>OX457044.1:16088484-16405984 GCA_949752735.1 Lumbricus terrestris
ATTCGGAGCGAACAATTTCGTCGATCAGCTCCGAATTGTCCGCTCCGAATAGTCGGGACACCCTGTGGCGTGAAAGTGGAGTAATTGGTTGCCTGTCGAGCAGTTGATCCCACGGGAGGAGAAGCGCTTCTGTTGTGGTCCCGTTGTTGCTTTGAATGATTAGTCGCTGTGTTGCTGTCTAAAGGTCAACTGCTGCCTCAGCATAGATGAAGGAGGTGATGACACGTGACCTGCTGGGTATCGCATGACAAGATATGCTGACCAGCCATTGACACGTTGCTCGAAGGCCCGTGAAATTGAAGAAGAGGCTTATCTTATCGTTTAAAGCCAAAATGCACAACTGTAGTTTCTAGCGCATTTATACAAAGCCTTGCAATACAGAAAATTTGTCTGTCATTTTAATGCTTTCAACGAGGACGCGTGCATAACATTAATAAATGCGTGCATAACATTAATAAATGCGTGCATAACATTAATAAATGCGTGCATAACATTAATAAATTCGTGCATAACATTAATAAATGCGTGCATAACATTAATAAATTCGTGTATAATATTAATAAATGCGCGCATAACATTAATAAATGCGTGCACAACATTAATAAATGCGTGCATAACATTAATAAATGCGTGCATAACATTAATAAATTCGTGTATAACATTAATAAATGCGTGCACAACATTAATAAATGCGTGCATAACATTAATAAATTCGTGCATAACATTAATAAATGCGTGCATAACATTAATAAATGCGTGCATAACATTAATAAATGCGTGCATAACATTAATAAATGCGTGCATAACATTAATAAATGCGTGCATAACATTAATAAATGCGTGCATAACATTAATAAATTCGTGCATAACATTAATAAATGCGTGCATAACATTAATAAATGCGTGCATAACATTAATAAATGCGTGCATAACATTAATAAATGCGTGCATAACATTAATAAATGCGTGCATAACATTAATAAATGCGTGCATAACATTAATAAATGCGTGCATAACATTAATAAATGCGTGCACAACATTAATAAATGCGTGCATAACATTAATAAATGCGTGCATAACATTAATAAATGCGTGCATAACATTAATAAATGCGTGCATAACATTAATAAATGCGTGCATAACATTAATAAATTCGTGTATAATATTAATAAATGCGTGCATAACATTAATAAATTCGTGTATAATATTAATAAATGCGCGCATAGCATTAATAAATGCGTGCATAACATTAATAAATGCGTGCATAACATTAATAAATGCGTGCACAACATTAATAAATGCGTGCATAACATTAATAAATGCGTGCATAACATTAATAAATTCGTGTATAACATTAATAAATGCGTGCACAACATTAATAAATGCGTGCATAACATTAATAAATTCGTGTATAATATTAATAAATGCGCGCATAGCATTAATAAATGCGTGCATAACATTAATAAATGCGCGCATAGCATTAATAAATGCGTGCATAACAATAAATGCGTGCATAACATTAATAAATGCGTGCATAACATTAATAAATGCGTGCATAACATTAATAAATGCGTGCATAACATTAATAAATGCGCGCATAACATTAATAAATGCGTGCATAACAATAAATGCGTGCATAACATTAATAAATGCGTGCATAACATTAATAAATGCGTGCACAACATTAATAAATGCGTGCACAACATTAATAAATGCGTGCATAACATTAATAAATGCGTGCACAACATTAATAAATGCGTGCATAACATTAATAAATTCGTGTATAATATTAATAAATGCGCGCATAGCATTAATAAATGCGTGCATAACAATAAATGCGTGCGTAACATTAATACATGCGTGCATAACATTAATATATGCGTGCATAACAATAATAAATGCGTGCATAACATTAATAAATGCGTGGAGTGGAGGGGGCTGGGACGAGGAAATTTTCCCGAAGCCCAAATTTTTCGGGTGGCGTACCGGTGGAGGTCGATTGTCTGCTCCAAATAGTCCGGAGTGTGGTGTGGTGCTGTGGGTGTGGTGGAGCTGTGGCCGGAGCGGGTCGAATCCTAAATTTTTCGGGCAACGCCGGGTACCCCAGCTAGTTATTCATAAGTTCGACGATAGGCAAATAAATGAGAACATAGCGCACTTAGACTAATACTAATATCTTCTCTCTGACTTGACACACGACAAGGGACAATGGAGCTTATCTATTTGTACCCTTCTTCTTTTCCTTCTGGCTAGGATTAATCCCTCGCTGTGGAGGGGTCAGCCACTCGGATCCTTTGTCTTCATATGTTGTTCTGTCTCCAGCGTCTTCCTTTCTCAGATCAAGAAATTCCATGTCCTGCTGGATATCTGTTCGTACCCATCACCGCCAAATGGATGGAGTCAGGGAGAGTGACGATGATCGTAGCAATTGATAAGATCGTGTGTTTCTATATATACGAGCATTTGAACTAGGGGAGAGCGGGGCTGGTTGCAACACGTGTTGGTTGCAACACCATCGATATTTCGGCACTACATAATAGCAATTCAAAATTAAGCAAACTATTTTGTAAAGGATACCTTTTAGGCCAATGTGTCCTAATTTCTTAGCAGGCAATTGATAATAACTACCGAAAAGTTTAAAAAATCATTTTTGGCAATCGAAAGTAAATTTTTCGGTTTTTTGTTTTTTCGTTCTATAGCCAAATGTTTTGAAGAAATATTTTTCGGTTAAGTTCTATTAGTTGCACAAGTAATTAAGCTTGAAAATGCATTTGGTCATTTTATTTATAATCAGTGCCGTCGAAATTTTGTTCCATAACACTGTCTATAGGCATTGCTTCGGGGTTGGTTGCAACATTTGTTTCGGGGATGGTTGCAACATGTTGCAACCAACCCCATACATTTATTTTAATAAGCCGCTTTCATTGCTGGCTTGCCCGTCGCAGTTAGAACATTTTGTATTAAAATATTACAGGCTATATGCATTCTATAAATTGGTAAACTGATTGAATTATGTTTAGCCATGTCACATGCTCTAATCAATTGACCTTTGTTGGCCTATTTTTAACCTCTAAACTATCCGCGACGATGAGAAAATGTTAGCGAAAACTGATTGCGGTTCTGCTATAGTAAAGAAGCAATGATTGTCGGTGTAGAAAAAGAACTCATTGATAGTGGATTAGTGGTGCTAGACTTGGGCTGTTAAAGTCACAAATTTGATTATTCAACATTGTGGCGGTATATTCAGGAAGTAAATTTGCTTACACCGACTTATCCCGTAGGTAACCAAAATCATTTGCTGACTATAATATTGCTGATGGTTGGTGTCATGCATTATGGATTATTGTGGAAGCAAGTGAACATGCTGTATTTACCAAAGTGCCACTAACTTTAATATCAACTTCCTTTCAATGGTGTGCTATGCCTACCTATGATTGAAAACTGGCTTTCGGGATTTAAGTTGCGCATCAAAGTTCAGTGAACACCAGAGGCTTCGAGTTTAGAAAGCTTCAATGAAAGTGCTATAAACTCATGATGAAATATATTCGGTTAAACTTTCCAAGCAACTGACGTTTACATTTTACAATCTCGATGAAACCGTAGTAACCACTGCTCAACGGGTTTTAAAGTTCTGACAAACAGAAGCATAAAGCAGATTGGTGTGTTGACATCCGGTGAAAGAAGACAATTATTAGAGACTTTGAGGTTTGCACTGGATGTTCGTAGGAATTCTGTGCCTCCATTGTTTTTTGAGCGAGTTAACTTCATGAAACATATTTCTAGATGTTCTGATTGCCAATCCTGCGGATGGATGACAAACACAAGCTTCTTCATCTGTAGACTATGAGACGATTTCTTGGGCATATGTAATAAATCAAGTTTACAATATCTTTGGAGTATGGTCAACCATAACTCTCACAGTGGAATCGATTCTACATGTCCCTGAAAACAACTCTGACGACTTGGAATAATCCCACATTTTAAATTTAATTTTGAACATCATTAGCCCAATTAGGTAGATGTAGCCAGTCCAACTCTATCAGTTCGAGGCCACTGGAGAATATTTATCAAACTTTTCGCATGACGATTATTAGTACAAAAACATTTTTTTTTGTCTTTTTGATGCTCTCGATGCTCTGAATTTTTGAATTTGTTTAATTATTACATTCTTATAATCTAGATTCAAAGCCAGGCCTCAGTTAGCTCCAGAGCTACGCAGCATTATTTGAATATCTAGACTACTTTCAATACTGTTGCAACCTTCCCCGAGGGTCGTTGCAACCAACACCGGCCCGGGGCTGGTTGCAACATTTTGGAGCCCTCTGTTCAGTTAGTTATTGTGGGTACATGCTTGGTCACTGAGATCGGAACTATAGCTTGTTTTGATGCTGAGATATAAAGGATTCATATGGGCTAAACAGTTTGCAGATAGCTCTAAAGATAAAAATGTTACACATGAAAATGTGAAAAATGTTGCAACCAGCCCCGGTCTCCCCTACTTTGCACCTGTCGTTAAGGGAATATACCCATGCCGAGCAGGCCACCGATAGGAATCTATACACGATCACATGACCACTTTGGAAGTAGATCACACAAAAACGCTACACTGTAAATCCTCAGAACGCCTGACGCATCCGGCAGCACACTTGAAGCGTTCTATAAACTAACACGGGTGTACAGAAACATTCACGCATGTGTTCAATATGTAAACGGTTGTGTTAAAGACGCGTTCAAGTTACAGACATCATAGGATTTGTGTGTAAGCTTATAGGAAGACTGTCACACAATAATGATGGCGCAATATAACGACCAAGCTCGACGAGTAGGCCTGCAGGCTACAGTCTACTGAAGTGTTGTATGAACACTTAATAAAAAACCAATAATAACATGTAAATGACATGAATAATTCCTTTTAATTTTAATTTCTGCAGCTTTGTAAAAGTACACTGGGCTATTATGCATGTAGTCGTGTTGCGGCTGCGTAGACTATTTTGAACACCGGCGTTCAATTTCAGTACGCGTCTCGCCACGATATTTCAACGCGCGCGTTCAGCTTTTGAACGCAATGCAAATATGACGTCATGGGTTGTATAATCTCGAATAGAATAGTCAATAATAAATTACATTGGTGACCGCTAATTTAGGTCAAAGTCTCTACCAAACCCACACGTTATATAATATATTATTTTACGAAACTGAGATTATGATAATGATCTTATGTTTTGGTTTGTTTAGAATATTTTCAACAATTTTCCATCAAAGCACGACCGAATGTTCATGAATATTAATGAGTATGTATGCTCGACCCACATTCGAATTTCGATGTGTTGGCGGTTGAATGTTTTGAATTATTATGATTATATTATTACTGCTTAGACGGTCTTATTTTCACCGAAATTGTGGAAAATGTAGGCCTATCGTTTAGCAGGTTCATTTTGTGTATTAAATTTCTGTAAACTATGCAGATATAATTTATGAGTATGTCTCCTATATCTGCATAGTTTTTTTAATACGCTATTGTCCCGTTGTTTCTTGTAATCATCGCAACTTCTGTCTCATTTTCACTGATATTTTCACTGCTAGGCTAATTAACGCATTTAGCAGTGGCCATGTAATAATTGTTTTCGAAGTGACTCTGGTTTTGGGGACCAATTTATGCTATACTTACATTTCATTTATTTTTTTCTACTGATTTTTCACTATTGTCATTCTTCTCACACTTTGTAATTCAGTAGCAACATAGAGGCCGATTTTAGTTGCATTTCAGTGGCAAAATTTTGGCATTGAATTTCAGGAAGTGAACAATATAATTATAATGATGATTAATTTAAATCTGGGCATGCCTTGGGTGTGTATGCCTAGTTATACAATGATTATGCATAAATGCTATTTTTTGCCAGAAATTTTTAGATTTTGTTGTTATGAAATGTATAGTATAAGAGTTATTTTTGAATATTGCCTGTCCTCAAAGGGTTGATACTTTTTATTGGTTTAATAATAATAAGGTCTTGTTGATTAACATTATTGTGGTTTTTGTTTGAGTTCAGGTTTATCATGTGTATTGAACATGCCAGAACAATCACAGTGGGTCTGTGGCCTTCAAGAGATGGATAATTGCTGCTGTTCTTGAGTACATTGCAAAAGTGATATTCAAAAGGAGGTAATTGCTGTTTTTTATGTTCTCATTTTAGTTAACATGCTTCTGAGAGAATTTGGGGAATTGTAGCTTTAATAATTCTCATATAATTAATTGTGTTTCTGGTTTCTTTACAAATTAGGAAATGTGATACTGAAATTATTAGAGTTCATTATTAAATGTTTGCTGTTAGGTTATATCGAAAAGTCTCTTTAAAGCACATGAAGTTCAATATCTCCATTTAGCCAAATGGCAAGCCTGGACCGGGTTTTGAGCTTTGCGGCATGCTTCATTGGCATTTGGTAGCAGCCTTGGTAAAGTGTGGTCACCAGGATGGGTCAGAGAGCTGGGCCTATGCTGGCTGACATAATTATCCAAGGACCTTGTCCCCTAAGCTCGATTCATGGAAAAGGGTTCTTGATTCCTTTACTTGTACCGCAACTATGGAGTTTGATTCTTTTGTGATTTATAAAGTCCAGTGGCTTGGAATGACTTTCCTTTTGAGCTATGGATACACCCTGGGTCTCTATCTGAAATCCTCCACATCAAACTTTAGACTGTTTTTGTGCACTTTGAAGTGATGAATGCTCCTGAGTAATTTTCTTCTAGGAGCTCTTTAAGTATTTAGCACTGAATGAATATAGTATAGTATATGGTTTCTTTTTGTGTATATATTGTGCTGGTCGAATGTTGCCCGTTGTGGAGTTCATGGAGCAGCAGACATCTTTCAGCCGGGATGGTAGGAAGGAGAAAGGCAGGCGTTTACAACTTCGTCTGTTATAGGTGTGCTAACATCAGATTCAGAAATGTTGCTGTATAGTTCAATTTTTATCACAATTTCAAATTGCTATTAATTTACATGAAATGCAAGGATCAATTCAATGTGCCATGGCTAAAATGAATAGTATATAACATTGAAATTACTTTTGAATGAAATCTCTTTTCAAATTTACAATTTTTATGGCAGTCTATAATTAGTTGAATAATCATTTCGTTTTAAAAGCAAAAATTGACAAATGAACTATACTAAAGTTGATATTTATTTTTGTAGCCAATCTCTCCTATAAAATTATATCTAATCTGTAACACATGAGTGACTGTATGCTGCCTTCTGCCTGTGTAGTATCGGTAATTTAGAATACTGTGCATTTTGTTTCAGAACAGTGTAGACTGCGCTGTGGTGCATTCTTTAGAAACAGCAGAAAATGACCGTTGAGTAGTTGACTTTTCATCGTGAGGGACACAGTGGTGGTTAAAGTGCCAAAGCCTGATAGTCTGAGTGCAACCCTGCAGATGCTTCTTTCATACTATGTTTTCGACCTGGAACATCCTAGAGTTTATGCTTATTTTTAAAGATAATTAATCTCTATAGTATATTAATCTCTCTGGCAATTGGTGAGTCTTATATGAAGGACACCAGCAAGCGGTGGAAATTTCTCGTTTAAAAAAACTGCGTGATGTTATGGACAGTTTACCGGAGTCATTATCTGACAATTAATCTTGTCTTTATCTGTGACACTATAGCACAAGCTAAAAACAACCATTTTGTCTGGATTTTCAGTGTGCCCAAGTTAAATGTGAAACTGTAATATAGCTTTGCAATAGTTAATTTCCAGTTAATGTAGGACATGTATAGTTCGATTTTCTGTTGGAATTGCATGTATGGTTTAACATTTTTCATCAGCATTTGAATTTAAATTTAAATATCGTTGAGACATGCTTTTGAGTCTTGCACACATATTATGTGATATTCGAAAGGAGGGAGGAGTCATGTAAATGTGTACTGGAATGTTTGTGATTATTGTCAGTGTCAATACCTTTGCAATATTTTTCTAGTTAATTTGGGACTTCACATTTTAGTTGTATTCCCTGTTGGAATTGCCTGTATGGCCTAATATTTTTGATTATCATTTGAATTTAACTTTTAATACCCCTTAAAACTTGCTTATGGGTCTTGCACATATGTACACTGTGTTGGGATAAATCCTAGCCCTTTTTGTAAATATTAAAATAAATAGCAACTTTTATCGATTTCTAAAATTCCAATTCCATTTTGATCGTGACATACTTAGTTAATACTTGGTCCAATTTAAAAGCTAAGGTCGTAGAGTATGACGTTATCATGAGTCATTTGCATCAAGCTTCGAAAGTTCAGGACAATATGCAAAAATTATCAAAATTTCCATACTATTCTAAAATATTATTTATTTATAGTTAATGTTGGCTTAATTTTAAATTTAAATGATATAGACTGCAATGTGTGTACATAGAGCCCACCTTCGGCATAAAGGAATAGGTGCTTGCTTGCTTGCTTGCTTGCTTGCTTGCTTGGTTCTGTCAAGTCCATCGCTCGACGTTTCTCAAAAGCATTTCAGGTCAATGTTGCTCTTGTCAATTTCATGTACGGAAGTTTTTTAAATGCCAATCTCGCAGAATATTTCTCTTACCATTATATGTGACTGTGGATATATATATAATCTGCAAATGAGCAAGGTCGATACAAAGTGGACAAGTGGTGAGGGGATGTCAAAAGCAGTTATAACTTTTTGCGACCATCACTGACGTATATGACCAATAATTGTACAGTTGCATTGATTCAATTATAAGTCTCATATTATTACTTTTATGTTATAGCTGTGATGATTATTACGTGCACATGCAGTAAAGTTATAATATTTTATATATAATATTATATATATAACAATATTATATATGTAGTACTAATTATTGTCTGCTGTTGGTATTTTATTTAGATTTTTGCTGTTTCATTCTGTTACAAACTCCTTTTTTTCATGCACCTCTATAGACGCTCACATACATGTAGTATAATTTATTATATGCTTAATTTTACCATTTATTCCTTTTATACATTGCATAACGGGCAATTGATTTTTTAGAGTAATCAATTTGATTTGATAATTATGTTGGCTTAAATTTTGGACTTCATTGTAAAAAATGCTTTCATTATAATATTATTGTAAATATCATTTGTGTTATGATGTTATCTCTTTACTGAGAAAATTTGGGTTCAAAACAAGCATTGATAGGTTGTCAACACTATAGTGTCGATGAAGTGCACATTATTGTGTTCTGTTCATGAACACTGGTGTTCAGAGTAGGTTTTGAATGCCCCGACGCGTTCTGTAAGTGTTACAATTACGCGTTTATAATTTGCCCACGTAATGTGTTTAATAGTAGAACACCTATCAGGTGTTTAAAACCGTAGCACTAGTGTTCAAAGATATAATACTGGCGTTAACATTAGAAACGCTGGACGCGTTCTATTAGTGACGCATAGAGTGTTCAATAAGTTCATGCTAGCGTTAACATCAGAAACGCCTAACGCGTTCCATTAGCGACACGTAGGGTGTTCAAAATATAACACTAACGTTAACATTTGGAACGCCGGACGCGTTCTCTTAGACGCATAAGGTGTTCAGAAATGTAATGCTACCGTTAACATTGGAAACGTCGGACGCGTTCGCTTAAAGACACATAAGGTGTTCAAAAATGTAACGCTAACGTTAACATTTAATACGCCCGGACGCGTTCTGTAAGTGTTACAATTACGCGTTTAAAAATGTGTTCAGATTGTGAACGCCCGGCTTTAGAGTGTAGAGTCGCAAGTAATATATTGAGTCACGATTAGATCTAAATGTTGCACTGCCTTAGAAGCACTTCAATAATTCATAATTGCTAATCTTTCATATTAATTTTTGTAATAATTACAATTATAGACTATGTATAATTGAACACCGCCACAATACCTTACAAGGATTTGTGCCTCTCACATAATAGGCGCAGCAATCTATTATTTTACGCTGAGCTTTTAAGATGACATGTGCACTTGGCGCTGAAAATTACAATATATTTCTATAGCGCCCGCAAACGCGAAATCGTGGGAACCACGCTATCACTGGTGCTCAAGCAAAACAGAGACTTTGATAAGCAGGAATCAAAATACAAAATTCGGTACATAGTCGTAGATAGTCAGACGGCTAAGATGGATGATATTTAGAGTTTCAACAGCAAGGGTAGTCGGGATAGTGGAGGAACCAGGAAACGATTTTAAGTCGCAAATATATTCTATAGCTTATCTCCTAAAGAGTCGTGGCTCTTGTCGAATATATCGGAGATTTACATTTAGATTTAGCCTACGTAAAATAAATTACACATGTAAACACGCGACGTATTTTTCTACCGCCAGAAACAGAACAAGAATTTTTAAGTCGCAAATTTTCTACCACATAGGGCATGTGCTATGTCTGCTAGAGATCATGCAAGACTCAAATACATACATGATTCATAGCTTCCTCGCCCATCACAGTATCAAAAGTCGTGTATGAATAATTTCAGGAGCATCTAAGTGGAAAAAACCGTTTGACGGGTCTCTACAGGAAGGGAATACAACGCTGTCTGTTTAGTTACCATGGAGATTAAATATGTAGTAATAGCCTACAATACTTTGTATTGCGCCAAACGGACGACTAGGAGAAAGCGATTGAGAGCTGACCCGTGGCAAAAATAAGCGGTTATAACCAGAGATAGAAATATAGAGACAGACCCGCGCCTCAGATTCACATTTTGGTGTGACCTTGCGCGCGTAATAAATTTATGTAATAATAATAATAGAGAGAGATAGTTACCAGATGTAGACAGAGAGAGAACAGAGGCAGAGAGAGGGGATTAGTGACGTAGCAAACAGAAGGAGATGGAAGTGTGTGTGAGAGAGAAAAGCAATGGCGAAATAAAGATAATAAGAGACAACGGGTGAAGGAGAGAGACAGAGAGAGACAGAAATAAAGAGAAAATGACGTGACGAAAAAGAAAAACAGCAAACAAGTAATAGAAACAATAGATCTGTGACACAATTGAAGAAGAGAGCGGTTGGCAAAGAAGAATTCACTGAAGTAACAAACAAGTAAAAGTCCTACCTGAGAGAAAGACAAATAGAGACAGAGACAGCGACAGACAGAGAGACAGACAGAGAGGAACAGATTGACAGAGAGAGCGAGATAGTTGAGAGAGCAGTGACGTAGCAAACGAAAGGAAACACAACGGTACCAGAGAGAGAGAGAGAGAGAGAGAGAGAGAGAGAGAGAGAGAGAGAGAGAGAGAGAGAGAGAGAGAGAGAGAGAGAGATATAGAGAGAGAGAGAGAGAGAGAGAGAGAAAGAGAGACAGAGACAGAGAGAGAGACAGAGACAGAGACAGAGACAGAGACAGAGACAGAGATATACGGACATGGAGAGAGAGACAGACAGATAGATACACAGACACAGAGTGCAGTAACGTGCGGCAGAGGAAATTGCGTAGGCCGAAAAGAGCGTGGGAGAAAAAAAGAAGAAGAAGAAGAAGAAGAAGAAGAAAAAGAAGACGAAGAAAAAGAGGAAGAAGACGAGGAGGAGGAGGAGGAGAAGAAGGAGAAGAAGAAGAAGATGATGATGAAGAAGAAGAAGAAGAAGAAGAAGAAGAAGAAGAAGAAGAAAGAAAGAAAGAAAGAAAGAAAGAAAAAGAAGAAGAAGAAGACGAGGAGGAGGAGGAGGAGGAGAAGAAGAAGAAGAAGAAGAAGAAGAAGAAGAAGAAGAAGAAGAAGAAGGAGGAGGAGGAGGAGGAAAAAAGTAGTAGCAGAAATCGAAGAACAGTCAAGTTACTAAGACGAAACATTTTGCGAAATAACAAGAAGAAGATAAGGAGGACACTGTAAAAATTTAATAAGAAAAACATGTTATATGGAAAAGCGCTAAGAAGACGACGACGACGAAGAAGTATAGCAAAGACGAGAGAAAAATAATAAGATAAATGGTCTTGATGCGACGTGACCTTACCGTTGATGGAAAGAGGAACGAAGAGCAGATAGATGAGACGAACGATGTCTCCAATTCCCGTCAAAGACCCGACGCCACATCCGCCGCCGCCGCTGCTGCTGCCGCCTAGTGACCGTCTCGTGCGAAACGCCATCAGTCACTTCATAGCATTTCCCCCTCTACACTCTACAGTTCCGCAATGCAAAAAGTCTGTTACTCTGTGCAGCGTTCACGTGTGGACGGACGGACGACCGTTCCAAGCGACGTCCTATTCCAATGTGCGAGATGAAAAGCCAGTCCTTCTCTTCAGCAACCGACGCCTCTTTACCTCCACCATCACCATCAACACTAAACAGCTGCTTCTGCTGCTGCTGCTGCTGCTGCTGCTGCTGAGAATGAGCGACGTCGTCTATGTGGTGCGCATGTCGTCTGCTAGCAGATGCCTCGAGTCGACTCTGCTGCTGCTGCTGCTGCTGCTGCTGCTGCTGCTGTTGCTGAGGCAAGCGATAATCGTCGTCATCCGGCGCTAACGGAACTCCCGTGGCGCTTGAGCGCGGTCGGCTGGCAGCGTCGCCTACATCAGAGGAAGTATCCCGCGCAACAGAGACGCACCAGTAGGTAGCGAACACCTTCACATCTCAAGGAGCACCCCTCCGATGCTGTTCTTCAAGTTTAAGAAAGGGATGTGCATGTGATGTGTCGGCAAAGTGGAAATCTGTATCAGTATCAGTATGGCTTCTTCCACATGAATGTTGAAGGAAGTACACCTGCAATATTTCTAATCATGTGACATTGTGTATAGGCCTTATTTGTATAATTCGATATTCTTGTTTTACCTATTCAAATCTATTCTAGTCTCTAATAATATACTTTAGTATCAGTATTATTATTATTATTATTATTATTATTATTATTATTATTATTGTTATTATTATTATTATTATTATTAGTATTATTATTATTATTATTGTTATTGCTATTATTATTATCGTTAGTATCATCATCATCATCATCATCATCATCATCATCATCATCACCAGCAGCAGCATCTTAGTCATCATCATCATCACCATTACCATTATCATTATCATCATCACCATTACCATTATTGTTATAATTATCTCTATTATCACTTTTTATTCGTATTAATACATCTCTTATTATTGCTGCTATTACTATTATTTACCCGCGTTAATGAGTTAGCTATTGAGTTAGCTATTGAGTTAGCTATTGAGTTAGCTATTGAGTTAGCTATTGAGTTAGCTATTGAGTTATAGCTCTTATTACTGTGATTACTTTTACCCTTTTTATTAATTTTATACTTCTTTTACTTCTGCTATTTCTATTGCTTTTTCCAGATCAATTTCGGTCACTTCTGATAGTTCTATTGCCTTTTACTATTTCTGTTACTTTTGCTACTCTTACTATGTAGGACCTATTACCAGAACAGTAGACCTACTTGTTCTATGCTACTCATCTTGTCTTTGTTGTTCCTTATTCAAGTATTGCTTCTATTTCTGAAAATGTGTTTCCATTGTGACTATTCACTATTCATTGCAATCACTGTTGTTATTACTATCACTATCGCAAGTGCGATAGCAGTGTAAGCTGATAGCCAATTAATGTCAATGAAATAATCGTATATAGAAACAACAATTCACTCGAAGACAATACACGGAACTCCAGCCACACGATGAGAAAGCTAAGTCTCATAGAGTGGCCTTAGGCACTCCTCTATAATACTGGCTGCTTAATGAGCTCTGAAAGATCTTTTATCCAGATTACCTGCTTAATCCCGTTAGCCACTTCCGTTACTCCAGTGTCTAATTGGCAGGGTATTGGACAATGTAATGGACAAGGTAATGGACAAGATAATTGACAAGGCAATGAATATGGTAATTGACAAGGTAATTGACAAGTTAAAACCGAAAGTGCGCCAAAACATAGGACAATATCCCGTTACATAAAGCAGACGAACTAAGTCGTCATCATCATCATCATCATCATCATCATCATCATCATCATCATCATCATCATCATCATCATCATCATCTTCATCATCAACAACAACAACAACAGCATTCATCATATCGTCATCATATTCCTCTCTGCATTATGCTTCCTCTTCTCGGCCCATTCTCACTCTCCTCGTCTCTCAATGCTTAACCCCATTTACTGCGTGGGCCTCGTGAACAATGACCACCCTTCAAACAATAGCTCCTCCCTCCATCCAACAACCCAACTGGACGCCTGCCTCCCGTTCACTGCTTTCCGTGTTTTGTGTTTGTATACACGTACTCCACGGACTGCTCAACTAATTCGAATTCATCATACGAACGTAAAACAACAAGCAGCGTAGAAGGGACAGGAGTGAGTGAGAGTTACAGATAGAGTGAGTGAGTGATAGACACACAGACAGAAAGACAGACAGACAGAGTTTGCAAGAGAGAGTAAAGTAAGACACACAAAAAGAGACAAATAGACAGACAGACAGGATGAATTCCATCTAGAGACAGATAGAGAGGCAGTGAAATGACAGAAACGTCAAGACTGGAATATTACAGCCAGCGCCTCCTCGCGGCAATGAGGAGAGAGATACAGACAGACAGATAGACAGACAGACAGACAGACAGACAGAGAGAGAGATACACAGTGAGACAGAGAAACAGTGAGACAGAGAGAGACATAGAGACAGACAGAGAGAGACAGAGAGAGACAGACAGAGACACGCACACACAGATAGACACACACACACAGAATCGCAATGGAAAGATAGTCTCCTTCACTCGACTGAAGCAGACAATAGAACTGGCATGGACAGCAGCGAAAATCGCCTCTTGGTCAAAGACACACAAAGAAGGAGACAGTAGAAGGAGGGAATGACACAGATAGCAAGACAATCGCTTAGTGGCGGCTGAACATACAGCCACGCTGTGACAGGGAAGAAGGAGACCAATGAGGAGAGGGAGAGGGAAAGATGAGAGAGAAGAATAAAAGTGGAGAGACATTGAGAAGAAGTAGAAGACAAAAGAAGAATGCGATGAAGATTGATAAGAGGAAAAATAATAGGAGAAAGAGGAAAGCGGAGGAAAGGGATGAAGACAAAAAGAAAGACAAAGAGAGGGAGAAGAGGAGGAAGAGAAAGATGAAGAGGAGAAGGAAAAGAGGTGGGAAAAGAATGAGATAAAGAATGCACAGAAGAAGAGGAAAAAGACCAAGAGGAGGAGGACTGAAGAAGGAAGACGAGGAGGAGGAGAAGTAGGAAGATGAAGAGGAGGAGGAAGAGGTGGATGAGAAGGTGGAGGAAGAATAAGCTAAATAATGCACAGAAGAAGAGGAAAAAGACCAAGAGGAGGAGGAGAAAGAGGATGAGGAGGAGAACAAAAGACAACAGCAATGAAACGAGCACATGCAGCAAACATAAGAACAAGGACAGCAAGAACGAGAAGAACAAAGTAAACAGAAGAAGTCGATCGAGAAGAACAAAAAAGAAGAAGAGAAAGAAGAACGACAGGCAAAACAGCAGAAGAAGAAGAAGAAGTAGAAAAAAACGAAGAGACAGAAGAATAGACTTTGATTGGCATTTGCCGAGCGAAACAGGAAACGGGGAAAGCGCGTTACAATCTAAAACGGCGACGCCTCGGGCGCCATATTGATAAGTGAAAATTACATGTTTGCCGTCGAAGCCAGTCACAAAATCTGGGCTACAATCAATCGATCGATCGCCCGACCGAGACTGGCCGCGGTCCCTCCGTCCCTCCGTCCCTCCGCCCCTCCCTCCGTCCGTCCCTCCCTCCATCCCTACCTCCGTCCTTCCGTCGGTCCTTCGCCCCACGATCGACCGAAAGCGAGGAAAGGGATAGGAGGCAAGGGTAGAAAGACTAGGACAACCATAAGGAATTGGAGGAATTGGAAGTGGAGGAGCTGGGGTTATATTATATAAGAATGGGTGGTGAAGTATGTAGGTAGGGGGGAGGGGAGGTAAGGTAGGAGGAGAGGGAGAAGAGAATGGAAGATGAGTGGTAGTGGAAGGAGCATGTGGAGTATCGGAAGGAGACCGTTTCTTGCGATGCAGGCATTCTGAGCATGCCTGCTGCAACCGCGCATGTCGTAGTTGGCTGTCACAAGCGATGCTTAGTGGCGGAGCTATTATCAAAGACTGTGCAGAGAGAGGGAGGAGGAGGAAGAGAGGGAGAGGGAGAAACGGAGAGAGGAAGGGAAGGGGAGAGTGTAAGAGTCTTTGTAGAATTAGTCGTGTTGTAGTATGCGAGGTCGCTCTTGAGTCCGACGAGCTAACTCCCTCCCTCTCTCCATATCCCTCTCTCCCGCCCTCCCTCCATCCCCCTTTCCCACCCTCGCTCCCACCCTACCTTCCTCCCTACCTCCCTCCCTCCCTCGCTCTCTCTCTCCGCCTACGTGTATGTGCTCTGAAAGAGAGTTACCCTCTCTCTCTCTCCCTCTCTTTGGCTCTGCATCTGTATGTCTGTCTGCCTGTGTGTCTCTTTATCTGTTTCTCTGAAATGGTAACTCTCTACCTCTTTCTCTCTGTCTCTCTTTCTCTCTCTTACTCTCGTTCTGGCAATTCCTCTCTCTCTCTCTCTCTCTCTCTCACTCACTCTCTCTCCTTCACTCTCTCTCTCTTTCTCTTTCTCTTTCTCTCTCTCTCTCTCTCTCTCTCTCTCTCTCTCTCTCTCTCTCTCTCTCTCTCTCCGTCCCTATCTCCTTCATTCTCTTTCGGTCTATTTCTCTCTCTCTCTCTCTGCTCCTCTCTGCTCAAGCACCGTCGCCAATCTATGGTCAAGTGGCAAGCCCAAGCCGTGCCAATCGGCCAAACGGAAATTAATTTCATGCCAGAAGTCATGCGCCTAGAAGCAACGTGACTCGTGACCAATAAATTATCAACGTACTCGAACGAAAGAGAAGCTTCCTCTTAATTATGAGGCGCTTTACATGAATGACGACGAAGCGATCGAACAGAACAAGCAGACAGACAAACAACCGGATAGACACACATACACCAGATTGGTTTGAACGCATGCCTTCTAGGGCGCAAGGTGCCGGTTTGGGATTCCCATGAGATGACGTCTATGACAGAATGTCTAAATTGCAAATATAAATTTGCATAGCGGCATCTAAACAGAAGAAATTAAGAAACTAATGAGAGGCCTATGGGAGTCAAATGTCATTAGGAAACTATGTCATGCAGTAAGCCAGGTATGTATGCACGTATGTTGCCCCTCTGTCTGTTTGCATTTCAGTTGTCAATTGTCTGTCTGTTTGTCTGCATGCCTGTCTGTCTGTTTGCATGTATTTCTATTTGTCTGTCTTTCGGTCTGCCTTCCTTTCTATGTGTATATCTATCTGTATGTCTTTGTGTCTGCCGTCTGCCTGTACATCTGTATGCACGTTTGTTTGTATGTTTGCATGTATTTGTGTGTGGTATTCTGCTATTAATTACGTAACGGAATCTGTCAGTGTCTTTCCTAGTCTACTTGTAAACCTGCCTCCCCCATCTTTCCGCCTGCTATCTGCCCACCTTTCTACCTGTTTGTCTGTCCACCTTTCTACCTGTTTGTTTGCCCACCTTTCTACCTGTTTGTTTGCCCGCCTTTCTACCTGTTTGTCTGCCCACCTTTCTACTTGTTTGTCTACCCACCTTCCCACCTGTTTGTCTGCCCACCTTTCTACCTGTTTGTCTGTCCACCTTTCTACCTGTTTGTCTGTCCACCTTTCTACCTGTTTGTCTGTCCACCTTTCTACCTGTTTGTCTGCACACCTTTATACTTGTTTGTCTGTCCACCTTTCTACCTGTTTGTATGCACACCTTTATACTTGTTTGTCTGCCCACCTTTCTACCTGTTTGTCTGTCCACCTTTCTACCTGTTTGTCTGTCCACCTTTCTACCAGTTTGTCTGTCCACCTTTCTACCTGTTTGTCTGTCCACCTTTCTACCTGTTTGTCTGCCCACCTTTCCACCTGTTTATCTGTCCACCTTTCTACCTGTTTGTCTGTCCACCTTTCCACCTGTTTATCTTTCCACTTTTCTACCTGTTTGTCTATCCACCTTTCTACCTGTTTATCTGTCCCCCTTTCTACCTGTTTGTCTGTCCACCTTTCCATATGTTTGTCTGTCCACCTTTCCATATGTTTGTCTGCCCACCTTCCCACTTGTTTGTCTGCCCACCTTCCCACTTGTTTATCTGTCCACCTTTCCACCTGTTTATCTGTCCACCTTTCCACCTGTTTGTCTGTCCACCTTCCCACTTGTTTGTCTGCCCACTTTTCTATCTGTTTGTCTGCCCACCTTTCCACCTGTTTGTTTGCCCACCTTCCTACTTGTTTGTCTGCCCACCTTCCTTCCTGTTTGTCTGCGAATGTACCTTGAAAGGCGATTGTCCAGTTGTTGAAAATTGCATCGTGCTGAGAGTCGCTGTCATTAGTTGGCTCTCTCTAGTAGTAAAAATCAGAAATCAGATGAAACCTGACTCGAGCAAAACTCTCGACAGCGTTCAAAGGAAAGTCATTTATAGACCTGGATAGCTAAGAAGGTAATATTTATGAACAACTCATAATTAACGGCTGTTTGATGTATAGGCTACATGTCACCTAAAGACGTCTGCAGCCAAAGATGTGTCTCCTATAATAGTTTATTTCATTGGTGCTCTATCAATCCCAGATGAAGAATTAAGTCGGTGTCTTTTCGACGAATTTGAAACCATTCTATTAAAGGCGTCTAATGAATTGTCACCGTCCTCGTCATCGGTGGATCTTGCACCCCCGCCTGTCCGTCTCCCCAGTCTGTCTACGTGTATGTGTCAGTATCGCTTGGTGTCTGTGCGCTGTAAGTCTACGTGTAGGCTTGCTGCCACCTGTTTAAGCGATTACCAGGTTCTGCTGATGATGAGTGTCTAACTGTCTATAACTCTACATATTAATTTTATGGTTCTGCAGGTAGAATTCAATGGTCGCCGTTTGATGTTGAAAGACGATTTTTATAAGGAATAGATGTCTGCGTACGACTAAGATGTTTCAAGTCTTAGGCCTAGTCCTCAGCTTGAGGTTTTAAGTCGGAGTCTTTATTCTTGATATCAAAGGCCTGGTCTTGAAACCATAGGGAAGTATTGTTCTTGGCGTCAAAGGGATTAGTCATGAGAGCAGAAGGAAAGACTTAGTCTTGGTCTTGAGATCAAATGGCTTGTTCTTAAGACCAGAAGGAAAGTCTTGATATTGGCCTGGGTTTTGAGAACAAAGGCCTATTCTTAAAACCAGAAGAAAAGTCTTGGTACTGAGACCAAAGGGCTTGTCTTGAGACAAGAAGTCTAGGTCTTGAGGTTTCAGGTCTTGACAACAAGACTGCTTTATCAGGCCATTAAGTCATTATAATCAGTTATTTGTTTCTGTAGGCTAACTCTCTTCTGCGATAAACAGATTACGGTATGACACGAAGATTACACTCAATCAGTGTAGGCCTATACTGTGACTTTTGCGATGCCCTCCGCACGCGAACACTTTTCTCTTGCTTCTTTGGTCACTGCATTCTGCAACGACGACTTGGTATCCACCGCCACCCAATAACTCAGTTCCTGTGGTCAGTTATTTGATATTTTCATGCAGTCATATACATACTTAGGATGAATCTGGCTTCACTCTAAGAGACTTTCTATTGAATGATCAGATATCTTGAACATAATAACAACAATGTCAAATGCTTAGACGAGAACAACATCATCCGAATACGAACAGATGAAGAAGAAGTTAGAGATGAAGAAGTAGCCGTGGTGGACAGGAGTATATGGATAGAAGGATAAGTTGGAAGGCATCTTATTTCAATGTGGAGTATAGACTATAGAGGGATAAAGAAAGAGGACTGCAGAAGTACAGATCCTGGCAGAAGCAGTAAAGAAAAGAGGAATACCTATTCGGTGTGATGCTTGCGAGTCCTATCTTTCAGCCATTGTCATCCTCTCGAGTTCCATGTCTTCTGTCGCTGCAGTCCTTTTGTCGCATTCTTTCAGACCGTCTATTACAAGAATATATATAGGCCTATTATGTCATACTCCGTCATGCTATTTTTTTCTGTTGCAGAAAGGGATGCGTCTCTTGTCATTTTCTTCCCATGTGTCATTTTCTCTTTTGTCGTTCCTCTTCATCATTCTCCTATTCGTTTTCTGCCATTTTTTCTGCCTTTCATATAGCTGCCCTGATCGGGTTCTGTTCTCTAGACTCTAGAATTATTTTCTTCTGCCACTTCTGGCAATACATTCTGTCAACTACATCCAGCGTTGTCTTCTGTCATCCTGCTGCTATTTCTTTCTGCCACTTTAGTTCTCTTATTGTCTTACATCATCCCTTTATTCCTGCATGTCTCCAATGTCCTTTGTCATTCTTTTATGTCATTCCATTCTGTGACTCGTTCGTCTGCAATGGCCATTAGATTGTCACAGTCTTCAGAAGTTCCTTCTGCCTTTTCCATAGATAAATTCAGAAATTTACTTCCGCCATTCTTTTTGGCTTCTTCCCAAGCCTATTCTCTCCTATAGTTTTTGCCCTTTACCCTATTACATTCTCTTTAACCTATTTCGTGACCTATTCTTCCATTGTCATTTTCCTTTTCTTCTTGTCCATGCTTTGCAGCCTCTTTCTAGGCTTATTCTCCATTGTCGTCTGCCTTTTCACCTCTCCTATTTCATTCTCTCCTGCTTCCTTGCTGGCCTGTTCTTTCAACGCCGTTTGGCTTTTTTGGCTTTTCTCTATGCCATTCTCTTCTGTGACTCGTTTCTATCATTCTTTTCCACCATTGCCGAATGTGTGTGTGTTTCCCTATTCCACTCTCTTCTCTCGTTCTCGCTTCTGTCTTTCTCCTCTGCCATTTCTAGCAGTGCATTCCATTTTCTGATTCGCTTCATCAGTTCCGTTTTTGGTCATTTGACGGCCATTCTCATCCAAACCATCGACCTATAACGTATTCACACTCCCCCCCTTCACACCCTCACCCCACCCCACTCCACCCCACCCTCACACCACTTCTATCTCAACCTACCCACCCCATCAGTGACGGCTGCATCTGTTTGCCAACCGACTAATCACCAACACATGGACTCGACTGTTCTGCTTGTTTGCACTTTGCGTCCGTCGACCGACCGATGACGCTTTTCAGTCGGACCCTGAAGATCGTGATTTGAAAGCTCGAATGAAAGAGAAGAAGAAGAAGAGGTCGGCGAAGATGGGACCAGCCGTCTTCAAGAGGGTTGACCTCCTCTTCAGACGAAAGATGCAGTCTCTTTTCAGCTGCTGCAACCTGCTATTTGCCATCGAAGCATCCTAGAGAATCGGTAGCGGAGGCGGATGCAGTAACGCGGTCAGTTCGCGTGGGACGCGTCTCTCAAATCGAAGAAGTCTAAATGTAATGAACGAGCAAATTGGTCGCCCCCCACTCCCCACTCGGTTGGCATCAGAGGCGCCTCAGTCAAGGGGTTCAGTGCTCAGCATCAATTGCGGCATCATAGGCAATAGCCTCTGACTGAGAAAGGAACAGCTAAGTGAGTGTCGGAATGGTGACAACTTTGGACGTTTGATGGCTCTGCCTAATCTGACAACAAGAAGTGTAGCCTAAGTCAGATGAAACAAAATCTTATCAGCAACTCGGCGGAATGAATCAGGGCTGTTTTTAAGGAATTTTTAGAACTGCACAGCTCCTGCTTTTCCTTCCCATCCTCCATGGTAAACTAATTCCAATCGGAGGACAATGACCATTCTTGCTAGTTTTGACTGTACAAAAGTGCTTCTTCAACTGCACAAGTCCAGTTAGAACTGCACATTTTGTGTACAACTGATTCATAATAACGGTTGTATGAAGGAAATCTTTTATTATGTTCAGTTTGGCTCGCAGCCAAATGGGTCTCCAAGTTCTCTACCACAACTGCTACTGCTACTGCTATACCATACATTCTGCTGCTACTCCACCTCCTCCTCCTCCTTCTATTGCTCCTCCTACTGCTGCTACTGCTACGAGTACTACGAAAACTACGAATACTACTACCACCACCACCACCACCACCACCACCACCACCACCACCACCACCACCACCACCACCACCACCACCACCACCACCACCACCACCACCACCACCACCACCACCACCACTACTACTACTACTACTACTACTACTACTACTACTACTACTACTACTACTACTACTACTACTACCACTACTACCACTACCACCACCACCACCACCACCACCACCACCACCACCACCACCACCACCACCACCACCACCACCACCACCACCACCACCACCACCACCACTACTACTACTACTACTACTACTACTACTACTACTACTACTACTACTACTACTAATACTACTACTACTACTTCTAATTTCTCTACCTCATATTTCTTCTTCCTCTTCTTCTGCTTCCTCTTCTTCTCTACCCTCATTTTCTTCCTCTTTTAGTCTCCAAATTTCCAGCTCCTCTCAGCCGAACACAACTACACAACTACATATACATGTATGAATGTAGACGCTTCTCTTCATCGACCGCAATTACAATCAACGGCTGCTCGCCAGAAAAATCATCGTCGCTTCTCTTGCCCTGAAGAGCTTCTCTGGTGACGTCAGAGAAAGGGGAGGAAGAGGAGGAGGAGGAGGAGGAGGAGGAGGAGGAAAGGAGGAGGAAGAGGAGGAAAGGAGGAGGCTGTCCTTCTGTCCTTCTGTCTGTCCGTCCGGACGCAATCAATTGATTTCTAAGCAGTAGATATTCTGCTCTTTGTTATTTCAGTTCTGCTCTTGTGACCGAAATACAAAAGACGGATGAAATTATGGTTGTGTTCCGGAACACTTGGAATTTGTTTATGAACCTCTTTCAGTCTATCCGACTGTGTCTCTGTTTATATGTCTGTCCATCCGTCCATCCATCCATCCATCTGTCCATCCATCCATCCATCTATCCATCCGTCCATCAAGCCATCCATATGTCATTCAATAATCCTCACACTGTGTTTGTCCTTGTGTCTTTACCTATGTCTGTGTCTGTTTGTGTCTGTCTGTGTCTGTCTGAGACTGATTGTATGTGTGTGTCTTTTACCTGCTTTCCTCATCTTGTTTTATCTGTGTATGTGTCTGTCGATGTGTCATTATATCTGTCTGTATGTTTGCCTGTCTGTCTGTTTGTCTGTCTGTCCATATTAAACATCATCTAGACTACCCAATTTGGGTCTCCAACCGCTCCTTGTCTTGTGCTCTTATCCTCATTTGAACTTCTCAGTCTTTTTCTTATCTGCCCTACAGACGATTCTCAACCATCGTGGTTTACTCGAATCACAGCAGACAGAGTTGTCACCAATCGAGACCACAAAGTAGAAATTAAGCCCAAATCACTCACCCCTATGCCTTTTACCCCCAACCCACCCCCAATTCAATCCCCCATCATCATCGTGACTCTGCGGTTGCAATTGCGAGTAGGTATAGGCATCGCAATTACTGAACCCGGTGGAGACGCCACATTTGTTTCAGCCGCAGGCGACACCGTCTGCAACCGGCGGCTGCTGCAGCGAGTCGTACGGTGCCATCGGAACATATTGATGAGATGCTAGTGATTGTACGGTCGACTTGAACTGCCTGCTGCAGCAGCAGCCAGTTGTCACGCACCACAGCCAAAGGCGATCGGTGTGTCTCCTGCTGCTGTGAGGAGAAGGACGAGGGACGAGGGAGTCAGTGCCCTCCACCCCCATCAGAACAACCCAGGAGTGTCACATTCCTTCTCAATCTCTCTCTCTTTCTCTCTGTCTCTTTTTGAAGCTCTTTGTCTCTCTCTGTCTGTCTCTCTCCGTGTCTTTCTGCCTCTCTCTGTCTGTCGGTATGTATGTCTGCCTGTCTGTCTGTGTCTGTCTGTTCGTCTGTTCGTCTGTTCGTCTGTCTGTCCCTCTATTTATCTGTCGTCTGTCTGTCTGTCTGTCCATCCATCCATTCATCCATCCATCAGTCCATTCACCTATCTCTATCTCTCTCTGCTTTCCCTATACATGTATATCTCTTCGTGTGTCTCTATATAACTGTTTCTCTGTGTGTGTGTGTGTGTGTGTGTCTTTATTTACCTGCCTATCTGTATATCCATCAATTCATTGTTTCTTCTCTATCTTTCTCAATTGTTCCATTTTTCCACCGTCTTCACTTCATTCCTTCATTCTTCCATTTCCATCTTTGTTTTCATTTCTTTCTGCCAGCCATATCGTCCTTGTTTTAACCTCCATCATTTCACTTACCCTCCGATTCGTTGCTCCCACAGAGCATGCTGCTATCCTCTACCATTACATCTGCTCATGATTCCATTCTCTCCTGCTCAATCCATCCACCATTCGCTCATCCACAGTTCTTGATTTTCCAGCCAATGCAGTTTTCCATCACATAAAACATCGTCCAAACGAACAGTAAGCTTACGTAATATGCGTCCAATATTGGACACAAAATCCTTGGCGACATTTGCGTTCAGCATCTGCGCTAACAGACTGCTGATGTCATTGCACTCTCTTGTTGCGTACATGAAACCTTGGCATCCGGCCTTTTACCACTCTTCCAAGTGCAATCTCTTCAGCTACACCGTCGTATCTCGGCATGACTGTGAAACCACGGTCGTATTCTAATGGTCAAGCACTGTTAATGGTTCCCAGCCGTGCACTTAATTTTAGACAACTTTGATTAAGCGATAGTAACGTATTAAACAGTGTTCTAAGTCTTACATTTCTCGTTTTCTATCTAAGATGATTGCTGTGATAGGAGGTTTTGTTTGCATGAACTGAGCATTGCTTAAGCAAAATATTCAGAAAGTTCTCTAGCGCTGCTCTACAGTCATGATCATAATTAAATTCAACACAGTTAAAAACATTATTTGCTGGATTCCTAAGCCATTGTCGCTAAATCATACCCGTTGGTACTTAAGCATAATTGCCAATATTACGATCTTTGTAGGCCTATTAACCTTTCCCTCACTTAGGCCTAACGGGATCAATCCCTTAGGGTGAGTCTTTTGCCCCCTTTACTTATGGTGGCAACAGCACATAGAAAGATTCAACAGCTGTTACTGCTTAGTACTTGCGTTTAATTAGTGAAATAGAATGAAAATAAATGAACAATTAAAAACAGAATTTTAATCATTAAGTAAAACATTGCGCTGAAGACAGGAAGAGTTACCACTGGCGAGTTCACACAGACCCGTGGAACCGAGTAAGCGAAAGTCTATTGAAATCTGATGGATGATAAACCATCATCGTTTTCAGAGTCAAGTCACGTCATGCAGCTTGTGTTTAGATCAGATAGGTAACACCATGCAGGCAGTGCTGCTGAGAGACACTTATGAGGCGCTATACCTCGATGCACACGTGCATACATGCACATCATATGCAAGCACATTATATAAACATATGCATGCACATTACAGAAACATATGCGTAAATACACGTGCAAACGACATACATCGATGTATAAATATATGCATACGTACACGCAAGCATAATTTACGTACATAGACCTACGTACATTCATACATACATACATACATACATACGCTGGTAGTTCTTGTTCATGCCTTCGTAACTAGTCGAATCGACCATTGTTGCTCAATCCTTGTTGGCCTCCCCCTTGGGGTTCTGGGTCGGTTAGATCGGGTTCTGCGCTCTGCTGCACGGCTCATTGGACGAATCCCTAAATTTTCCTCTGTTTCTACCTACATGCGTGATGTGCTGCATTGGTTGCCAATAGCCCAACGCATCCATTATCGAATTGCTGCCCTGGTCTCACGTTGTATCCTTGGTTGCGCTCCATCCTACCTGCGCATTCTTTGTCGCCCAGTCTCTGACATTGAAGCGCGTCGGGCCCTTCGCTCTGCTGCGAAGGGACAACTGCTTGTTCCACGGGCTCGCTTGGCTACCAGACAGTGTCGAGCCTTCTCGGTTGTGGGGCCGTCAATCTGGAATGACCTCCCCCCTAACCTCCATCTCCTCCATCTGACCAGTCAATCCTTATTCCTTAAGTCCCTTAAATCTTTTTTCTTTTGCCGTGGCTGGGCTGGGAGCGCCTCTGAGTAGTTTCTTGAAGGGGCGCTATATAAATGCTAATAATGAATGAATGAATACATACAAACATACATACATTCCTACATGCATGCATACATACATACATACATACATACATACATACATACATACATACATACATACATACATACATACATACATACATACATACATACATACATACATACGTAGACGCATACGATACATACATACATGCATACATGCATACATACATACATGCATATATGCATACATACATACATACATACATACATACATACATACATACATACACATACATACATACATACATGCATGCATGCATACATACATACATACATACATACGTACAGTCGTACACGAATACGATACATATAATACATACATGCATTATGCATGATGCATACATACGTATACATGCATACATATATACAGGGTGCGCCAAAAAAAGACCCCCTCTAGGTTTTTTGCCAATATCTTGACCAAACTAAGAATTTCCAACTGAAATTTTACAGGCTTATAGACAATTCATATTTACACATCATAGCCAGATTTCATCAAAATATTTCAAACGCAACAAACGTTACACCACTTTTAGTGATGTCACCCACCGTTTTTTGGCGATTCAAAAACGCGACGCAACAAAGGGTAACAAAAAAATCAATTTAATTATTCTGTCCAATATCTTGGTCAAAATTAAGAATTTCGAAATGAAATTTTAGAGGTTTAAAGACAATTCATACCTGCATCCGATGGTCAGATTTGATCAAAAATATTTCAAACAGAACAACAGTTACACCACTTTTAGTGAGGCCACCCCCCTTTTTGACAATTCAAAGACGTAACGCAGCAAAAAGTAGCAAAAACACGATTTTATTAAGTCTCATCTCAAATAATTGTTATCAAATAGCCTTGATATTGCCAGATGATCATTATTATTACTATTTAAAAAAGAAACAGGGTACCAGCGTAGCTGCGTGTCACTTAGAAGTCACTTAGCAAGATGACAATAAAATTGGTAAATAAGGAATCTGTCAGATTAATCAACAGGTCCATCAAGAACTTTGCAAAGAGACTCAAAAGAAGTTTTGGCACAGGTGGTGGGCACATTGAACACAAGTTGTGAAGCACTACCAAGTTCATTTGACAACAGTTATTTGAGATGAGACTTAATAAAATCGTGTTTTGTTACTTTTTGTTGTGTTTCGTTTTTGAATCGTCAAAAACCGGTGGGTTGCCTCACTAAAAGTGGTATAACTTTTGTCCTGCTTGAAATACTATGATGAAATTTGACCACCATGTGCAGATATGAATTGTCTTTAAGCTTGTAAAATTTCATTTTGATATTCTTACTTTTGGCCAAGATATTGGCAAAAAACCTAATTTTTTTCGCGCTTCGTTTTTGAATCGTCAAAAAACGGTGGTGACCTCCCTAAAAGTGGTGTAACTTTGTTTTATTTGAAATATTTTGATGAAATCTGACCATGATATGTAAATATGAATTGTCTATAAGCCTGTAAAATTTCATTTGGAAATTCTTACTTTTGGTCAAAATATTGGCAAAAAACCTAGGGGGTCTTTTTTTGGCGCACCCTGTACATACGTACACGCATGCGATACATACATGTACATACATAGACCTAGATGCATGCATGCATGAACACATAGAACTGGTCGGACGCATTTTACCTTTTGAATAAAGGCCGACTAAATCTAATAATAATCAGATCAATTTTAATCTAATCTTTACTTCTTTAATGCCGACGTCGGGAGTTACAAAATCGATTCTGGTTATAAACAAAAACTTGCAATCAATTATCTTTCTCATCTATAGTCTATTATGATGAATACTCGGCTGCATTATTTTTGGTTGGTCAGTTGCTACACGCTCCCGCATACGACTGAATAATTATACGCACTCTGATATTGATTTTTTACAAAATAAGGAAATTAATCAAGACAAACATAAATCGCAATCCAGTTTTTTAAATTATTTCTAATTGTGTTGCTGTTGAAACCATTATTGTTAGTAGTATTTTAAATGTCTCATTTTATTATCTTCAACAATCAACATCAGTAACAAGAAGCAAAAATTAACAAGAGAAACAGTAGGTTAGCTATTATTCTAAATGATGAAAATGTGCTTATAAGGCTATAATTAAGTATCCCTAGGTCTGGCTCAGCTAGTCCACCGAAAGTTCACCGCGTTGAAACGCTGCATGGAGAGTCATCGCGAGTCGTTGCAACAAGAAACAGGCCTCTCTCATCATCATTTATTAATTAGGTTTTTATTACATTTCCTGTTAACAGTAATATATGATATAATATTAATTAACAATTAACAAATTATTATTATTATTATTATTATTATTATTATTATTATTATTATTATTGTAATCATTATTACTATTAGTATTATCATCATCATCATCATCATCGTCATTGTTATCATCATCGTCATCGTCATAATTAGTACTTTTATCTTTATTATTCCGTCAACCAAATCACTATCATATTCACTATCTTCCTCATCATTTAGTACCTTTATTGTCACCATCATCACCATCATCATCATACTATCACATCATCTCTAGGCTATCACATTGCATCCATCGTGAGTTCGGCATCAACAAATCTCAATCTGAGACTCGAGAAATTATAATATCATCTGTGGCGGCGGATTCTCTTTAATTCTCTTGAGATCCGCTAAAGGTACTTGCTAACCATCGTCAGAAGAGAGGTGTCAAACCCATGCCCGACCTACGCCCTCCAATCCGAGCACTCCAGCCACACGGCTACAGTGCCCCATCGGGGCGACCACCCCCCTCCTCGTGGCGTCCCACCCCGGCCAGACCCAACCATAAATGGCGACTCAGCCTCGCGCGTGTTTTCCGGAGAGTGGAGACCCAATACTTGCAGGAAATGCAATAAAACCTAATTAATGCTAGAACTCTGCAGAGCCATATCGAGCTCACCGATCATAAAGATGTCGCATGAACCGCATCAGTGACAGCAGCAGCAGCAACAGCAGCAGCAGCAGCAGCTGTAACAGCAGCTGTAGCAGACGTAGCGACGCCTTCTTGGCTCCGACCGGCTTCACCAACAGCTGCAGCAGCAGCAGCAGCAACAGCAGCATCTGCAGTTCCTATGCAGCATGCGTACGCCGTCCTTGCTTGCGCCTACTTGTTGCGATTGATGTGTTGCAAGATTGCAATAACTTAGACGGAATATAATGAAAAGGAAAGATAAAATTGGCACCGAACTATTATAAGTAGTCTGCGACTGCTTTCAAAGTCGGCTAATGAAGACGACGACGATGGAAAAGAACTAATAATGGAAAACTAATAGTAATTCTACTACCGGTACTTATGATGATGATGATGACGACGACGACGACGACGCCGACGACGACGGTGATGATGATGATGATGAGGAGGAGGAGGAGGAGGAGGAGGAGGAGGAAGATGATGATGCTGCTGCTGCTGCTGCTGCTGATGATGATGATGATGATGATTGATGATGATGATGATGATGATGATGATGATGATGATGATGATGGTGATGGTGATGGGGATGATGACGATGATTATAAATAATAATAATAAGAAGAAGAATAAAATTAAAATGCAATTATTATAACGATAATAGTAGGCACTTCATAAGAATACTACTACTAATAATAAAATTTATATAATCATATTACTGCTACTACTACTACTACTACTACTACTACTACTACTACTACTACTACTACTACTACTACTACTACTACTACTACTACTACTACTACTACTACTACTACTACTACTACTACTACTACTACTACTACTACTACTACTACTACTACTACTACTACTACTACTACTACTACTGTTATTATTATTATTATTATTATTATTATTATTATTATTATACATCTTTATTGTTTCAACAAATATTGCAAACAATCAAACAGTCAAACAGTGCAACTTTTTATTATTATTATTATTATTATTATTATTATTATTATTATTATTATTATTATTATATAAATTTGTAACGCGCGCAATATCACACCGAAATGTGAGTCTGAGGCGCTGATGGTCAACCGCCAGAAGAAAATGCAGAGATCTATGTGGTTGAAAGGCAAGAAGAGATAGTGAGTTTTATCAGCATTTGAAGGCAGGAAGTGAATGTGAGATAGCGAGATCGGAAGTCAATTCCATTCCCTGAGTGCAGAGACATGGAATGCACGCGAGCCCAAAACTTTTCTGCATCGGGGTTCAGCTGAAAGACTCGTATACAGTTGATTGATGATTGCAGGCAACGAGGAGGGATGCAAGGAGTTTGTGGTGAGAGAAGGTAGGGAGGTGAATTTGTAGTAGCCTACCAATTTGGTACTAAGGGATTTGTAGGTTACACATAGGCTACCGATTTAAATATTATTCTGAGTTAACAGGAAGCCAATGCATCTGATGGAATTGGACTGAGGAACTCCATCTTGTTCGTAGTGGGGTATGCACCACAATCCGAGCTTTTTTAACGCGTTTCAACCTATTGAGCTCGATGTCCCACCAAACCCGCATTAGCACAGTCAATGCGAGAGGACGCAGGAGAACAGGCAATGGTTTGTGACATATTTGTAGACATAGTCAGGGCCGACCTGATGTGGCATATTGCCCTGATGTCACAGAAACAAGATTTGCAAATGCTTGTCATGTGCCGTCGGAATGTGAACTTACTACACAGGGATACTCCAAGTGTTTTGGCAATATCTGATGGGGGAACAGCATGCAATGCCTGCAAGGTCTATTCTAGAAAATTAAAGGAAAGAGCGCAGACGCTGACGTGACCCAAGCAAAATTGACTCAGACTTGTCTGGGTTTATGGCCAAGCCATTGACACAGAACCAGGCGCACAAAGATGAAAAGCACTCCTCAAGTTTAAGTATACCAGACTGATCAGTTTGTGTTAGAACAGTATAGCTGAGTATCTCTGCATAATGCTGCAATTGGACCAGTGGCGTAGCCAGGAATTTATGATGGGGGGTTTTGGATTTTTTTGCTCTGGCCGGATGCCCTTTCTGACACCAACCCAACAGTATTACAGTATTAAATAAAAAGGGAATAAAATAACAAAGGGAATAAAGTAAGAAAAACAATTGTTACTACAAGCAATTGTTTTGTTTTTCTTATTTAAGTGGATAAATAACCTTTAAAAAACTTTTTCCTAGGCCAATTGGGGAGGGGTTAACCCCCGAAATCCCCCCTTTTCTACGCCACTGAATTGGACTCCAAAGTAAATAGCTATACAATTACTTAGGGAAGTAAAGACTGAAAAAAATAGCAACGGTCGAGGACCTATCTCTGTGGCATTCCAGCATTGCAAACATTGGGCTTAGTAGCCTTGTAGTAGCTATAGTAATAACGATAATTATAATATTATAAGCCAATGCAATGTTACTCAATTGGTGAGTGTGTGTAAACATCCTAGACGTTGCTTCAATAAAAATTTCGGTTATCTTCCCCAGAAAAATCTGATGGCCTTTTTTAGTCGTTTGGTCGAAATGTCTGGAAAATAATATACCAATTTTCCATGCCAAAATAACTTATGACTTTTTAGTCATCAGTCATCTGGCCGACGTAATCTCTGCAAGCTATAAATAAACTAATATGACCTCTCTAGTCTCGACGTACCCGACTTTTCTCTCCCGCTGCTTTGATTTAATACTTGTTGAAACCAAAACATAAAGTGCACATAAAGTGCACGTACTGAGTAGTGTGTACAAGGAGGGAGGCCAAAAAGTGAAGTCTTACGGTTTTGTTGCTAATAACTTGGCCAGAAATAAGAAATTTGCAATCGAGTTTTACAGTTTTAAGGCAATTCACATTCTTTTATGCACAACAGTCAAATTTCACCAAAGAATTTGAAACAGAACAAACTCTTAGTGAGTTCACCCACTGCTTCTTGACGATTGAAAAACATGATGCACCATCATCATTATCACTATCATCAACATCATCATCATCATCATCATCGACATCATCATCAAGAACAACATCATCGTCATCATTATCAGCAACAGCAGCAACAACAACAGCAACAACAACAGCAACAACATCATCATCAACATCATCATTAACAACAACAATAGCAACAACAACATCATCATCGTCGTCATCATCGCAGCAAATGGAGCTGTCTGAATTGAATGACAAAATGCGCATGCAGGATGTTGTTATGAAGGTGAATTGAGGCGAGTGGACGGCGGGACATCGTTAATAATGATCATGAAAACAGCTGAACATTGCCTTCACTAATTTGTTTATCAGTTCAGATTTCAAATCATTAACAGAAGCAAAAACATAGAGAAACAGAAGTTGAGTGAGACTGACAGGGAGAGAGAAAGGGAGAGAGATATTATATTATATACATACATGCAGATAGATAGATAGATGTATGGATGGATGGATGGATGGATGGATGGATGGATGGATGGATGGATGGATGGATGGATGGATGGATGGATGGATGGATGGATGGATGGATGGATGGATGGATGGATGGATGGATGGATGGATGGATGGATGAATAGATGGATGAATAGATGGATCGATGGATGGATGGATGGATGGATGGATGGATGGATGGATGGATGGATGGATGGATGGATGGATGGATGAATAGATGGATGGATGGATGGATGGATGGATCGATGGACAAACGGATGGATGGATGAATAAATATATAGATGGATGGATTGATGTATGGATGGATGGATGGATGGATGGATGGATGGATGGATGGATGGATGGATGGATGGATGGATGGATGGATGGATGGATGGATGGATGGATGGATGGATGGATGGATGGATGGATGGATGGATGGATGGATGGATGGATGGATGGATGGATGGATGGATGGATGGATGGATGGATGGATGGATGGATGGATGGATGGATGGATGGATGGATGGATGGATGGATGGATGGATGGATGGATGGATGGATGGATGGATGGATGGATGGATGGATGGATGGATGGATGGATGGATCGATGGACAAACGGATGGATGGATGAAACGATGAATCGATGGACAAACTGATGGATGGATGGATGGATGGATGGACAAATGGTATCCTTTCTTAGGTCAGTGTGAAATGAATCTTCGTTTGCTTATCAAATGTAAGAAAGCAAACTACACGCATTGAACTATTTTCAATAAAATTGCAAAAATATGACATCGACCTATTTGCAAGTAGACTATGGTCTTCGGATGAAATTGACTCTAACCTATTGTAGCTAAGTTCCTAAGTGACTCTGCTTAGCCTTCGACGACGGTAGCCTATATTATATTGTCTCTAGAAGTGATGGATTGCGCGACATCAGGCTATCTGTCCGATCATCCGTTGGTCCAGTCTCCCTGGAGCCGCGGTGTCGTCTTCAACTGCATGATATCAACACAAAGCAACCATTCTCTCGGTGAGATTTCTCGGCTAAAACCTAGTTAAGATCTGACGATAAAAACGAAAGAAAAATCGTCCATCTCCCAAGGGATTTATACGGCGAAATGTTTCTCCTTCGGTCCCGTCTTAACTAATGAAATCTTCGCAGTTGCTGTTGTTGCTGCCTCTTATGACAAAAGTAAGTATGGTCAAATTCATGACTTTTGAAAGGAAAACTGGTTGAATGGTAACACAAGGATGGCACAAGGATCAGAAGGTCGCGGGTTCGGTACTCGCTATTTGTCCCATAAGTTTGCCTCAGCTTTCAACTCTCTAGAGGTGATTGTAAATGACAGATGAGCGACTTGCAGGCTACCATACAGTTTATATTTATTTTTATTTATTTCTTTATTGCACCAGAAGTAAAATACGTAGAACTATAGTACAACAAAAACAGAAAATCACTGGGCAACAGGAAGTCCGGAAAAAAGAAAAAAGCTTATGCTAATCAAGTTGAACTCGACTCCCGCTATATTTCTTAGCATCTGTTGCTGCTAGATCATGTGATCTTACGTCGTGCTTGTTGGTTTGCATAGATAATCAATTATTATTTACAATGAAAATAATAGCAATAATAATGATAATTTTAATACTATTATCATGATTATGATTATGGTTATTATTATTATCATTATTATCATTATTATTATCATTATTATTATTATAATTACTATTATTATTATTATTATTACTATTATTATCATTATTATTATTATTATTATTATCATCATTATTATTATTATAATTACTACTATTATTATTATTTACTACTAGTATTGTAAATATTTTTCGCTCGAAGTGAAGAAACTGAATGAAAGCTGTGCTAAAGCTTGGAGTACACGGTCCTTGTCTCCGCCGTGCGGTGTTGCTGCTATTGTTCCTCTTCCACAATATTCCTCCCTGTTCCTCCCTTCCACAATATTCCTCACTCATCCACCTGTATCATCCATCCACTCCATTCTTCCATCCGCAACTATCCAATGACTCTTAGGCTACTCTCATATCATATATATATATATATATAATATATATATATATATTATGGATAAATAGATTAATGGGTCAAAAATACGGATGGATCGAAAGTAGAAAAGTAAGACAGATGGATGATCATATACATGTAGGCTACATAGTACATAGACCTAATATATTACATATGCCGTATATTATATGTATTTATATATGTGTGTGTATATAAATATATATTATATATATATAATATATAATACACTGGTCTATTTAATACGATAACATAGTGACGTCACGTGCCTTTTTAACCGAAGAAGCCTATTAGTTTTACGACATGATGATAAACTGCTGCATGGCAGACGCACCGAGTTCCAATCTAATTATATTGGTCGACTTTATCTAGCGCTAGTCGTTCACCAGCTACGAGTCTTGAGACACTGGCGCTGGCAGCAGCAGAAGCGGCTCTGGCGCCATTCATTAAGATAAAACATCTTTTCGAGACCATAATAGGAGGCTTTTCGACGATATATCACTCGACCGTGTTCATATACAGAACGGCCTTTTATAGCTAAATAGCTACAGGCGCTATTAATAGTGTATATGACTTCATCCCTCGTGGATGGCATCATGAATTATTGGCTTATTATGAATTGACAAATAGCCCAGGATGGATGGTTTGCTCCTGTCGTATGCTGGTATCCCACGCAGACGTATACACGTTTGAGTGGAGCTGAATGGTAGGCCACTTCCTGGAAATATTAGGCATTCAAAGCAGTCGTTCTTCTTTGTATTGTATTGTATTGTATACGGCCATATATAAAGCGCTTGTCTCAGCAAAATCCTCTCAGAAGCGCTCCCAGTGCGATCAACCCCGAGAGAAAAGGAAGGATATGAGGGGAGTGAGACAAATATGAGGAAAACTACACGAGAGAGAAAGGCGGAGCGAACTAGTGATGGAAGTCCATTCCATATAAATATAGATGCTGACCTGATGAAGGGCCACAAATGCAAACAGTACGCCCCACTCTTTTGGGCTCGGGAACGTAGCAAGCTCAAAGCCCACCCCAAAAGAAGCTGAAGCAGCAAATATGCTTACACCCCTACGCGCCACTATAGACTGCTTGCAGCACTCGACATTTTCAATGCATAGGCCCTCCCCAAACGGAAAGTCCTGATATACATTGGCCTACTCGGTCGCTAGTTCGAGGCTTTGGAATTCTTTGTCTAATTCACTTTGCTTCTTCTATTCTAATTTCGTTGATAGTATGATCCAAATGATCTAAACTCTCGACTCGTCATTTCCAACTTCCATTCGACTATCATCACAGTCTGGTGTCTGCTTTCCCCATCCATCACCTTTCAACCTTGCTTCTTCTCAAGCGAGTTGCAATTATATAATGACCGTCGTTTAATTTCAAACTGACAAACCGCAGAATATGATTGCAATTCAAAGTATGAAGTGACAAGTTAACAGAGGAGAGTCGTGTCCAACTGTCTGTCTGGCAGCCATGCAAGGCGCCCATCGCGTCCTACTGTGGCTCGGTTTACCAACGCCAACTGCAGAATGGAAGGTTGAGTCGACCTTAGGGATGGCATAGCGGAAAGCGATCCTTCGTGCCAGAGACCTACCATGGGTCCATGACCCTAAGCCCCCTCTTTTTATTGGATTTTTTTATCAAAGCGGTCATCAACTGATGTCTTTGCATTATTATAAAGGCGCTATAGAAGTCATCAGATTTAATTAGATGATGCTGGACTGGCAGCGCTGCCTGTCAGCTTTTCAGATGTTTGCACTTTGAGGAGATTTTCCAGAGTTTCGGTAGCAGTCTTTTCTGTGGCATAAGATAGACACTAGACAGGCGCAAGTCGCGCAAAGTGAACTTTTTTATTTACAGGTGCTCAACACTAGAGATGAAGATGCATGTGAAGAGAGGGATGCTCGTATTCATGCAAGACCAGTTGAACCTAATACACAGACTATATTGACCGACTCTATATAGATATGAACATCGACCATTCTGAGCATCATTATTATGAGCCAAATTAATACGAAGAGAACTTAAAACTTGAAGATCACATGCTGACTACAGAGAAGTAAGAGGAGCAAGCCAGCCTCTGTGCACCAATCTGTCTGAAGACAGAGCATCAAGTCATAGTGCACGCACACAGAATACACGCATATTGACAAACTACATTCAAACACGGACGCATGTCCATGTATATGCGGCTAACACTTAGAGGATAGACCTTATATACAAGGCTGATCTCTTGCAATCCTCGTCGTTCTTTCTTAGCGAATGTGTCAGCATATAATTTGTCGTAATTTGCGTCTGTCCGGTCTTGATGAATCGTTCAGACATTTCTCAAGACTCGGGTCGTTCAATGGAACCTCTCCTCCGTCTTCTCCCATTCTCTTCTTTCCTCCTCCTTCTTCTTCTCCTCCTCCTCCTTCTACTTCTTCTTCTTCTCCTTTATCTTCTCTTCTAACTTCTCTATCTTCTCCTGCCACTTCCCCATGCTTATAGGCCTACTCCAGATGCGTCTCAACCAAATACTTTTCTGATTCTGATACAAGCGGGTATATATGCAGTAAGCGATCGAAGTATGCTCATCAATTTACGTTTCGTCATCTGGCATCTTTGTTTGAAAAACGTGCCATCATCTCGAATGTGCATAATTATGAGAATGGTAAAAAATGTTCAAACATGAGGAAGAAGCAGTTGTGACCGCACATCGCCGTCACAACACAAAGCTACGATTATGCATTGGTTTTTCTTTCATTTTGTCTACAAAACCCAGAAGGATGGCAGCTTGAGTTGCATTGAACACGACATTTAAGAGACTTAGAATAATCTGATCACAAGATTTAGCCAAATTTCAAATCTATTTTTTCATATTAATTTTCAGAAGCGTTTATAAATGCTTTATGTAGCATATAATACACATTGCCAACCGGGAGGTCGCGGTCTGAAATCGCGTCAAGGAAGAAGTGTGTATAAATGTTTGCTTCAGGTGTAGCAAAAGAAGAAGAAGAAGAAGAAGAAGAAGAAGAAGAAGAAGAAGAAGAAAAAGAAGCAGAAGAAGAAGAAGAGGAAGAAGAAGAAGAAGAAGAAGAAGAAGAAGAAGAAGAAGAAGAAGAAGAAAAAGAAGCAGAAGAAGAAGGAGAAGAAGAAGAAGAAGAAGAAGAAGAAGAAGAAGAAGAAGAGGAAGAGGAAGAGGAAGATGATACATACGAGTAATGAGTACTCTCAAGTACTCACGAACTTCTGTTTGCATTGAAAAAAATGACATCGGTTCAATAACGACAGTAAACAAATAAACAAATAAGCATTGCGATTGCAAAGTCATTCGGTTCTTCGGTCAACACCCATTAGAAGGATTTGTTGCTTATGGTCCTCTGAACCCACACAAACCAGACGGATGTAGATATGGATATGAACCGAATCCACTCTTCTCGCTGTTCGACGCTTGTCTCTTTTGACTGATGAATCGATGGACTCCCCCTGAACTCGTTGGTCCCCTCCCCCGCTCGTCAGCCTCCCCTTCACCCCTCCGCTCGTCAACCCATGAACCGCAACATATAGAGGTCAACGTTACGTCAGTCGGCTCACAACAGACTGACGACCGAATGGAATGAAAATATTATATCTCACACAAAAACCGTCAACTGTAGCGACAGGAGTCCATCGATGAGCGGCGCTAGTGATGCCCCACAATAATAAATGTGACCACATTTATTAACACATTAAGTATTAACACTCAGACCGACGTCATTGCGTTCAATAAAATGTAAATTTCAACTGGCTTAACACATAACAAAACAAAATAATTGAAGCAGCTAAATCCCGATTCGTCGTTATATTTGCTTCGCTTTACAGCAAAGTGTTCTCCCATAAACGAGAATGCACTAGGTCGGTGGTACCCCCAACCTGTTTTGACCTTAGGGCCACCTTTTATAAGTTGGAGGACACGAGGGCCACTTTTTTTTAGTTGAAAGACATTAGGAGTCACAAGGCAAAAATCTAATTAACCAAAAGCATATAAAATTGTTATAATTGAATCAAAATAGAATGTTTGATGTTATATATAGACATCAAAATAAAATAATTTGCAATAGAAAATGATTATGTGTTCTCTTCTGTCCAAATTGTAATTTTTTCATATATTATTAAAAATAATATTCTTTGAAAGATGAGGGTCATTTTTTATGACTGGCGGGCCACTTTTGACTCGCGGACATCGGGCTGGGAACCACTGCACTAGGCCTACAATACAAATGATTGTATTGTAGGCCTAGTGCAGTATTATGGTTTCGAAGAAAGTCTCTGCTAGAACCATTGCCAATATTTACGGTACCTGGAAGCTTAGCAGCCATTTCCTCTATCCACCTCGTAAAACCCGTGGCAGTCACCGTTGAAACAGGGTTCTAGGACAATACCTGTAACCCCGGAAAATTACCATCGGACAATTTCTTCTATAAATCTTTTTCTTCTTCTTCTTCTCAAACTCTTTGATCTTTGTAGAATGTAGACAATAGATTCACACGGAAATGAACGTCGCTCAAGGACAACTTTCATTATTAGGATTATATATAATTATGGAATTATAATGCTATTTTACTTGAATTTATGATAATACACGGTTTTTTAGGACATTTAACTGCTGATCGACTCAATCGATTACTTCATTTGTTACCACGATTGTCAGTAACGTACGCGAAAATGCGGATAGCATTTATTTGGTCAATGAAAGAATATTCCTATCTTAGGCCCCTATCTCAAATTATCTTATCTGTCTTGTCTCATCTACATGTACCTTATCATATCTATCATATCATAATATCATCATGTCTTATCCTTCAGACTCTTGGAGTTCATCTCAGATACTCTTAAAGTCTTATTTTATCTACTTTCTTTTATCTATGCCTATCATATCTTTTCCTTAATATCGGATAGCAATTGGTCAATAAAAGAATATGCTTATCTAATGATATCTTATCTTTTCTACCTCATATTATCCTTAACGGTTCATCTGAGAGTCTGAGACACTCTGTAGGCGCCGAAGCAACATTAAATCAGTGGACGATTGCCTTGGTACTCATCTCCTATCTCGGCAGCTGATAGAAAAGATCCCCGTCACTTTAGACGACACATTCCACTCAGTGGTTGGCACTCAGTCTTCAGTAGCACACCAATCGATCAGCTTGAAGCGTTCTGTCGAAGCGTCACAGTCCAATTCAGCCTCTGCCTCTGCCTCTGCCTCTGCCTCTCTCTCTGCTCTAATATGTTCTTCAGGTCAGACCGTCAACGTTGCTGACGTTTCAGGGAACACAGGTCACCGACCCAGGAAACGTTATTACTCTAAGGACGTCCCAAGTATGCTGCTGCTGCTGCCGCTGCTGCTGCCGCTACTGCTGCCACTGCTACTGCGTGGATGTGTAGTCTGTCCCACCGCCGTCTTCTCAACCGATGACAACATCTTCCGAGATCCATCAAAAACGTCCTTAGTACCCGAGGCCTCTCTCCTCTCCCTCCCTCCTTCCCTCTCTATCTTTCCCTCTGTCTCTGTCTCTGTCTGTCTGTCTGCTGTCTCTCTGTCTCTGTCTCTCTTTCTTTTTTTCTCTCTCTCTCTGTCTCTGTCTCTCTCTCTGTCTCTGTCTCTGTGTCTCTCTGTGTCTCTCTGTCTCTGTCTCTGTCTCTCTCTCTCTCTCTCTCTCTGTCTCTCTCTCTCTTTCTGTCTCTCTATCTCTCTCTCTCTCTCTCTCACTCTCTCTCTCTGTCTCTCTGTCTCTGTCTCTCTCTCTCTTTCTCTGTCTCTCTGTCTCTGTCTATGTCTCTGTCTCTGTCTCTCTGTCTCTGTCTCTGTCTCTCTCTCTCTTTCTCTGTCTCTCTGTCTCTGTCTCTCTCTTTCTCTGTCTCTCTGTCTCTGTCTATGTCTCTGTCTCTGTCTCTGTCTCTGTCTCTGTCTCTGTCTCTGTCTCTGTCTCTCTCTCTCTCTCTCTCTCTCTCTCTCTCTCTCTCTCTCTCTCTCTCTCTCTCTCTCTCTCTCTCTCTCTCTCTCTCTCGCTCCCCCACATCGCACAGTTTCTTTCGAACGTGAAACGACAATAATCTCAGCGGTCGAGAGTCGACAAAGCACAAAATTGAAAAGCAACTGACAACGCAAATACGGGAGAGCAATGCAACGACCAAGACAATGGCCGTGTGTCTGTCTATATGTCTCTCTCTATCGACGTTTGTGTGTGTTTTTCTGTCTTTGTCTCTCTGTCTGCAAATCATCTATCTGCCATCTGTCAGTCAGTCACTCTTTCATGCCGTAGATCAACCATTCAATCACTCGTTAGGTTAGTCAGCCAGTCATTGCATATAGTTTATCCAGTCAGCCAGTCGATAAGTCATCTATCAAGCCGGCCAATAAATCATCTTTGAAGTCAGTCAATCAGTCAAAAAATCATTCATTCATTTAATCATTCAGTCAACAAGTCATTCATTCGTTTATTCGACCAGTCAATAAATCATCTAGCAAGCCAGTCAATCAGTCAATAAATCATTTATTCACTTAATCAGTCAATCAAAAATAAGTCATTTATTCACTTAGTCAGTCAGTCAGTCAGTCAGTCAATAAATAATCATTCACTAAGTAAATAAATAATTCATCCAGTTAGCCAGCTGTTAAATAATTTACTCACTCAGACTCAGTGAGTCATTAGATGATTTATTTAGTAAGTCAATGAAAAATCAATGAAAAATCAATTAACCAGTCAGTCAGACATTTGCTCATTAGTTCAGACTGTCAGTAAATCATTATTTAATTCATGCATGCAATGCCATGCATACATACATACACACATACACACATGCACACATACATACATACATACATACATACATACATACATACATACATACATACATACATACATACATACATACATAGTTACATTCATACACACACACACATACATACATGCATACATACATACAACCACACATACATACATACATGCATACATACATACATACATACATACATACATACATACATACATACATACATACATACATACATACTTGCATACATACATACATGCATACATACATACATACATACATACATACATACATACATACATACATACATACATACATACATACATACATACATACATACATACATACATACATACATACATAGTTACATTCATACATACATACATACATACATACATACATAGTTACATACATACATAGTTACATACATACATACATACATACATACTTACATACATACATACATGCATACATACATACATACATACATACATACATACATACATACATACATGTATACTTACATACATACATACATACATACATACATACATACATACATACATACATACATACATACATACATACATACATACATACATACATACATACATACATACATACATACATACATACATACATACATACATACATACATACATACATACATACATACATACATACATACATACATACATACATACATACATACATACATACATACATGTATGTATTCATGCACAAGCATGCATAAATACATACAGACGCACGTACGCAAAGATGTTCGATGCGTCCCTGAGGATGACGTCAACAATGACGTCAACATGTCGCAGTCGTAAGTGGATAGCCATGATTAGAAATGCCGCCCGAGACAGCGGATCAGATCAGAGTCCGTGACGCAGTAATGACTGTCGAGCAACGGACGGAGGAAACCGAACAGAATTCCAATGGCAGCGAAATGTTTAAATATTTAGTTACCGAGTCTGTCACGTGCGCTGCTTAACAATGCATTGTGCTTGAACGTTCGGGTCATTAATTTGAAGACCTCTGATGCTATTCAATACGTTTGTGGATGTCTTGCTTATAGGATCGGGAGGGGATTTCGTCAAGTCATGCAGGTCATACTATTATAGGCCCGATGCTTAATTAATAATTATGTAGACCTCAATGCCTATCCAATGACGGTGTGTGTGTGTGTGTGTGGGTGGGTGGAGGTGTGGATCGGCAGAACCCTCCCCCCCTTCAGAGCCATAAACCCACTGGTCTTGAACGGTTGAGATCACTTTCAGTCGAAGTGCCAGGATTTTATGTCTGAAGTCGGATATTGTTCACGGGGTGCAAACGACGACGACGATAGGAAGCATGTGGTACATCATGCATGAATACATGACCAACCTACCAACCTTGCAATGCCCTTCCTCGTTGTATCATTCCATCTATCTAGACCAGTTGATCGTCAAGATATTGATCTGATTGCTGCTTGCATTAGGAGCGCCATCGGTTGACACCTTCTGCATTAGACAGCAGCGCTGCATAAGTTGATAATAATTAATTGTAACACTACGAGTAGCCCGCAGTAAAAACCATAGGGTCGCTATCATAGGTCGCGGGAGATGACCTATAAAATGTCTTGCTCTTGATCTGCCTTATGACCTGCGAAATTTTTTGAAGTCTTTTAATGTCTTCTTTACATTTGATTTCTTCGACCAGTTGAATAACTCCCATCATGACACTGACGACATCTGCTGAAATTGTATATAGCCAGAGACGTCACCAAGTAAAAGCTAGGCATTAAGTTACCGTACGAAATAAGTTTATTGTTGATAACAATGATAAGTCTATTGTTGATGAGCACTGACTGTTGACGTGACGAAACAAAAGGGGACTAGAGGTCCCACGAACTCAGTTTTAAGTTTTTATATAACGAAAAGATTGAATGTGGCCGGTGCAACATTTGTAATTAGAATGCTGTAAGCTTATAATTATTATATACATACTAACTCCTTTGTTTTGCCTTGATATAGCCTATAGTTTTTGATGTCTTGTGTGAATTTTATATGTGATACTTGTTCACTAGAGTGTTGTTTCGCAGCTGGTTAGGCCTATATTAAAGAATATGCTTACTTACCTAGCATCGTTAGGCTAATCGTAAGTAGGCTAATCGTAATCTCGAAATTTCAAAAGCGCTACTCGAAAGCCAAGCGCGGTGCACCAGCTTATTTACGAGCGCTTTTTTGCTAGTTAACACTTCTAGCGAGTGACGAATATGCCCGCATATATGTAGGCAAAAGACAATTGCCGACTCTAAGGTGCGAAAAGATGCAATGACATTTCGAACGACATTTGTGTCACTTTCAATTTCTGAACTTATAATGCTTTGGACAGTTGAGTTCACACGCCTTCAGCCAACCTATGTGTGCGCATGCGCTGGCTCCGACGTGTCTTGTCTGCAGCGACCAACACCTATGAGTTGAACGCATAGGGGCCTATACCACGGGTTGTCAAAGATGTTAGCATGGTAGACACTGTTGCAGCCAACAGTCCAACTCTGCACCTTGGACTCGTGCAACCTATCAGAAATTTCAATATGCGGTGACTATCTGCTGCTAACAACCCACGTCATAACATTCTGCAGCTGAACTTTTATGATATTTCGTAATGTAAGCTTACATCCACAACCTTTATTATCCTAGTAGGCCTACGAGTGACAGGGTCTCCGCGTTTGCGTGCTACATAATAATAATGCTTCTGCTGCAACGTGATATCTGCCACAAGGGAATGTCAGTGATGACAACGGCTGCTGCTGCTGACTTCATCTCTTCTGTTGGTCATAAAAGATGTGCCATGTTCCCGATTATGAATGCGCTTTGAAGACGGAACATAAATCAGGTCGCAGCATAGATAAACGCTCCTGCCACCGCCATAGATCTATCCCCTAAACTGCATTCAGTCCATCGATAAAGTTGTGAAAGGACTTTTATGATCACGTGAGAGACTCGTCGCATCTCGATTAGGACAACGCTCGCGGGAAGTCGTTCCCAGCCCATTCAGACGACAGTTTGGAGAGTTTTTCTAACGAGGCTAATATATATATCCCTCCCCCTCCAGAAAAAAGAGCCCATCTGATGACGCCTTGCAGGGGTGACGAACCCTCTGCAGACGGGCAATGGCGTTTTGCATCATCGTCTCTGTGTCGGGGTGGGGGGAAGGGGAGACCGTGCTTCACCCAGATCCGGCAAGTCATTAACAAACGCTTTATGGTCCGTTAGGGATTCTCTCCAGAAGCAGTAAAGTCTAAAGGCGATAATATATTAAGAGAGTCGGTCGACAGCCTCTGTCTCGGGTCCAATAGCAACATTATTACAGACGGCCCTGTTGACCGCTCGTGCCAATGCAACAACCGCGGTGCATAGGCCTGTTACTAGGTCTAGCTGTATAGAAACATTTCACCGAGTCATTTCTCCACGTAAGCTTACAGTAGCCTACTACCCAGTAGGAGACGAGGAGGAGATGAAGGCAAGGTGGAGAGAGTATACGGAAGAGCTGTACAAGGAGGACGAACGTGTCGTGAAGGAAAACATCAAAATAAAGGAAGTTGAAAACGAACCAGAGATATTGGAGGCAGAGGTGGAGTGGGCGATAAAACAGTTAAAGGACAACAAAGCGCCAGGACACGATGGAATACCTATAGAACTAGTAAAAGCGGGAGATGAAGCAGTGGTGAGGACTATTACAAAGCTATGCAATCAAATCTGGAGAACTGGGGAGTGGCCGGAGGATTGGAAAAGGTCAGTGTTCATACCAATATTCAAGAAAGGAGACGCGAGAGAGTGTGGAAATTATCGAACGATAGCGATGATATCGCACACGAGCAAAATACTACTCAAAATAATCCACAAAAGAATGGAGAAGACAATTGAAAGAGAATTACCAGCCAACCAAGCGGGATTCAGGAAGGCGCGTGGAACGCGTGATCACATCGCCAATATAAGGTGGATTATGGAGAGACAGAGGGAGTACGGGCAAGAGGTGCATATGTGTTTTATAGACTACAGCAAGGCGTTTGATTGCATAGACCATACACTACTGTGGAGGACACTAATCGAGATGGGAATTCCGAAGCATCTGGTTAAACTACTGAAAGGCCTTTACGTGGATCAAGAGGCGGTTATAAGAACTGAATATGGAGACACAGAGAAATTTAAAATAAGGAAAGGAGTGAGGCAGGGGTGCATTTTGTCCCCTTTCCTGTTCAATCTGTATGCCGAGAGAATTATGAGGAGGGCTGGATTGGAGGAGGCAACAGAGGGGGTAAGGATAGCGGGGAAAATACTGAATAATTTGAGGTACGCTGATGATACGACATTATTGGCGGGTAAGAAGGACGACCTGGCCGAGTTAATAAGAAGAGTCAGGATGGAAAGCGAAAAGGCGGGACTATACTTCAATGTAAAGAAAACAAAAGTTATGACAACTGCAACATGGGAAAACTTTGAGGTGGATGGAGAAACGATAGAGGTAGTATCGAGCTTCACATTCCTGGGATCTATGTTAGAGAAGGAGGGAAGATGTGATATGGAAATAAGGCGGAGGGTATCAATGGGAAAAACGGCAATGAACGGTCTGGGAAATATTTGGAAAGATAAATATGTGAGCAGGGAAACAAAGAAAAGACTGGTAAGAGCACTGATCTTCCCGGTCGTCCTATATGGATGCGAAACATGGACAAAGACACTGGATATGGAAAAGAAAATCAACGCGTGCGAGATGTGGATTTGGAGAAAAATGTTAAGGATTTCATGGACGGAGAAGAGTACTAACGAATCGGTGCGTGAGGAGCTCGGAATAGAGAGAGATGAGACACTACAGCAAACAGCGACTTGGAGGAAATTGAGCTACTTCGGCCATGTGATGAGATCTAACGGTTTGGCTGATGACGGCATGCGGTGAGGGAAGGAGGAGATGCGGAAGACCAAGGAAGAGATGGTTGGATGAGGTACAGGAAAAGTCTGGCATGAACTTGGAGGAGCTGAGAGAGGCAACAAGAGAGAGGGGACACTGGAGAGGATACATCAAGAATATCGCCAGAGCTCCAAGAGCTGACGGCACCAGGTGACCAGGTGACTACCCAGTAAGTTAACCAGTTTGAGAATCGTAGAAAAATAACTAGGGAGACGTTGATTTATGCGGAGCTTGAATCTGCAATGAAGACTTTACTGTGGGTCCTGAGAAAGACTAGGGTTGAGCCCTAGCAGTTCTTATCTTGCTGAGTAGGCTAATTCCAATAAGCTCACTACAAACTATCGAAAACTCAGTTTGTCCTCTTTCCTTTAGCTATCACTATTGCAGGCCACGCCATGTGGTATTGGGCATAGGCTATAGGGCCTATATAGGTTACGTCAGTTAATTGGATTTTAATCCTGCTAAGCTGATGTTTTAACAACACAATTCAAATCGACAGTGCTCGTGTTCAGATTGGAGCTTTCCCTTGATCTCTTTATCTCCTTGGTCTTTTGTCTTTTGGCAACAGTAGGCCTACTGGGCACCCAATGCCACCCATCCTCATTGACTTTGGCACAACAGCATAGGCGCAACCACCCTATGGGACCTACGGGACGCGTTCCCCCCCAACTTTTGAGTGGTTCCCAGTGGCGTAGCAAGGTCTTGGTGGGCCCATGTGCAGAACTAAGGTGGTGGGCCCTTAAATGCTTGAAACCCCATTCGATTTCAAACAACAATGCTGTGCAAAACGCCTGGTTCCTTTACGAAATTTGCGTATTTAACACCAAAGTTAAATGAAAATAAACTAGCCACATTTTTTTATATTATTTTAACAAATTTATTTAATGAAACATATTCTTCTCCATATCAGCAGAGAAAAATTGAACTAGAATACCATACAAAGTAATCACAAAAATTGCTTCATCTCCTGAAGTATTAATCATCAATCACCCATAGACCCTAGGCCTACTTAAATTCTCCAAGCTGTTGGGCTTGTTGATCAAAGAGCGGGAAAATGCAACGAATTTGGCAAGTGTGAAATGACTCAATCAAGTGTACGGCTAGCCTACTACGGGGGTCAAAATCCGAAATGCTAAAATGCTCGTTTGCGTGCCTTCTCTTGTGCAAAAATATCCACCACTTTTGAGGTGTCAAGCCTGAATCCATTGGTGATGTAACTGCTACCTCTGAAGTTCGAGTCCCACTCGATCGGCTCAGTATCAATATCCATGTCAATTCTGCACTGATCACACCGGAATTCGATTCTGCACCCATGTCTGACGTACATCGGTGCAAGTTCGCTCTCCGTAGGCATCATAAATGCGGAATTTTTGCATTTTGGCGGTCTTCTTTACCCGTTCTTCTCGTGCTTGTCGCCTAGCAGCGCCACTTAAATAAGACTTAGGCATAACTTGGGGGGAGGGCAGAGTGCCGTGTGAGAGTTAAAAAGCATACAACTTCCGAGTAAATAGGCTATGCAGTTATCTTTTATAAATTTCACATTTTACTACAAAGATAATAAATTTCAAACGCGTCTGCGTAGACCATGGCACAATTATATGTTTATACGTCAGTATAACTACTTCCAGCCAAAGACTGAAAAGAGTAAACATATTTGTAATAAGGTAGCTTAATCATGGTTGAAACCAAAAAAATTACTGGGTGTGTACGCTGTAGATATAAGTTTTAATACATTCTGAATATCCTTAAAGTAAAAAATTGACTCTGACCCCGGGGGGGCCCCTGACAGCCGGGGGCCCTCGTGCACTGCACAGGTTGCACGCCCTATTGCTACGCCACTGGTGGTTCCCTAAATTTATTATTATGGTCCCCCAACTTTTAGGACGTGATTCATTATGGTCCCCCCCCAACTTTTAGGACGTGATTGCACCTATGCACAACAGCGTATAGGCCTACTCTTCGTAAATAAGTTGGTTGTCTGCCCTTATAAATTTTACGCGGAGCTCTAGATATTCCAAGATTACGATTAGACCCTACCACTTTCCAGAGGCCTTAGACTAGATTAAATTGCTTAAGGATTGATCAAACGGATGGTTGGAGCGTTCCTATTTCGGAAATGTCCATTCGAAGAGTGGAGATTGAATGGTGAAGGAGATTTCCAAGACAGTAGCCTACTACTCCAGGATCAAGAGCTCAAGAAAGACCTGAAATGACATATGTACAGATAACGTAAAGTCATGGACTGAAATTACCACTCGATCAGTTAAGCCTACCGAGAGAGACGGAAAGAGAAAGAAGAATTTTGTCCTTTGTTCAGATAGGCCCTAATCCCCGACAAGGGATGGCAGAAGACAAGACTTCTGGTATCGCGTTACTCTTCAACGTCTAAAGAAGCTTAGGCTAATTCATTTAGGACGAAGAAAAAAAGAAGATTTAATTAGATAAGTTGACCAATCTTCAATGCAGCAACCTCTGCATGTAGGCTAAAACCAGTCTTCGTCAATAGGTTTAGACCTGCCCACGATAGATCTAGGCCTACAACTTCTAACCCGCACAACCTGACAACATTGTCAATAGTTCCATTGTTCCTGTAAAACACGACTGATCACCTCGGAAATCGAATCGAATCAGTAACTGTTAGGCCTTCTACATTTTATAGGGCCTACAGAGTGCCTAATTAAGCGTCTTCGCAACGACGGTGCGCAGAAATTTCGGTGTACGGACATTTGAACGGTGGTCATTTGAACGGACGACACTTGAACGGCGACACTTTAACGGGCGATATTAGAACGCGCCGACAATAGAACAGGCGACACTTAACCGGAACGTCATATTAACGGGCCGACTTATGAACAATTCACAAGATGCGGCGCTGTAGGCCTAGGCCTACACTATGCATGTAAGCCTATACTTTGAGTTTTGACTGAATGTTGGGCGCGACATTTGGTGACACTGAATATTAGAGAAAATTTTGCAAAGTTTTACTGTTACTTTTAGGCAGTGGTGTAGTCCTAAAAAATGAAGTGGGGGGACGCCTGGAACTTGAAGTGGGGGGACGCCATGGAAATTGAAGTAGAAACTGTAGCAAAAAGTGCAATCTTGCAAGAATTTTGCAAAAAGTGGGGGGACGGCGTCCCCCCGCGTCCCCGCCCCACTACACCACTGCTTTTAGGTGTGAAACATAGTTTTTGTTTTTACATGTGTGACATGGCATTAATGTATGGATGTAGCCCCAAAAGGTAAAACGACGCTCATATCTCGAAATTATGATTATTTGAATAAAAAACAATACAAGAGAGGCAGAATAAATTATCATGGCGATGTCGAATGTACAAAACGATTCAAATGCAAGAGCCGACTTGCAACCGCAGACGACCATATGGTCAGCGAAAGACAAATGGAACACCCGCATTCTGGAAACTTTCGATAGCAAGGAAAGCAGAGAAAATGAAGGAATAATTAGTCTATAGTCGTCACTCGCCAGCTACGGCAATTCAGAAATTTTGATATAGCCTAATTATTTAAACTCAGTTGTTAAATTTGTCACACAACCAGACATTGAATTTGGTGGGCCTACATGTCCAAGACAGTAAATGATCGATTGCTCATAAAATTTAACAAACTTTACCGATCAATTGTCCTTTGGTCATCTGTCGCCCGATCAACTGTCCAGCCGTTCAATAGTCTCGGCGGTCATCTGTCGCCCGTTCTACTGTCGCCGTTCTAGTGTCGCACGTTCTTTTGTCGTCCGTTCAAATGTCATGTAACCGAAATTTCATCCATCCATTGTAGACCTATGTAGTTATGTAGCGCCCCTTCTAAAAACCTACTCAGGAACGCTCCCAGCCAAGCCACGACAAAAGAACAAGAATTGAGATATTTAGGAAACAAAGTTTGTTTAGATGGACGTTCGGTGACGGTCCTACAACCGAGAAAACTCGGCGTTTCCCGGCTGCTAAGCGAGTCTGGAGTTTCTTCTTCAAAGCAAATAGAGCGAAGACGGCATTTGCAGTTATAAACGTCACTGGGTGGTAACAAAGACCTTTAGCGACGCCCTCCTCCTTTATCCAGGCTTGGGACTGGCACTGGCAGAGTGCAACCAGTGGCGGAGTGAAGACGACAGAGGTTACAGGTATAGGCCTAGGCCTAGGCTAGGTAAGTTTGAGCACAACCAATAGGCTATGAAGCAAGTTCGAAAGCTACCACGCTCCCTGGTAGGGATGGAGGCAGGGACGGACGGACGGAGGGAAGGAGGGTGGGGGAGTGGGAGGGAACGGGGATTGGCGGGGAACGGCCCGAATCCTAACATTCCCGGGCAACGCCGGGTACCCAGCTAATAGTCAATAAACGCAAATGAAATGTGAATTAAAAATCGTTTGCTGCTGCTCATTCTCCAAAATCCCTTATTAGTCAATTGTTATCTCGGAGGCTCTTTTTCTTAAGACACAGTCAGATATATTACGTCAGCATCTGATACGTTTAGAGCATGTTCTGTCAACGCAACAAGAGTCAACGAACCGAGCGGACATCTAACCGGATAAATTGAGTCAACTGTTAGTCTGTTTGCTCCATCTGCTGGTCTAAGCCACATCCATCCACCACACACCACCCACACCAACCACCCACCACCAACCACCCACCACCAACCACCACCACGCAGTCTGAACTCTGAAGAGACTAATTGCTTAGTCTGCGATGTCTCCCTTCTCAGCCAACAACACTTCATGGCATACAGACTCAGATGCCTCCTCCTCCTCCTCGAGAATGGATCCGGCTGCTTATAAACATGGTTTCTATTCCGTACGTCATGTATCAAATGTCAATACGGAACAATTTCTCTCCTTCGAGTCCTCTCATCTACTGTCAGCAAAGACCCGACTCCTCGTTGACAAGAGACCAACGGCGTCGCATCAAGAGGCTGTCAGGCGGACAAGGGCTCAAGTGTCAAAGCGTCAACGGCCTATTAACTTGTCAAGTGGATCCTTTCGCAGGAAAAACGTTACCAGACTCGGAATATTATTTGCTCGCTGTGGGTGTGCGTGTGCGCATGCGTGTGTGTGACTGTGTGTGCGCATGCGTGTGGGTGCGTATGCGTGTGTGCGCGTGTGTATAACTGTGTGTGTGTGCGTATGCGTGACTGTGCGTGCGTATGTGTGTGTGTGTGACACTGTGTGTGTGCGTGTATGCGTGTGTGACTGTGTGTGTATGTGTGCATATGTGTGTGCGTATGCGTGTTTGACTGTGTGTATGTGTGGCATTGTGTGCGCATGTGTGTGTGTATGTGACTGTGTGCGTATGTGTGTGTGACTGTGTGTGTGTATGTGTGTGCGTATGTGACTGTGTGTGTGTATGTGTGTGCGTATGCGTATGCATGTGTGACTGTGACTGTGTGTGTATGTGTGTGTGTATGTGTGTCAGATAAATAGATCTTGAATTAAAACAATTCTATTGTAGTAATCGGCCTTTGACCGAAAATCATTCAGCTCTGATTGCATAGCACAGAAACCAATGTGGCTCTACAGCTTTGTCTGGCAACATCGAAGAGAAGATCCTTAATTTCCTATAACTAACCCAGACACGCAGATGCAGGTACAAGTGTAACAGCGCTCGTGAATAAGCTGGTGCCCTGCGCTCGGCTTCCGAGTGGCACTTTAGAAATTTGAAGATTACTTGAACAGTTTTAAAGCGCCAGTGACTTTATTTTCTTAGCATTGGCATAGGAGGGGGCGGGTGATCAGTCCTCTCCCTCACCTCTCTAATCTTTTCATGGACAGTGTAGCCCTACTTACAGCCGAATTGGTTAAGTGCACAGATGCAGCAGAAGTCTAAAAACCCTCCTGTAATAGCTGAGCTTCAACCCATGACCTCTCAGTTGATAGTACGGCATGCTAACCACTAGACTTGTCACTAGACTTGTCACCTTGCCAGCAAAAAAGCAACAAAATCGGTTCAAACACATTTCCCACACAACCAGAGCGGGTTCACCTATTGCCAACTTTAGCTAGCCATGGAACAATGTAGGTTAAGCGTGTGGTCGTGTACACTGTTGTATTCAGCATTGTAATTGAATGGCGCCTTTGGTTTAAAGATAGCTATCGTTACATGAATTTTGCATCTCTGCCATGAACCGATAGGCATTTCACATTGAATCCCGTCAGTTCCTTGACCTACGAACAGATCAGACTATGGTGGATAAGGAATTGACAAAGGTAAATCTTAGAACAAAGTGACATGATTGACCAAGTAGCCTATTGCCTTTTGATTGTGGTATTGCATTGACAATTAGAATTAGACTTTTCTTTTTGGCCGTGCCTGAGTAGGGAGGACCTCTGAATAGCTATCTCTGAATGGGAGCTATATAAATTCCTGAGATAAATTGATGGAATTATACATTGACCATTTTATTCTTGGAAATGTATTCTAACCAGTAACCAGCAATATGAAACCATATCAGTCCTTCATATCTACATAATTTGTGTAACAGTGCCAATGCAGTTTAAGATTTTTTAAATGTGTCGGCTCCAGGCAATGGAGTCGAAGGGAATTTTAATAAACCTCAGGACAATGCTGTTGATGAGTAAGTATGAAATGTGTAAAATAACGACAAAAAATCAATAACTGCTAAATCAATCTCACTCTGCACGACGTTATACACAATTCCGGAATGCTGTTGATTAGTTGAGATGCATGCTTACGGGGCATTATAAAAGTTGGCTAATGCAAAAATGAGCACGACCCATGTGAGGTTCTTACTGGTGTTCTACAAATGGTTGGAAAAGCATAAATGATTGTCAACTGCAGTGCATATGATGGAATACAATGAAGAAGGAGCAGCTTTGGTAGACAGCATTCAGCAATTGGTGCAGAGCAGACTCGGATGAAGGAAATTTATGTACACACACATACTGCATGCATGTATGCTACTCAACATTTTTGAAGCTGTCTCTTTTGACTATCTAACTTCGCTATGTTCATAAAACCAGAACGTGGCATGCATCTTCTATGTCCAAGAATGTCGTGTGCAGATACAAACAGGGCTGAAAGTGTTTTGGAAAAGTTGCCGGGTCTGACTTAGGAGGACGAGCACGCCTCTGACCCGTAAGTTTTTCTGACGACGTTTTTTTCAGTCATATGCCCAAAATTATACAAAATCCCACCTTTTTGTATCTAGTTTTGGCACCTGGTGGCCTTTTTGCGACCCTGCTGAGACCCGGCAACAGCAGGTCTCGAAAATCGATGCCAGGTCGCAGACCCGGACCGACCCGGCTCACTTTCAGCACTGGATACAAATCAATAATATTGACAAAAATATGAGTGAGAAACAGCATTCAGGTCCAACCTTCTTATTCATATCATAATCTTATTGCCTCAGACACGCAATCAATACGAATTATTTGAAATGTAGCGAGGCGACATGGCGCTTAAACACACCAAAAATTCTCTGTTCATTCATTCATAAATTCAATGTAATTATATAGCGCCCTTATAGAAAGCGCAACTTAAAGAAATCTACCCAGGAAAACTCCCAGCCCAGTCATGGCTGGAGTGCTAACACAATCAATTAGAGATTAACTATGCGTGCAAACATGTGATGCTGGGGCTCAAAATCCATCTCTTGCTGCATCCAAAATATTGAGTTAGAAGCTGAAATAGATGAGAGGGGTGAAAATCGTAGAATAGTCCTCAATTCAACAGATGCCTGAGAATTTGCCATAATTTTAAAGTAGTTAACCGATTTTCAGGCCATTTGCTCAATTTGATACAGAATACTTATATCCGTTCAATGCCAAGTAAAATTGTAGAATAAATTCTAGAATAATCAAGTAATGGTTTCTGAGGACACTGATGACATGAATATCCTTAAATTTTCACTTGATTTCCCACTCAATTACAATGAAAGAATCAAATGAGTGTAACTTCAGTTATAAAAAAGGCCACTACACCACCGCGCCGTGGGGCGCGGTGGTGTAGTGGTGGCGTCGTTGCCTTGAAGCCGGAAGGTTCGAGGTACGAATCCACCTTGCCGCGTAAGGACCTTGGGCAAGTCCTTCACTCACAATTGCTCAGCGCTTCGGCGTGAAACTCTGATGCAGTGTCCGCTCTGCATTCGGGAGCGCCTCTGAGTAGAGAGAGAGCTTGAAGGGGCGCTATAACAAGTGCACATACAAACAAACAAACAAACAAACAAAAAAGGAATTTTCATTCAGGAAAAAGCGTTTTCAAGCAGAGCAACTGTAGAATATGACCAAATAGAAACCAACATGTGAAGGTCGTCAGCCGGGCTCAGCCCGTGTCACATATGTGTATTTGGACATTTAGATTTCCTAAAACGGATTTCAAGTACATCACAAAAGTGTTGCCCGCATCAGTCTATATATGACCTTCAATGTCATAAAGCACAGAAGACATATGCATGCAAAACAGCAAACTCAAGAGATTTAGAAATGGCACACCCAGGCATCCGCCTCTCCAGGGTCAACTCAGTCATGTTCTATTCCGACCTCAGGAAACATCCCCTGGAGTCAGGAGCAATTCTGAGTGGCAGTCTTGAAGAGGTGTTATATAAATCTTTGTAATGAATGCCAAGGGGGTTTCGGGGGTTAAAACCCCCATTGGCTTAGGGAAAAAGTTTTTTAAAGGATATTTTTTTCACTTAAATAAGAAAAACACAATTGCTTGTAGTAACAATTGTTTTTCTTACTTTATTCCCTATGTTACTTTATTCCCTTTTTATTTACTGTAATACTGTTGGGTTGGCATCAGGAAGGACATCCGGCCAGGCCATAAAACCGCCAAAACCCCAATCATAAATTCCTGGCTACGCCACTGAATGAATGAATGCATGAACTAACAGATTCCCACCCGTTCACTGTTCAGTATATGTTCTAGAAAGACAGAGGCATTGCTTACATTGACATCCCAACCGCAAGGAATACCATCAACAAGAGACAATAAGGAACTTTTATTGTTTTCTCTGACACGCAACAGAAAGGGAAAGAAGAACCATCGACTCAGTTGGCACTGTGCCATCCCGTAACACTGTCCATTGTTTGCTTTCTAACTGTCTTCTTATTCTGTCTACTTTTCGGCTCCGTCTGTGAAATCTTTTCTTCCGTCTCTTCCATTCGAACCTTCCGAAACCTCTCCAGTTCGGCGTCGAAGGAAAATTCCTCGAGAGAAGCGGCGGCACTGACATCGTCGAGCGTGCGTGCTCGTGTCTGCTCGTCAAACTCTGGACCCACGGCCCACAGCTGCTCCAGGTCATAGGTCGTGCGTGTTTTATCTAACATCAGGTGAACCGCAATATTCCCTAAAAAGTCACAAAAATGTAGGAATATCATGCCAATCAATGCTTAAAGTGTAGAAAAATAAGTGCCTGGACACCCCTTACTTTTCCAGGCAGCGCAATGCGCATGGCCAATAAGTGGCACGATGGCGTTCAGATTTTTAAATTAGTGCATGGATGCCGTCAACGACTGTCCAGTCATACCAACTTAAGAAAAAAAACTTCTATAAAAATGTGGCTGGGCAAGACATTCACACCACCACCACCGCCGCCACCACCACCACCACGTCGCCGCCGTCGTTGTCATCATCATCATCACAAGTTGTCATTAAATCTGTCAAAAACAAACTACATAATATTTAGAACTTCCAAAAAATTAATTCCAAATTCGAACAGAGAAATTGTAATTGACAACACAACAATTCCTTCCGTTTCATCCACTAAATTCCTTGGAGTTCATATAGATAAACATTTAAAATGGAACACACATATTCTAGAAATCACCAAAAAAACTCAAAAAACATAGGAATACTTAGAAGGATATCTATTTTGGCGTCTATACATAACATCAAACATTCTATTTTGAATCAATTACAACAATTCTATATGCTTTTAGTTAGTTAAATTTTAGCCTTGTGGCCCCCTAATGTCCTTCAACTAAGAAAAAGTGGCCCTCATGTCCTTCAGCTTAGAAAAAGTGGCCCGACAGTCAAAAAGGTTGGGAACCACTGGAATAGACAATGATACCTTTTATGCACTTCACCAAAGTTCATCAATGAAAGAACAGTGCTCAGATGACTAAAAGATTCATGCAAAGGCAAAATATAGAAGTTTTGCACTCAAAATAAAAGTTTTGCACCCTTAACAAAGTGAGGAAGCAGGAAGTGCAGTCCCTTAACCTTTACCGCTCCTGTGTCCGCTCCCACCGGACAATTTCGGGCCAATTAATTTTTAATCGGAGCGGTAAGGGTTAAGCTATCCTGACGGGCAGCCATTTGTATTAAGTGTCCATGACATCATTTTCTTACACTTGGCATGATGGCAGGTCTCCAGTCCTCTCTGATCTTCACACCAACAGTGTACGGTCAGAATAGACATTACAACTGAGTGGATAAAACAGGGATGTAAATAAAGCAGAAATCTCAAACCAAATATCTGCCCTGGCAAGAATTTTAACCCCCTGACCTCTCAGTAGACAGTAAAGTATGCTAATCAAACTGACTGCACAATGTAAATAGTTCCTTCAAATTTACTCTCAGACAGTGACATTTGCTACCCTCCGGAGAATAAATCATACTACTTAAAAGTATAACACTCTTAGGTTCATTACCATACATGGCACTTTGTTTTACCATGTAAGCTTACAGTAAAATAGATGCCGTATTGATCACACATAAATTTTTAGAGATAAATGCACAAGTACGTATCATTGTTAAAACAGAATAATTTAATTTAAAAAATCATTTTGCATTGAATGAATTGCATGAATTGTATGTTATTTACCTAAATCTAAGGCAAACCAGTCGTTCGTCAGTTCACCCTCTAGTTTCACAAATTCCGAATCACTCTTTGAACGCTTCTTCTTGTACTGAAAAACACAAACATTTTGCACAAACAAGTGAACACACGTCTTAAGTGACTACACTAAATGTCTGTACATCACGATTATATCAGTACAGTACTAAAACAACTTGATGAACTGGTGTCCAATAGCACAATACAAAAAACTTTCCAATAATCATGGGCAGAATTTACAATGGAAATTTGAAATATTGAACATCAGCATTTTGAACATCCAATTATACTGAAGAATAATTAATCAATGGCTCCATCACAACCAATGCAGACACATTCAAACATTCCTCCTCCTGCATAATGTAAAGAGATTTTTCATTCCAGTTGAACTATCGCCGAGTGGAATCACAGATGTCTAGACTAGCAGCAGAGATACCCAAAAATAGAATGTGCATGCAAACAAATACAAAATACGAAAGTTAGAATAGGATTAAACTAACTGACGCAACTAAAACTACAGCACTGAACCAGCCATATTCCACATCATGTGGGACAATTACGCTGGCAGGCTTCATTTGTACTTATGGAAGTTTACCGTCTTTACTTTTATGAAAAAAACCGACTGGTATTGTATCTAGATGAATCTAACTCACTGCCCATTGGATGTATTCAGCCATTGCATGCAGGTGACGAGTTGAGCGACCTGTGGCGAAGACGAGAAAGTCAACGTACTTCAAATCCGGTGGAACGCTGATGACACAGATGTCACGTGCGTTGTCATGGCGAAGGAGAGCACAAAGCTCGTCCAAGTCGAACACACCAGACTCACCTCCTGTCAACACATTATGGATCTTAGAACCAAATGCCAGCGATTTGCAGATTTTTGAAAGCTTATAATCAAATCAAACAAGTTGAATTAAGCAAACAGTTGTGCATATTATACAGAAGACTTCCACAAAGAATGGCCACTAACCGGGAGAAAGCACGACGGGCTTGCATACATGCCACCAATGTATGTAATTCTACCAATTTGAATCAATGTATCTGCAATCATCATTCTAATCTATACATAACTCCAACAATATTAACAAACTTCTCGATCTTTTTGGTCTCAGGACTAGGACAGCTCTTGCCCAACATCCGGCGTTTGCTGTGATTGGTCCCTCCATTTGGAATGACCTTCCTCTATCACTACGAGCTAAAGTAATTACTCGCTTTTCATCAGCAGTCTCACTTTTTAAACGCGTTTCTTTTACCCCGAGTTTTTTGTTCTGATATTTAGTCAATGAAGAGAGGCGCCATATAAATTTATAGATACAATATAATACAATATTACATATCAATAACGTTTTACAAATCAGGAACAAAAAAATTAACTGACATTTGCAGAAAAAGAATAGGAATGTTCATTAGCTAACAAATTTCCATAAAACTGACTTTCTTACTCTGCTGCTGAAAAGGCAATTTCTTCTTTGGTTTCTCCTTAACTTCTGGTTGAATGTTCCGATCATCTGTTAGCTCGAATTCTTCGTAGTCGTATCTCAGCATTTCGGCATCAACATCTATTGGTGTTTTGGTCGGCTCAATTTCATCCATCTGGTGTGTTTCTGAAGTCTTTTCTGCATCACTTTCTGAATCACTTGACACTTTGTCTGCTACAACATCCTTGTTAATGTCGTCTGAAGTGTTCTTTTGTCTGTTGGCCGAAGACAGCGTCGAAAACAGAAACGATTTTTGGACTAGAACTACGGTAGAACAGTCTCTTGAATAAAGCAAGACATTTCTACTATGGCAATCTGGCAGTTGACCAGCAGGAATTGTAATAGATACTGTTCTTCTATTGTTTGATCCCGATAAACAACTCATAGGTCTGAATGATTTTGAGGCTGTTCCATTCACCCAGAGGTTCCGAACGCAATGGCAAGAAGGTCTTGCGAACTGTCGGAAAAAAACTCTCCACATAGCGGATGCAAATATTACTCCAACTCAGATTAACTGAAAGTAAAGAATAAAACTGTAAAGCGTAATTCCAAGCAAGGTATATATTCTTGGTAAATTTTACCCATAATACACAATTTACATTCTAATTTATCAAATTCAAAACTACAGCAAAGTGCAAATTTCAAAAGCAAAGAGAAGGAATAACAAGAAATACAGAAGACCACAACTTAAATCATGGTAGCATCAGTGGCGGCGCTAGGGGGGCTAGGGGGGCTAAGCCCCCCCTTTAAAAAAGGCCATCCATTTTTTTCCCCATGTAAAAATAAAAATTTTGGACGATTAACCCCCTTTAGCCCCCCAAAACTGAAATCCTGGCGCCGCCACTGGGTAGCATGGACTTTACCAACAATTATTAGTGAGCAACTTGTCCAAGGTAGCGGCTTGAGGTAGATTTGAATGTTGCTTCCTCATGTCACAAGGCACAGAACATACCGTTACACCACGGCGTCCCATATTAAGATATAACAACTCCTTATTCTTGAGGCAGGCTTTTAAAACTCTTTTTGTGCCACATATGGCCGCCTGTGTGAGAGGGCACCATGTTCATTTTAAAGCTCATCTCTGACTGATGGTGTGCTTATGTTTGTCGAGGCCCCCATGCAGTGGCATGTGCTGTCTAATGGCACCATAGAAATTGCCATAGTTATTATTATCTTAAATTATTATTATTATTATTATTATTAAAATATCTATGAAATTTATTGGTGCGGCCCGAATCCCCGAAACAAATTTCGGCCGGATCTCCAAATTCGATTTTCACGAAACCAAATGATTTTTTGACACTAAACTCTGTCTTCGACAGCACTTAATTGATTCATTATGCCACGAATTCATCATAACTGTGAATAGTTCTCAGGGTTCGGCGCTTCCCATTATAAAACTGTTTTTGGAAAATCAGGCTTTTGCGTATTTTTAGCATTTTGGAGGATTTGGGCTGGCCCCGAAATTTAAATAGCGCCCTTAAGGACCTCGACCCAGGAACAGCCAAAGAGGAAATAGTCTTGAGTACTGAGTAGTTTATAAACAGAGTCCGACAAGTCCCGTGGAGGGGAACACTGGTCAAATGGGAGGCTATTCTAAACAGAGACACCCATAATAATTGAGAAAGCTGTCTCATGGATGTGTGTGCATGTGGATTCAGGAACCACAAAGTCGCCTAGAGCTACAGGCCTAAACCTGACTAAACGACCGTCACGACCGACGCCTGACCTCATCCTAACTGACACTCGCGACGCCAGTAAACTTAAACACTATGATATCCTTCAGTGTCGGTATTTGAACAAGCTATGTTTACGGACACTAACTCACTCAATTTCGCGAAAATATTGAGCTGTAGGCTATACCTGACCAAATCCTGGGTGGTCATATGTGTTTACTCACTGCATATCAGCGACCGAGCCGATGTACTCGTTTACCATTACATCGCTTTCGAGGATCCAGTCGATATTCGTTTCGAGGATTCGGGACGGTAATCTACCCTTTTAGCGTCGGTAATTATTCGTCATTGCATGGGTTTTAGCGTTGGCCGAACACAAGTCGGTTTGAGAAAAATAATTATTGATAAATAGAAGTCGGATTGATGAAAATAATTTGTATGAAATAGAAGCGAGATTAATAAAAAACAATCCTGCTGAAATTGAAGCTGGATTGATGAACAATAATTTTGAATTAAATAAAAGTTATATTGATGAAAAGTATTTGCTGACGAAATAGAAGCGGGATTGATCAGACTAATTATTGCCTAAACAGAAGCTGGATCGATGAAAAGGATTTTCACCAAACTAGAAGTTGGATTGATTAAAAATAGCAATGCTGCAACTAGCGAATAATTACCGACGCTAAAAGGGTAGATTACCTTCGGGACTTCGGGCCGCACCCCAACACAATGCGGGCCTGGTGGTAGTGATATTTAAAAAAGCTAAAACACACTGTGCGGTGCCTTTTTAAGTAAGTAAGTAAGTATTTTCTGTATTACTCCGTTTGCAAACGCACAATGGGACACAAAACATCATCATAATACATCGAAGTAATAATAGGATTTTATACTAAATAAACTTACTAGCTGAAACTAAGCTATAAAACCTATAATTATCATCATCTTTATCTTTTCTGATTAAACGAAACCGTGACTTAAACTTTGCAAAACTCACATGTTCGCACATAAACCGGAAGCAAAGACTAATAAAATGTCTGTTGTTTTTATTAGCAATCCGTAGAATGATGCATTGCTCGACTAGTATAGCTGTAGTTTCAGACTTTCAGCTTTCACTCCTCCTTAATCTAGGGCTCTAGGCTTGGGACTGGCACTGTTAGGCTGCAGACAGCGGCGGAGTTGATGCACGGTTAATGAAGTCTGTCTTATTTATATAGAGCTCCCATAGCAGAAGCCGCATCTGCTTTTTCTAACAGCAAAGACCTTATAGTCTATACGTGCCAGTCCCAAGCAGGTCCCAAGCTTAATTGGATTAAGGAAGAGTGACGCATCGTTGGTTCAGCTGAAAGTCTGAAACTACGAAACTCTAATATCTTTGATATTAGTAGTTAAGATGCTAATAATCGATTTGCATAACTTTTACATGTACAGCGCAGTGCGTTTGCAGGCGTCTCATTCAATAAAAAGAATTATATTATTATTTATTATTATTAATATTTATTATTATTATTGTTAACTTAAAATTTTGCTTTTTACAGGTCTAGAGCGCGAGGCAACCTTGACGCAATATGAATTCATGATTCATGAATAAAACAGGGAACCATAACGAAAAGATTCACACAAAATTTTTACCGCCGAGTGTCTGACGCTGTCTGAGCAACTGATTGCGCGCGAAAGTTGTAATGTGAAAAAGCATTGTCACGTTGTGACTTTTAACAGAATTTTACAGAAATCTTTCGTTTTAATGGACGATGGTCGTCGTTCAAGAAACAGTCTTAATTCTCATTCGCTTCTGATCATTCGGTAAGATCAATCGGGAGTTGATCAGTTTAGAAGACGATAGAATCTCTGAGCTTTGCGTATATGATGTACTATAATAATAAGGTACTATAATTTTAATTCACCTTTTTTTCGATTTAATTTCGCCAACTTCTAGTTTGTCCAGAACCATTTTAATCGATCCAGCTTCTGCTTAGACAAGAATTTGTTCGATAAATCCCGTTTCTATTTTGTCAGTATATCTTTTTCATCAATTTTACATTGAAAATTATTCTTCATCAATCCAGCAGAATGACTGCACTAACCCTAAAACTAACCCTAACCGACCCTCACGACGCCTAGCCTGAGCCCTAACCGACCCTCACGCGCTAAATCCCGCTTCTACTTCGTGAGGAAATATTTTTCATCGAATTTCTATTTCTGTGGGTCGTACACGAAACCTACATCGACACGCAGAAAATAAAAAAAAGGTGAATTAAAATTATAGTACCAATAATAATTATTATTATGGTTATTGGTTTTCGGATTATCCAGTAAAATAATATATCTATGAATTCTATGATCGATGTGTGAAATTAACTTAATATATAAGTGGCGATGGGAGAATTGGTCATTTATATTTTTCGAAGAAGCGTTGCTGATGCTGATGCCAAGTTAGTTTTCAAGTCTATCAGCCAGTATAAATGTATAACTTTGGTAACTTTGCGTAAATGTTTTCTATTATTTATTTCCTCTGTAAACTACTGTGCGTTTGCTGGTGGTATAATAAAGAATATTCTTACTTACTTAATTACTTAGCTAGAACATACTTAGACATCTCCAGCGGGAATGTTTCCTCCCCCCTCCCTTAACGACATTTCCATAACATTTCAGATTTCTTTTTGCATCTGATGCCCGTGTGTTTTCGGCGGTTCTGACAAGATTAGAGTGCTGCTTTGCAGCTGGTAATATTATAGAATAGACTTACTTACTTTATATATTGCATCGCACTCGCAGCTGTGCTGTACTTTAATTAGTTTGCAACTTTGCTGTATTTTAAAGTTGCAATATAATTATGTCGGGACTACACCACAGCTGCAACCTAATAAGATCGAGGCCCACCTAGCGGCGTTGTAAAACTCTTTCAGGGTCTCATGTGCAACCAATAATTATTGCAAAAACTGCAAAGATTTCTTGCGTATAAACTGATTTATTATTTTCTAAAGTTTCTATTTTTTGTTAGTTGCCAAATTATTTGATTTGATATATAAGATGGTAGTTTTGTTGAAGTTCATTCAGCAAATTGTTATTTTCGTTTTGGCCAATTTTGAGTTCGCATGCAGTCCCTACATGACGCTTCCTACGTCATAAAATTTGACACCATGAAACAAATATGTACTCTGCGTTAGTTGAGGAGGGAGTTATGAGTGCGTGGTTTAAACTGTCATTTGACTCATTTTCATCTTGAGATTCTCTTGACAATGTAATTATTTTAAATGCAAGTATAAGTATTTTGAAAATTATGTTGTTAGCCATCTACTTGCTAATTAATTGTTTATTGGATGTTGAGCATGTCGTATCTTATCGTAATCTGGGTCCTTCTGCGGCGGCCATATTTTCTGCAAAACCCGACTGGTAGAAACTTTTGACTTTTTTTATCAGGAATTGGGTCGATTTTGCATTTCACCAATTTCGTAGAATAGTGCAGACTGTTACCAAACGATTATTTACACGTGTCTTGTTTCCATTGTTTCTTGTTGGTTGAAAATAGCGTGGTACTTCTGTGGTTGAAGATTTACCGCGCAATTGAGTCAGAAATTGACGTGCGTCAAGTTGGAGATTAAATTCGTTTTGACTTTGTCAATTGAAATCTTTTGCTACTAAACCAAATCCGGTAATCTATCGTTTTAACGGAATTAATTATTTGTCTCATTTCGGAAAACGGAATAGCGGAATTAATTATTGTGTATATCATACCAGTGGTGTAGCTACCATGTGTGCAATGTGTGCAAAGCACACGGGCCCACGACCTCCAGGGGCCCACACAGATTGCTAACGTCCCCGTTCCAAAACTTCTGATAGCCCTCCCCCCATCAGAGGGATTGAGCGAGTCGATGCAGTTAAGGTTCTTGGCATCATGCTTTCATATAGATTGGGGTTTTCTGCACACATTGATAATGTTATCTGTAAAGCAAAGCAATCATTTTATGCACTTTGTATCCTTGTGTCAAATGGTTTGACTGGCAGCCGACTTCATGATGTTGTATGTTCCACCACAGTCGCGCGAATGCTTTATTCTTCACCAGCATGGTGGGGTTTTGCAAATGAGTGTCAGAGAAGTCGCCTGTCCGCTATTATTAGAAAGTTGGTACGACAAGGTTTTTTGCCCAGTAACACTCCTACTTTTGACATGTTATGTTCTAAAGCAGATGTATCCCTCTTTACTTCTATCCTTTGTGACCCCGGTCATGTCCTCCATTATCTTCTTCCACCTGAACGTGTAACTGGTTACTCCCTTAGGCCCCGTTCACATAATCTTGAGATACCACGATGTGATTCGTTGATTGGAAAGGGATTTATCACGAGAATGCTATATAGTTAACTTTTGACGATAACAGTTTAGTAGTTATATTATAATTTAACTTGTGATTTTAATTTGCACGTATTTTTATTACCTATTATTACTTCGATGTTTTATAATGATGTTCTGTGTCCCATTGTGCGTTTGCAAGTGGAGTAATAAAGAAAATACTTACTTACTTACTTATTTATTATAGGCTATTCTAATTAGTAATTAACATTATTTTTTGATATATGTGACTTTTGTGAATACAACTGCATTAGGCTACTTAGCCTACTTCGAATCGTTACTTTACTGGCTTCTGTCAACCGTCCTGCTCTTAACAGGCAAAACTATACTGAGTCCGAACTCCTATATTAGGCTAATTATGTTTTCGTCTCGTGTTGTCACTGTCACATTGCAAGATGACATATTAGTGTACATGTATGTGAACGATAATAAAGAATAGGTCCAATAAGCTTATAGTTTTAATCATTCTGAGAACATGAAACAAATCATGCAGGCATAAGATTTTAATTTCGATGCTTCGTTTCATATGCAGAGGGTATAAGGGCGTGCCTGTGGCACTGTGCTATCTAGGATAGGTGTGATTATGTCCGTCTATATGTCAAATTCGTGTATTGTAATTAAACGGTGCGCTGCAGAAACCTCATACGCCTCACAGGCATGCTCGTGTATTCTGGTAGGCCTGGATTTGTTAACGGTAGTGACCTGACATCTCCCTCAACCAGGGCGAGATTTGCTGGGGGTTTGAAGTGGTTCAACCCTCTCTAGTCTTTCAGATGTTCACATGGTTGTCTTCTTTTAGTTTTTCACGACCAAACTCCACGTGGACCATAGTCTGACCCCAGTTATTTTTCTACAATTCTCAAACTGCTCTCAGCTCATTTCAGCTCTCACCCCAAAATCAGAGAGAGAGAGAGAGAGAGAGAGAGAGAGAGAGACTAAAATTGAGAAGGATCAGGGTCATAGAAATCACTTATTTGCCCCAATTTTTTTAGTTGTAAGGAATATTGCTGAACTTATTTTTAGGTAGGCCTACTGTGACAAATTGTTGACTATAGTTTTTGGTGTGCAAATTGCAAATCATGGACCAGAATTTATACATGGTTGACATTTTTTGCTAAAACAAATGCTAGAAAGAAAGCTCTATGATACCACGACCCCGTTTTAAGTAGGTCCACATAAGTGGATAAGTATGCAACGTGATAGATTTTAAATTTCGATTGATATACCGTATCACTGCAGTCATAACGCTTTATAATAATTCAGCTGTCTCATTCGTGCAGCATTCATGTTTATTCTATGAGTTGTATTTCATGTGTTAAGTATAATAGCAAACAAGCTATTGATTCGTTTCTGGTGACCTTAATTGCGAGAACGCGAAGATATCAGTCCTACAAGGTCATGCAGGGGCCCATGCGGAACCTCTGCACACGGGCCCACGAAAAGCTAGCTGCGCCACTGTATCATACACTATCACTTTAGCGGAATAAATGACAGTAGACCTAGGGTAATTAATTGACACAGAATATGAGTAATATATATGACAAATTTTGTCAAAGCCTTTTTTGAAGAAGACCAAGAAACCGGCAAAGCAACAGAATTACATATCAGAATAGCGGAATTAATTATTTTATATATCCACTATCACTTCAGTGACAAAAAGGCTAAGTCCAACTTATTGAAATTAGGCAATAGGTGTTCGCCTACTGCTGTTGTTTACACAGGATATTGGTCATTTATGAGCAATATCCGGTACGCCCACCAAGGATCTGAACTCGAATTCTCGCAGGTATGATGGGAACAGGTCACGAGTTGTCCCGAACTAAACTGCCGTTTGAGTTTACACTTCGAGCACTTCCTGTGCGTGGACTTCCATGTTGTGTTTACAAAATAGGTGACTAAATTGGAGTAATTCCGCTATTCCAAAACTGAATGGTATGAAATAATTAATTCCGCTAAAACGATAGTGGACAAAATGGCAACTAATTATTTCCGTTAAAACGATAGATTACCCCAAATCCTTCTGTAAATGCTAAGCATTATTTTTCTTCAGGGAAATGTTCTTCTCGACACATTGAATGAATGAATGAATATTGATAAGGCCAACATTATGCAATTGTTTTATCAAAGAACTAGACAAAGTTCTCTTCATTTCTGACAATTGTTAATCAAAATGCACTGAAATTGTCACCCTTTTCTGGGTTTAACGTTGTAGAAGATGCACGTGAAACAAGGCAGACCATTGCCAGCAACACCCTTAGATGAGAACAACATTTTTCATCTCCACGATCTCTACCCATTCAGCAGTTACACTGTCCTTGCCATAACCGAATTGACAAGCTGACAAGTCAGGTAAGTTTTCTCAGCAATAAAATTGGCTCTGCGTGGAGCTGACTTACTGAACAGAATTTTTTATATTACTAAGCAGGGGGGCTATGTAATCTGTTCCGGATGTAAATTGGCAAGGTTCCAATTTATCTGTAGAATAAATTCCTTTTCTCGGTCAAATAAGAATTCATTGAAGGAAATGCTGACGAAGTGACCTTCGTCTTTGTCTGTAAACTAAAACTGTTCTGTAATTTTTTTCTAGTAGGGGGTTGGGCGTGAACAGCTGATTGGTGCACTATCAAACAAGGAAGTAAATCATTAGTTTGTTAAGTATCACACAATAGTTTGGATGTCTATACCAGCAACATGGAGGTAAAAGAAATTAAGATAATAATACATAATAATACAATAATGATAATAATTGAAACTAATCACTTTCTTACGGTTTGGGTCAGAGGAAACGTGGCAAAAGTTTCCTTTGCAGTGCTGGTACTTTGTGGTTTCGTGAGGACATAACCCAAATGATTGTGAGAATGCAATAGCTGAAGCCTCATCTGGAAAGTGTACTGCAGTACAGAAATTGTACAGACTTACAGTTCTCAAACACTTTAACAGAATCATTAATATTTGTCTTAATTTCTGACAGATCGGAGAGTAGCAGCATTTCATCAGTAACATGCGGTGCTCCTCCACCGAGCAAAGAGAAGGTTACTGATGTAATTCCTAACTTGCTGGATGTGGTTGCTTTCGGTTAAGGCATGATGCGACAGAAGTCCATTGGGGAGGATATCACTTCAATCTGGTTAAAGTTCACGAGTAAATAAATCGTGCGAATTTTTGGAACACCGTACAAATCGATGCGGGGTTCACACAATCTTTCGCAAGGATTAGTTCGCGCTACAAAATTTGAAGGCTACCCGCGCGTAACGGCGCATGCGCAAAGGTGACTTCCTGTATAAGTAAACACTTCCTGTATAAGTAAACAGGGTGTTTTCGGCAATATAGCATTGGATTTTAAAAAATTCATAAAACAATCCATGGGCGGTTCCCAACATCGGGAATAGGTGCGTTTGCGTGCTATTGGGGCCAGGTATGACCAGGTAAACTTTGGTGAAATTTGGAACCTGGTCAAAGGTTTCAACTGTACCATGGGTATCTAGATTGCTCAACTGCATTGCATCACTTGTAGTTTGGGAATCTGTATGTTGACTGGTAGATGATGATGTAGAAAGAGGCACATAATCTTCCTCATTATTAAGCAGGTGAGGATTCTCATTGCTGTTTGAGGGTAAAAACTCCGTATTTGAAGGTTTTGCCTGCTAGTCAGAGGGTGCATTTGCCTTTTGGACGACCTAGAAAGAAGTGGGACAGATTCCACGTGGGAACTAGGTTCATATCGAGTTTCTATAATTGATGTTCAGTAGAGTCCCTCGTCACTGAGTTTCCTATGTGAGAGGATTCCTCATCAGTTAGTGACAATATTTCTGATATCTGCAGATGACTTCATAATTTGGTTTAGGACGACATTCTTTATTAATGGCAGATCAGACGCTCTGAGGCCATTAAGAATATTCCTGTGTGTTGTTAATCTATCCGTAATGTGCTGTCTGATTCTAGTTTGTAGATCAAGTCCTGCCTGCATTAAAATATGATGTATGTCTTTATGGAGTGAATCTGTTAGTTCTGAAGGTTTAATTAAAGTTTCTAAATGATCCAATTTGCCTTGTATAAAGGTGGGAACATTTTTCCAGTTGTCCAGGTGGTCTGGCTTGCACCCCTCTGAACAATGTCTGTATTATCCGATTGGGTAGAATTATCCATCAGTCTAGGAACGGTTGATTTTGGTTTACAGAAGGGGATGAGGCCAGGGAACAGATGGGGGATGATGGGAGGCGAGTGAGGATAACTCCCTCGAAGGCTTTCCGACTGGTGGGTTGAGAGAGAGATAAGGTGTTGCTGGTAGAGTGTCGTGTTTCTGCTACATGACGTCATGCAGTATAATCCAGGGAATGGTAGGAAGGCCTGCTGTGTGATTTTGCTGTTAGCTGCATCATGCATGTACTTTATGTAGCCCAAGTGTTCAGTGATTCATCGTCTTTGCCACCATATAGTAGAACTAGCAGCTTCCATCCAGCCTTTACAACTTGTTCACAACTTGCAGTTGATGAACATATTACTTGGTTAAACTCCCAATGTTTCCGGGTGCCCGCCAAACTTGCGGAAAACTGCCAACTTACCCAGGTCATACATAGCTGACATGGTGTTGCAACCACTTATAGCATGAATTAGTAAAAGCTGTTCAGCATTTCTGACTCCAATGTTCTGCTGTACAACATGCACAGGTGTAACAGTGCTCAGTATGTGGTGTTCGCACTCTTGCTATTTATGACAGTATGTATGTTAGCCATGTCCTGTGTCTTGTAATGAACTAACATTACTAATATGTCAGTATCATCTGCTACAACTGTAACTGGTTGTTTATCAGATGCTAGGTCCAATGCTGTTTTCACAATCAGCGTATGTGCATCATCAACAGCCTGCAAAACAGAATAGTTTGCTTTCTTCAACTTTTGCAGCAGGCGTTGAACGAGCAGTTTCTTGTTATAAATGAGAATTTGTCAGAAACAAAGTCTGATTTTTGTATGCAATCTTCACTTCAGCAACGTCAACATCAGGACATGACTTTGAGGCTCTCCTTTCATGATCATGGTCCTTAACTGAAAGCCATTACTGTAACCATCAAAGACTACCGCACAGTGATGCCCATAATGATTGCACACAAAATCGACATACTGTTGCAAGATTTGAGAATAAGTCCAACCCCATAACCAAACTACACTGCAGCAAAATCCCCCCGTCCAGAACAAACAACTGTGGCACTTGAAATTCTTGTTTGTTATCCAGAGACTTATTCATCTCTTTAGCAAGTGCAGATTTAAAATGTCTTGCGCAGACTCTCATTCTTGAATAGAGATGATGGTACTGGTGTCGACTCATATTCAAAATATGGTGTCATTTCTTGCTTTCTCTCAAGAACTATCACCAAACGACTGAACAGTAAATTAGCATTGATGGCCACCATGTTGCCCCCACTGAAACCGTCTTGCTAAGTTCCTTCAGTCTCCTGACCTGATAAGCCTACTTCATCACAACGTATGCATAAGCAACACCATCCATGCGGCACATGATATCATCACCCACTTCGTCAGCCAACTCGCAGTTTATTTTGTCACTGTCGGACGCTATCAATTGAGATGGTATGCTTTGCAGCCTACTGCCACTGGTGTTGAATGGATTGCTTTAGAACTTTCAGCCGTTCTAACATCTTATTTAAGTCATGCAAGTCTCGTTGCAATCGAACTGCCCAACCTCAACATGTTTTGATTCGTCCGACACTCATCTATGCCAGTGAGAGACTTTAGTGATGCATGGATAGCTCCGCACTGATGCATCGAATGAACCCATACAAGATGGACACTTTCTGTCATTGCCCTGCCATGTGTCAGTCTTCCCCGCCATGTGTCAGTCCTCCCCTACTTTCACAGCTTTTATCATCACCTGTTCAATAGCAAGGTCTGTTGATAAGCCTGCCTAGTACCTATCTGATTGGCACACCATGTGCTAATTACATGATTAAATTTTGTGTGCAGCCATGGGTGTTTCTATGTCAAATTGAGCATCATCTGCAGGTACAGTCTTCCACTCTTTGCATAGTTGACGTGTCCAGTTGCAGCAAAAAGTCTTAACATCTCAGTCAAGCTGACTAAATGTAATTTCCAGTTGCAAGTCAGTTCTGCATGCAAGAATGCCTTGAATGTTTGAACATATTTCATATACTGCAACCAGAACCTTGCCATTCTTGACTATGCAGATAACGCTATCTTGAGCTCCTCGAGTGAATTGCCTAACTGTATAAAACACTGTGACGGAGGTTCCAGTTCCTGCAGGTTGCACGTCTCATTCATAACACAATTGCCTTAGGGCATCAATGTCCACTTCACTCATCAGAATCCCGATTGATCAAGTTGTGCGCAAGCATAACATGCAACGCAAAATCCAGCAACAAGTGTCCATGGACAAGAAAATTTGCACTGGCACAAACGCGCTCCACATAAATATTCAATTTGAAGGTATAATTGGATATAAAGTGAGTTATTTGGACGATGTCAGCAATTGTTGGAGGTTTTTATTTTTGGTGTATGCCGTCACAATCCTATATTCTTTAAGTTTAATAGAGGTGTTTAATATCTCTTTCCATTTTTTAATTAAATTGGCTGAAATAGGTGAAAAAGGGATGACAATACTGCCCTCCTTATCAAATAGACAGTAACTGCAAAAATCCTATCTTGAGATATTCTTCAAGAAAGAAATTTGATCCTGCCAACCAGTTACCTTGATAAAGTTTCGAAACTTATTATATCATCACAGTACTTAAAAATGACCCTTCATATAGGTTTGCATAATTTTTATGATTTTTGAATTTAAATACTCTTAAATGCAGATACAGTCTTTTTGCTATGTACTAAAATTATTCATTGTTATGCCATCCTTGACAATAAAACTGTATCTACATTTAATATGATATTAATATAATATTCTTCTGTAATAACCCGCCTGCAAACGCACTGCTGTAAACATTTACATTTATACGATGGTCTCAGGCGATGGTAGACCAATATGACTTGAATTAGGAGAAGTTAGACAAATAGTAGGTTATCCTTGTGAAAGAAAACAGTGTTTTAAATAATTTTTTATACAATATATCAAAGTGAATTAGCACACATGCAACCAATTTCCACAGCACTACTTCAACTGATTTTTACTGATAACAGAGTAAAATGCAATGTATGCTTACTACTGACAAAACAATCATGAAAGAATACTGAATGTATAATGTTTTTCTTTTGTGACAGTTTGCTAAATATTTTCGCAAACACTTTGAGGTTATTCATTTTGAATCAAATCGTCAACATTTGCCGTAGGAATGTCCTGCCAAAATTTAAGTCTGTTTAGTGGCATAAGACCACCAAGTTTACTAATGATATCATCCTTCTTCACTTGTGGAATTCCTCTGTGTTCTGTTCGAGGCAGAGGCTTTGAAATGCCATTCTTCATAGCAGTGGCAGTCAAGAAATTTAACTGCATATCTTCTCCATTGAATGCGGTTTTATACAGGAGTTGTCGATTACCTCGAACTGCTTTGACTGTAACCATGTCACTCAAGTATGGTCTCGGAACTGTTCGACTGAGTTTATATGTCGAAGAATAATCAATCCAGTTGAAACAATCTGCAATTCTCATTTCGTGGACCACGACTTTTCCGTTATTAGCATTCTGTACACATGCTACAAAATCGTTGAAATCGTACACCTTGCCACACTTCTGCAGACTTTTCTCGACCTGATGGTGAAAACTATCTGCACTCATGAATGTGTGTCCAGGCTCAAAGAATTTCAAGTGCACCTCCTCAGCTGCAATTTCGTTGCTGTTGATAATATAAACTAGGTAAGTAAACAATGTCCAATTTTTGTTCTGTCCAGAACAGTTGTCCAGCCAAACCGTGATGCGCTTAGCATCACGCTGTTTTAAGAAAAAAGCTTGGAATGTGCTGACAATGTCCTCTTTCTTGCGACCCGCAAGACCTTCGTGCCACAACACAGCAACAGGTTTTGCAGATGTTGTATCTCCCAGCGGAACAAAGCTTTCGTTGAACGCTATGATTCGTCGCGTGAAAAGCACCGTCTTAAACATTTCCATTTGTGGGATCATAATGACCTTCTGCAGATCTGCTGAAAAGATTACATGTTCTTCTACTGCATTTAAACGGTCTCGGTCTCGGTCAGAGCGATACTCACGCCTACTCTCATCTGCTTTTGTAATATGTACTTTCCACTTCTTACACATCTCACAATCATGATTCAACTTATCTCTACTGTGATCAGGTGAATGCAGTGAAAAGCTTTCACAAAGCTCACACTCTTCATGACCCAGTTTGGCAAATGATATTCCCATGTTCTTTAACTCACCCCGGTAGACCTCATAAGAACATGCAATGTTTGGGTTCTTAACCAAAAAATCCTTGTGCATGAAGTCAATGGTCACATCTGAAGGCAAGTAGCGCCTATTTGGGGCATGTTCTCGTCGATAATGCGACACCGATGGACCAAAGGACTCCACATGACATCGTAATACAGTGCGGTCTACTTTATACCTCTTGCCCGAACCACGGCCGTCTCGTTTGGGCAGAAGAGATGAAGGGTCAACTGAATGCAATGCTTTCTGAACAACTGTGTCATTGTTTTTGTTAAATCCAAGAGTTCCAAGGTAAAACACTTTACACACAGCGACTTCTTTCCCCTCATCTGTCTGTAAAAAGTAGTGAAATGTTAACGAACGCTTAGAATTATCACCAGTTGTCTTGCGTGCAACAGACTGACGCTTTGTACCACTGACGATAAATAGTCTCTGTTCGTACCAACTCAACTGCCAGAATTCCGAATTAATCTTTTGTCGATGTATTTCTTTGATTTTGGCTGTGCAATTTCGTTTGCAGCCCGCTAGACAAGGTGCTTGAACGCCATGTTTTCTTACATTTTCAGCAACACAATTCTTTTTCCGAGATTTAGGTGACAAGGTGCATACTTTTCGTTTTCGAACATTTCGAGTTTCACTGCTTGACGATGCAAATGGCAAATGATCGATGGCAGCTGACATAACTTTCGAAGAGTTGACGACAGCTGGCACAACTTCAGAAGGGTTGACGGCAGGTGGCAAAACTTCCAAAGGGTTGACGACAGCTGGCACAACTTCAGAAGGGTTGACGGCAGGTGGCAAAACTTCCAAAGGGTTGACGACAGCTGGCACAACTTCAGAAGGGTTGACGGCAGGTGGCAAAACTTCCAAAGGGTTGACGGCAGCTGGCACAACTTCAGAAAGGTTGGCGGCAGGTGGCAAAACTTCCAAAGGGTTGACGGCAGCTGGCAAAACTTCCGAATTAATCTTTTGTCGATGTATTTCTTTGATTTCGGCTGTGCGATTTCGTTTGCAGCCCGCTAGACAAGGTGCTTGAACGCCATGTTTTCGTACATACAAGGTGCATACTTTTCGTTTTCGAACATTTCCAGTTTCACTGCTTGACGATGCAAATGGCAAATGATCGATGGCAGCTGACATAACTTTCGAAGAGTTGACGACAGCTGGCACAACTTCAGAAGGGTTGACGGCAGCTGGCACAACTTCAGAAGGGTTGACGGCAGCAGCTGCTGGCAAAACTTCCAAAGGGTTGGCGGCAGCTGGCACAACTTCCGAAGGGTTGACGGCAGCTGGCACAACTTCCGAAGGGTTGACGGCAGCAGCTGCTGGCAAAACTTCCAAAGGGTTGGCGGCAGCTGGCACAACTTCCGAAGGGTTGACGGCAGCTGGCACAACTTCCGAAGGGTTGACGGCAGCAGCTGCTGGCAAAACTTCCAAAGGGTTGGCGGCAGCTGGCACAACTTCCGAAGGGTTGACGGCAGCTGGGAACACTTTCTGATTAAAATTCAACCATCTTCTAACTTTGTCCTTCATTGCCGTATTTTTCTGGTCTTCAAATTTCTTCCTCCCTAATTCTACCATCCGAGCTGAACGATTCATTTCTGGGGATCTGAAATTTATTTTCACAAATTCATATTGGGAATAAATTATATGTTATTGTGAATGTTGGGAAATTAGCATCATTAAATGGTATGCTATTATAAGAATTGTTATTAAATGTTTTATGGCTACACGTCATTTCTTAACCACGACAGCCTCATTGCTGACCATAAATGTGCACTCACAACTACGGCTTAGGCCTATTCAACATGTCATATTTACAAATAAACCCGCTTTATGAAGGGTAACCGTATAAGTTGACACTGTAAATATCTAATTCCAACGGATAATTTCAATTAATTACTATTAAAACAACATACTGCCCGAAAGTGAAAGTGAACTTTGTTTTGCATCCACCACGGCTATCGGGCACAATTCACTAATAAATACGTTTTTAAACTCTTCTACCGTAAATTAAATTTCTGTGATTATAAAACTAGTAGACCTAATTTTATTATAAAGCAATTAAGTTGGTTACTAACCTTGTAGAATTGGTGTAAATAGTTGATTTTTTGACAAAATTAAGACTAATCGAAACGAATGTTTAATCCCTGCTAAAACGCCGGAAGTCCCCACTGCGCATGCGCACTGCAGATACGGCTAAAAATGTCCCATCTATGCTTAGCAAGAAGACCGTATGTGCGTAGATACGCCCGTTTCGCTAGGCACCCTGCAGATACGGCGTTTTTGCTAAGTACACTGGCCTGTATCTGCAGTTACGGTAAATTTAAAACGGCTATATCTCAGCCAAAGTAGCAGATACGGCTTTCTTAATTTTTACCAAGGTGTAGGGCTGGAATATCATGCCTACTGCGGTCCTAACTCAAAAAGTCAAAAATTGCAGTTACGGTCTTATTGCTAAGCACGGCAGAATAGGTAGGATCTTTTTTGTCTTTAGTTCTAATATGCTTTCCATGCTAGCTTGTGACCAACAGTGTTATGACCATAGCAACTTTTCAAAACCTCAAAAATGCCAGAACCAGCCATGACTGACCTGATGTTACCAATATAGCTCATGATAATATGAAAGCCACCGAGTCTACAAACCATGTTCAGTTTGTGGTTTCATGCTGTGACATTCAGCTGAGTCCTGAGTTGATGGACGTCCTCTTCGGCCGCCTGTGTTGCGGACATCACCCACCGATCGGATCCTTGCGAAATTTCAGTTGGGTTTCTGTGGTTCTTTCAAGACTGATTCAGTGACTGTGGATGTGAATATGCAGAAGTGTTGATAACGGCTGTGTCAGCATCTCCAGATACTCTATCCATCTTTAGTTGACACAAGGCACAAAATGGTGATTTTTATCTGGTTCCAGGGATGGTTTTGTATTGTGCAAGGCGTTCACACATCACTGTTGACTCTTACTACTAATCAATGAAGGAACATAGAAAGTTTTTCCTTTGATGTTCAGCCTATGCCATTCAAACAACTCATGGGTGGTCATGATGTGATCACCAAGCGTTCTTTGAAGACTTGCTCTTGCCGCCAAGCGTTTCACATTGCCCCCAATCCCATCACACGGGTTCTTTCCATGACTTGTGGCAAAAGTTCCATTCCGCACCCAGTTCATTGTCGTTGGTATGGTGAAGTAGATTGTCTAAGTTTTTGTTGTCTTTATACTGTGAGGCAGCACCACGTCTGAAGTATATAACCTTGATAAATTTTGGAATGGCTTCTTTCATGAATTTCGAGACAGCAGTTTGGAATGAATGGACTGTAATGGTATCATACTTTATGTGGTCGCTGATCATGCACAACTTTGCTACATACCTTTTTCAGACAATCTGGTCATCTCCATCAACATATGGTTCACAGTTCCTTCAACCTCACCTGTGGTCAAGTCCATATTTCGTTGAAAAGTGTTTCTGCATGGCAGGCTGAACCGAGTATCATGTGGACCTTTTGGAGTTTCTTGCCAAAATACAGATGTATCAATGATAGGCCCTGCCTCAAGGAATGGGGCTGTGTTCAAGGGTGATACTAGAAAAGGAGTGCTTGCTGCCATGGCTCCAGCATTAGTAACAGCCATCGTACTGGTTTCTAAAAGAGTGGGCGAAGCAACATCGAAAGCAATTTAGGTGCAAGAGCAGCTGGTGGATTCATCTCATTTAGTGCAGATGGAATATCAGGGAGCAAATCAAGGAAGGTGGAAGAGGTAGCGGTCTGAAAGGCAATTTGGTTACTCTTTGCACGCAATCTCTTCTCCAAAACTGGGCTGAATGTCTGAGGTTTATTTCTTCGCCTTTTAGCTGGTTGGTCATCACCGCTATTCGCGTCAGTGGTCGTCCCTAAATCCGACTCAGATGCAGCTCTGCTGCTAGCGATTGCATAAGTGGGTGAAAGAGAGAACATAAGAAACAAACATTTGTTAAAATCATAAAAATCTGCAATGTTTGAATTAACAATTCTTGAATACCTTATGGTTGAAAATAGCAAAGCTTGTGCAACATGAACATAATTTAAAAATAAATTATCTAATATATATATTGCCATTCATAATGATGCCACAAGGCAATGCTAATGAAGCAGTCGGTAAATTTTTTAACATCGTACAATTGCTGTTTAAATAACGTGCTGCCCATGTCGTGCATTATTTCTGTGCTCTAAAAATTTTGAGTCTGCATCATAACAACCATTCATGTTCAATTACTCCACATAACAAACAACTGTTGCAGTACAAAGGAAAGTGTACAAGATGATAAAAAACCGTATATGACACGACTAAAACAGTTTAATCTTATTAGGTCATTTATTATTAAATTGCAGTCAAGCAGCATAATTTAGATAAAAAGGATAGTACAAAATTTATAAAACAACGCCTAGAACATACCTTTCTTGCCAGATACTCAGAAATACAAATTTTTGCACAGTTGTTGAATTGTCCAACTTCTTGGTACCACAGTCAGCACTGTTGTGCAATTACAGCTTTACTGGAGACTGCACTCTGCTTTTTTAGTGACTCAATATTGACACAGTGTGAGCATTCTGGCAAGCTTATGGGTTTTAATGACAAAGCAGTCGGTGTTACTTCTAATGCTGCAGCTACTTTATGCCAAAGTGTAGTGCTTGCTGTATGAAGTTTGCGTGTGGCATTGGAGAGATCTTGTGAGAGTGTCGCCAAATGAAAGCCTGGTAATTTACCATTGAGCAGTGCGGCTGCAAGCAGACAAACATGGTTGGTGTAAGTAAACTGATATCAATTTCATTGTCATTTTGAAGAAGTATTTGTTGACTGACTTTGGCCTCATATCTTGCCTTAAACATTTCAAATCACGGTTTGTTTGTTTCCAAATATGAGAGCTTGCCATACATACAGCATACAAAATGTTGCAATTCTTGGAGGTTGCTATCGCTTGGAAAATCTGGAGTAGAACCTAATCTCTGGAAACATGTATAAAACATGGATGTTCCTGAAGAAGCTTGAATGGTAAACCTTTCGTGACAAAGCTGCTGGTACAGTCAATGCCAGTAAAGGCATGCAGACCGGGTAATGCTTTAACAAATAATTCTCTGCAAAGTCGAGAATTATTATACATGAGCCTACTGCAGGATTGTTAGATAGGCACTCTGATGTTTTGCTATGTAGTGATGGGTAGTCAGTTTTCTGCCATTTCGATAATATTGTCAATGAAATCTTCAATCAAGTTTGGCTGTGTGATCAGTGTTGTTTTATCTACTGTCATCCACTGTTCATAAGTAGGCTATAGTATCATCGGGATCATAGTCTTTTTCAGTTAGTGTCTCAAGAAATTCCTGTAATTGGTGAGTTCCAGAGCAGCTGTCATAGAGACGAATCATACATTGTTTTGATGTATCATGGCAAACACCACTCTTTGCGTCACATCACGGTAGTCCAGACTCTTGTCGACAGCTGCTAACATTGGCTTAGAATTCTGGTGAATGGTGCACACACAAGCAGAATGTGCTCCAGAAGCATTAACTGTGATGAAGCAGTTAGGACACATCTCACAAAAACTTTGATATCCAAATTTTCATGCCTATCTTGATAATGAATTGTTGATAAAGTTCATTAAGATTGCGAGTAAGCGTTTCTGCATTTGTTATTTCTGGCCTGATACTTTATTTGTACATTGTTACATCGCAATGCATTCCAGCAGTGCTGTCTGTGCTTTTGTACTCGTGCTCTGCTCAAATGGAAAGAGATTGATGAAAAGAATCAGAAGAAATCTGAACACTATATGGCACTTGCAGTCTTAGCTGAGTCTTTATTGCCAGGACAAATTCTGCTGACTTCATCATTTTCGTAAAATTCTATGACTGATATCTCTACAGCAGGTAGCAATCGATTGCCCTGTTAACGACAAGGTTTTTGAAATAATACCTCTGTGTCATGCCTAGAACACGCCTTTCTTGCCAGGTACTCAGAAATACAAAATTCTTTGCACAGTTGTTGAATTGTCCAACTTCTTGGTGCCACAGTCAGCACTGTTGTACAATTGCCGCTTTACTGGAGACTGCACTCTGCTTTTATAATGACTCAATATTGACACAGTGTGAGCATTCTGGCAAACTTATGGTTTTTTATGACAAAGTAGTCCGTGTTACTTCTAATACTGCAGATGCTTTATGCCAAAGTGTAGTGATTGCTATTTGGAGTTTGCGTGTGGCATTGGAGAGACCTTGTGAGAGTGTCGCCAAATGATAGCCTGGTAATTTACGATTGAGCAGTGCGGCTGCAATGCAGACCAACATGGTGTAAGTAAACTTATGTCAATTCCATTGTCATTTTGAAAAAGGATTTGTTGACTGACTTTGACCTCATATCCTGCCTTAATTAGCAAATTCTGCGCAAAATTCCAGGTTCCACACATCAGCGCAAATATTGGCAATGCGCGCGATTTTAGCGCAAATTTTTCCCAAAATTTTTATTAATTTATCTAAATTGATGAAGTTTCTAAAAGCAGTCATTTAGAGGCATCGCCCTGAAACTGTAAAGTGGCGCCCCATCAAAGAGCGACCCAAAAAAGAGCACCGACAAAAGAGTGCCGACAAAAGAGCGCCACTCTTAAAAGAAAGTGTATTGCAGTTGATAAACAAAATAATCTCCTTCCGAAATAGAATATGCATTGAAGAAATAATTCCATTTGAAATAGAAGCTGGATTGAAGAAATAATTCTGATTTAGATAGAATTTATATTGACTTGAACAGCTTCTCCTTAAATAGAAGTGGGATTGATTGAACGAACATATTGATGAAATGAAGTTGGATTGATGAATTTATTTTTAACTGTAATAGAAGCTGTACTGACGAAAAGAAGGTTTGACAAAAGGAAGGCGAATGAAAATGTACCCATGAAATGAACGCTTGATAACTGAAGTTGGATAAAAAAATTTAAGTGAAATGGAAGCTGGCTTTGTTTTTAGCTGTCCAGCTATATTTAGCTAAAACAATCATCAATCAAGCTTCTATTCACATGCAGAATTGTTCTCACCAATTCAACTTCTAGTTAAAGCGTGTTATTTTCATCAACCCAGCTTCTGTTTCATGAGGACTGTATACATCAATTAACTTTCAATTTAAACATAATTTCATCATCTTTCTCAGCGTGATTAGATAAGAAACTGGCTTTCTTTGTTTTCATTTTTCGATGGTAGACAAAATACTGTGATGAAAATTCTCTTTCCGAGAATAAGACTGACTTTGGGTGAACATGTATCCTCTGCCCAGACTCTGTGTAGAGCAGCAAAGGTATACAACAACAAATTAACATCAATTTTCACCCATAACACAACATTCATGAATCATAATACTGAATCTTATGATCTCTATATAGTGCTGCAATCTTAAACTGACCTTAAAATAAGGCACCTATCATTTGCTGCTTCAAGTGAAACTACAGTTAACGTATTGTCGTTAACGGAAGAGGCCACTCAAAAATCTCTATAAATAAAGAGAAGATTCTGTGTGTGCGTCTATTTGACCGCAAATCTGAAAGTGTTTACTCCCAAAATATAAACAAAATCACGTATGAAACATATGACAATTTTATTCTTAAAGTAATAAGCGTTAGGAATAAATGTTTTCTACGTAATGAGCGTTGGGATTAAATGTTTTCTACATAGTTCCTACATAACATTGCAACATATGTTTGTGCGAGTTTGTTAATTGTGTTCATTAGCAAATTGCAATGTTATGCGCGATATATCCTGTGAGATATTCCAACAACGGTATGTTGCCGTAAGTTGGAACCAAAACTTGCAGGCATGGATCGAGTCTCATGTGCTTGTTCTTCGACGTCTCAGGCCGTCGAAATCCTGCCCGAAAGCGTTCGATCAGTATCTCAACGTGGTCCTGCTCTTTCCAAATGTGGGCAACAAGCTTGTAGACAGACGGATGGTAACAATCTACTGTGTTCTGAAATGCCTGATGCCATTCCTCCACGGAATTGTTGGTGCGTGGCAAACTGTCGTTCAAACGGTCACGCATGTTCCACAGGCTGATAGCAAATCTCGGAGTTCCTCGGCGGCCGATTCTTCTTCTACCCACGTAGTTGTCTTCCCAGTAATCATTGATTTGAGTAAGTAATGGAGAGCTGCTTTCGACCAACTCATCAAAAGCTTCTGCAATGTCTGCCACTGGAACAAAGCTGAGGGCTTAAAGCATTTTTACATGCATTCGCACATTGTCGTCATCACGATAGGCTTCCGCTAAATGACACTCTTGTACTTTTTGCAATAGACTTTGGCCTAGATGGAAGAAGCATCCTGCTAACAGAGCCCCAGGGAAGACCGTCGTACATGCGTTTAAACTGGCTTTCTCGAAATCAGCCATGATGCTAGCAGGACTGAGACCAGGTTGCAGCTCAACAATTTTCCGCATTACACGTTCATAGCCATTCTCTGTTTTCTCCGGGAGCAAGACGTAGACTAGCGGATAGGCCGTTTGTTAATCAGAGCATGGATACTGAACAATTGAGTGAATAGGGTTGGGAATGCTAAAGGTGGTTATGAAGTTCTCATTGGGCATTCAGCTCCATCTAATATAAAATGTAGTTTGGAACTATCTATGTAAAGCAGAATATAAAAAAATTCACCAGATCACTGGAGAACTGCAGATTTTGCTTCTTCCGTGAAAATGACATGATGCGAATCCTTGTATGAAAGGCATTCTATGCCTGACTTGATCGTGTACACTCCATACATCATGCCCAGTTCAAAGTTTGTAAAAATATCTATTAAGTTTCTTAAGCACCATGATAAACTGATCCTCCATTCATGTATTTTTTCACATTGCCACATTTTATGGAAGTTCAAGTCCATTTGCACTGATGTGAGATTTCTCAACTGTGGATATTTTCTTAACTATTAACTAGTTGCTCTGATCGAGTTGCACTTCCTGGCTGTTCTAAAGCTAGAATCGCGTTAGCCCTGATTTGCTTATCCGAAAGTGATTATGAAAATGAAGATTGAAATCATGATTGAAGATTGATCGGAACATATGTTCGCGTACTGGTTCGTTGTGATCTTTCCTCTTTGCATTTCATTCTCAGCAGCTGGTACATTTTTTAGATGTTCATATCGGGAGTAATACAGGAATGATTTGAATTCTTTCTGTGCCATAGTGTGAGGTGCATGTAGGAAATTTACATATGAACTGCTTCACTCAGATTCACATACTGTCATTCAGAATAGATCTGGAATTTTGTTGTGGGGCAAATGATTACCTCTGAGATCGGCTATGGGTGTTCCAGTTCCTTTTTTCCTTGATAACTCTCAAACTTGTGCCATCACTTATGCGTTTCATCACCACCTTAAGGAACACTAAACTAAATCAGAGTTTTTACTTAATTAAAACTGAGAGAAGCCTCTTAAATTACTGGTAAGGCGTATTTTAGAATACAGAATATAACTCTAAATTCTGTCATTATTATGCAGCATTGCAACAATTGTTCCATTGCGAAGAGAGGTGCAGTAGTGCTTGATCATCGTCTGCATATAGATGGGCCAACATAGCATGGGAGGTAAAGAGAGGGGCAAGATCAGAGGTATAATTCAGTATGAAGAGAGGGGTCCCTTGACAGAGCCCTGAGGAAGACCATAGAAAGAGGAGATAACGAAACAGGGTGAAGTCTGCAACATATTGTATAAAATAAATATGGTAAATCAAGTAATCTTGAAATCATGCAAAGTATCAGAAAATTTGAATCACAGACTGTCGTGCGTTCATCCCCAGCAACTCTAAGTCTGTAAATACCACAATAACTTCAAGTCTCTAAACACCTCAAAACTACTAATGCACTTGATCATAGCTTGAAATTAGGCGTCATAGCTTGAAATTAGGCGTCCCAGTACCCAGCAAAAGTTATCGAGTAAAACAAGGTTGCAAGCACTGCCGTACTGAAAAGTTGCTTGCATGACCCAAATATAGCCACCATTACATTTCCAATACCTTGTTTCTAAGTTGTGAACATCACAGCAACATTTTATTTCATTTCCAAATTGTTTTCTAAATAATCTGTGTGAAGCAGCCATTTTATGGTAGTAATCCCTGTTCAAAATCATCATTAGACTGAGTCCTACAGCTGCCTGTGCTGAAATGAACCTAACAAGGATTTGGTGATGCCGTTTAAACTTATAAGAGATGTCATTTTTGATAATCGTTGGCCTAAGGACAATTTTTTCTTCTACGTCTATTTCTGGTCTACAATGACCGACTGGCCAGCCCAGGTTAGCTCCACAAGACCAGACAGCCACAAAACACAAGCATGACTTACACATAAAGAAAAGAAAGGTTGATAACATCAGCAAAGGCATTCAGCTTAACTAAAAATTATGCTTATCTTAAATCTGAAAAATTAAACAAGCGAAGAAAATTCAAAAAAACATTGAATTATAATTATTACCCTATTACATGGCAAAACAAAGTACTTGAGCTCAAAGGGACAGAAATAGAAGTCCAATCTGTTGATTAAAAAGACACAAGAGACAGTAGTACAACCAAACACGAACACACATACACACACACACTAAGCTTTGTACAAGCTTGGCACACATACACACACACACCAAGCTTTGTACAGGCAGCATTGTACAAGCTTTGCACACACACGCGCACACACCCACCAAGCTTTGTACAAGCTTGGCACACACATGCATGCACACACACACACACACACTAAGCTTTGTACAGAACAGTTACACATAAACACGAAGACACAGACACCCAACTGTTAAAATATGTAAAGAAGCCTTATACAGGCTTGACAATAATTACTAACGAAAATTACAAGAGTCACAACAATGTTTAGTCATCAAGCTCGTACAAACTCTGTACAAGCTTATTCACCAGCTAATTCACCAGTCACTGTATAATGGCGCATTGCTTGAGTCGCAAGCCAAATCTAAAGATGTAGAGTTGCAGTTCAACAGTTCAATTATGGAGTTCATGAGATCCCTCTCCTGCGGGCTGAAGTAAGCTTGGCGTGGATTGTCCATTCTACGGTCACTGTATAATGGCGCATTGCTTGAGTCGCAAGCCAAATCTAAAGATGTAGAGTTGCAGTTCAACAGTTCAATTATGGAGTTCATGAGATCCCTCTCCTGCGGGCTGAAGTAAGCTTGGCGTGGATTGTCCATTCTACGGTCACTGTATAATGGCGCATTGCTTGAGTCGCAAGCCAAATCTAGAGATGTAGAGTTGCAGTTCAACAGTTCAATTATGGAGTTCATGAGATCCCTCTCCTGCGGGCTGAAGTAAGCTTGGCGTGGATTGTCCATTCTACGGTCAAGCAATTTGTCAAATTCATGTTTCAACTCGACAATGCTATAACGAATTAAACATCATGATTAGCTTTCCTTTATGAAACACATCTTGAAACATTGAAATGTTAGAAGATTTGTGCGGATTCAACAACTGAAGTAATCGTCCATGATCCAACCACATGAAGGAAATTTCTTTTTGATGAGTTTCTTCAGATGATGGGCCAGAATCATGCATACTGCTTGTGGCATGATGCAAAAATTTCTTGTCTATCATTTCCTCGATACTCAACTAAACTATAACGAATTAAACAGATCTATGTAGATTATACCAAAGACCAAAGATACAAGTACACATGAAACAGACCTGCAATTTCACTACCTGGGGGATGCTGCTGGTTGCCAGTGTTGTTGTGCATTAACACGTGGAAAGACAAAATATGGTGGAATATGAGCAAGAGCACTAACCCGACAGCACACAATAACCAAAGGTCCTATTTCTTGTGAAACAGTAGACCCAACCTGCGTAGCACCCTTTTCGGCTAAAATCTTAACAGGCCTTTGCACAGTTGTGATTCCAGTCTCGTCGATGTTCCAAATTGATTCTCGGCCAAAACCTCGATTAAGAACTTGTTGAAGATTGTCAAATAAGGAATTCACGTTATATTCGTTGAAATTTGTCATGCGTTGCATTGACGTTGGTTCTGGAGTACTGATTGCAATATCAACCCTGTGCCTGTCCTTGAAACCTGTAGCCCAATCAATACCAGCCATTTTATTATCTGACCAGGATTTTGGTAGGTTAGTGATGTTAATGTTAATATCAGATGCCAGATCATATGCCAGACGTCGAAGATCTGTAATTGTTAAACCATGAAATATTTGTGCAGCTTGTTAAATATACTGCACTATTTCTGCCTCCAATGAAGACAGAAAATACTTGACGCACCTTTTTTGCATTCGAAACTGGCAGTGTCATGTGAACCAGATCTCCCAGTTTGTGTTAAGTTTTCGATTTTTTGCGCTTCTTTCCAACTCTTTTGTTGAAAGAAAAGAATGTGTATTGTTAACAGCTAAAAAAGTTACGGTATTACCTTAAACGTTCCATCCAGGAACCAATGTTCGGCATCTTTGAGCAATGCTATTGTACTTCTGTTCCAAATATGATGAAATCTGTTGAGATCATCGCAGCCGATGTCGTACAATAGAAAATGTTTACGATTCCATAATATATGCATATATTGCTCCCGTTGACACGGCACCAACAGGATGCACTATTGCCCCATGTAGGCTGTGCTATTGCTTCCAGTCCTATGGCACCAGCTGGTTGTGTTATTGCTCCCAGATCCATGGTACAAGCAGACTGTACCATTGCTCCTTGTCCATGGCCCCAGCAGGCTATCCTATTGCTCCAGGACCCACGATACCAGCAGACTGTGACATCGGTCCTTGTCTTCCTGAACCACCAATGAAATCTCCTTTGAATAATTGACATGACTCCTGATTTGTGTGCTCGCACTTGCTACATGAGTTGTTTTGAAACAGACTTCACTAGCTTTTTATCGACGGTTGGATTGTTAAGGTCCTGGTAGTGAGCTGGTTGAGTTCTGGCCGAGTGAAGTGACGATGACTAATTTTCCAGTCTGGTAGAGTCCTAATTATATTGTCTCTACAGTTGGAAATTGCTGACAACTTGCTTCACATGTCAACAGGTCGAACCTTGTTTCAGCTATATTTGCGGCAACCCAATTTTTCGTGTTCCCGGAGATGGACGATCGAAAATCTGCTTCTGGTTCGTCGCCGGCATCCGAGAATGCAATGGCATAACTTTCACCTTTTCTAAAAGAAATGAAAACATAAATGAGTCATCGAAGTCACACCTGACACACCTATGACATGTTTCTCGTAAGGCCCCCCAAAATAATGTTGTGTTTCCGGTAACAGAGCTTTAAAATATTGGGTAGGTAGGTCGAATTTTTTTTTTATTTTGGTAAAATATTTTTATACAGTGACTATCCGAAAAATTATACCCCACTAATCTTTTTTGCATAAAGGTACGCGCTGGAACAAAGTACGTGTTCTAAGCAAGACAAAACAAACAGCTAATCAGCAAGAATTAAAGAAACATGCAGACAGCTAACAAATATATGTCTCATTTAAATAGATTAGCTTTACTTCTCCGAGAAAAGAACTTACCAGCCGATTTAGTACGATGTATTTGACCAAATGAACAAGCAGCTCATAGTTGATTTCATCAGAGTTTATCTTACGATTGTGCAAAACCTCTAGCGTGGTGGCTGAATATATTCTATGTAACAAGGAAGAACACCTCAAAGAAACACCTGAAACACTATGTAAAATAAAATATAGCTGTCATATGTATAGATATGCATGCACAGGTGGTGGTGTGTCATTTACTACAGGGGTTCTCAACCTGTTTCGTCCCGCGACACACTTAAACTTGTTGTCAAATTTGGCGACACACCATTCAAACGTCATACGTAGGACCTAAATGTCACCAGTGTGTCGCGACACACTGGTTGAGAACCCCTGATTATAGTTACTATATACACGGTGGGACAAAAAAGACCCCTAGCTTTTTACCAATATCTTGACCAAAAGTAAGAATTCCCGAATGAAATTTTACAGGCTTGGAGACAATTCGGATTTACACATGATGGCCAGATTTCATCAAAATATTTCAAACAGAGCAAAAGTTATATCACTTTTAATGAGGCCACCCACAGTTTTTTTGACGATTCAAAAACGTAACGCAACAAAAAGTAACAAAAACGTGATTTTATCAAGTCATTTCTCAAATAATTATCAAATAGTCTTGATATTGATAGATGATCATTCTTATTATTTTAAAAATAAACAGGATACCAGTGTAGCTGCACGTCACTGTGAAGTCACTTAGCAAGATGACAATCAAGTTATTTATCTGTCAAAGATAAATAACTTGATAATTTCATGTCTTGGCTGGCACTCTCACTCATGGTCAGGTCTTCGAGGACATGAGTTGCAGCATTTCTGAAAGGTGCTGAATAACAGTGAATTTTTTTGATTTGGTGTCAGCATGAAAGTTAGCAATTTTTGGGTCAGTCAAAGCGGAATCAGAATAGACATCAATTTTCTAAAATGAAGCAACATTCCCGACTCTTGAAAAAGGAATGGCCATGTTGTTTCAAGGTCAAGAATAGTCCTGTATGTATTAATTTCCTTGCGTTGCAAACAGAATTTATATAAATTCTGATTGATTGGTCGATTGATAAATCATTAATGAAATCCACCTGCCTTTCCCAATTTTCTGACCAGTTCACCTTGCTTTTCTAACAAGGATTAATCTCCTCATCTAGAATTGGAATGCATCTTGGGTTGTAGTTCACCCAGCCATAAGTACTCTTTCTTTTCTTTCCTGCACACTTTTCAATATCCTCGGCGCTGTGCTCCATATCATTTGCTTAGCAAGGCTTTCGATTTACATTCTGCGCATGCATGATATTTCAACTGGACAGCCAGTGATTCTAAGCCTCCCAAGAATCTGTCCGGTTTCGAGGTTTAAGTCAAGAAGCAAAGGAAGTTTTGATACTAATCTCCGAGCTACTGCATCAGTATGCTTCTTCAATGGGCTCTGGCAAAACTTTACCATCTCATCTGCAACTTTGACTAGTTCTCTTCGAGTCTTAGAATTTGGCCTCTGCAATGTAGGAGTGTTTTCTGCAATTCCACCGACACTGCCCCAATTGGCAATTAAAAATTGTCAGTTCAATTTCGATCCACGAGTAGTTGTGGAGATACCGGTTGTTTTGAAGTTGTCGGTGATTTAGAAGTTGAATTAGGAAGTTCCTAAAGTAAACATTTAAGAACTATGTATTTGGGTACAGATAAATTGTTTAACAGAACAAACAAAAACAGCGGCTCGTGCTGGTTCATCGCTTTGGCTAGTGGTCCTTGTTGGGTCTTGCTCCGGCCTATCTTCAGGATCTCTGCTTCCCTACCCTAGTGACCAGGTCGCCACTCTCTTCGCTCTACTGAGCAGAGTGTGCTAATCGTCCCTTTTGGCCACACTGCCACCCAACATACCCTACACCACCACGCCAAAATGCATAATGGGGCAATATATCAGCCCAACTGTGATAAATGACAATAATAACAACAACTGTATATTTCTGGAAAACCTATACTCGCCTAAAAGTTTCCGAGACCGTACAAGTTTCCTGGCTTTAATGCATGGAAGGACTTCCACCAAATCCTGTTCCAAATCGATCGATTGATTCTACACAGTTTATCTGGGTCATGCATAACCAGACTCGTCGCTTTCAACAAAATAATGATTGACGATGGTCGGGTTGCAGACTATTAGAGGTCCGGTTGTTTTCTGTGTCACTGACTTCAGGCTAATAATTTCTGAAGGATCCATATTACCCCTGGCAAATCGTCAGGCGAACCCCATTTGAGTCATTACCGACAGGTTGAGAACTGCTGTCCTACACCATCGCATCCCATTAACTTAAAAAAGAGTTTTCAAATGAATAAAATAATTCAAACAGCACCTACAAGTCATTTATTTAAACTGCTTTTACATAAGCTAAATACAATAAAGAATATCATGTTTTTCATTCAATATTAGACATCAGTTTAAGAGATTATTTGTTCAGCAATGACAAATTGTTCCTTACCTTGCCAAAAGGAACACCATTACGGCTAAGAACTGATGGCGAGAGTACAGTTGATTTGTGCCGCAAAAAGTGTGTGCATTGCTGGGGTTCGTCAGGAAAGCATTCTATCAGAGTAACATCAGATCAGTTACAAACACTGATGCCAAAAGAAACACCATTGCGGCTAAGAACTGATGGCGAGAGTACAGTTGCTTTATGCTGCAAAAAGTGTCTGCATTGCTGGGCTTCGTCCGGAAAGCATTCTATCAGAGTAACATCAGATCAGTTACAAACACTGTTGCCAAAAGGAACACCATTGCGGCTAAGAACTGATGGCGAGAGTACAGTTGCTTTATGCCGCAAAAAGTGTGTGCATTGCTGGGCTTTGTCAGGAAAGCATTCTATCAGAGTAACATCAGATCAGTTACAAACACAGTTGAGAAGCAATTGCCAATCAATATAATTATATAGGATTTTTAGGCACATGTAACTTGAATGGCACCACGTCAACACAGCCCCGTTATAATCCCCCTGCACATGATTTCTCCATCTACAGCGCCACCGCAAATACAAAACGACTTCAAAAGTTACCCTCTGCACTAAAAAGAAATATTTGGCAGGCTCCACTATAAAATTTTCTCTTAAGAAGATGAGAAGATGTAGAAAAGAAGTGAAGATTGATGAATTGCGTGCCCTTGATAGGAGTGAACAAAATGCTATAGAGAATGATAAAGAGTTTGTGGATTCGTGGCTTCACTTGACGTAACGCACTTTCCAGCGCTGACAGAGAAAGAGATGAATATTTTAAAATACGCACCTAAATTTTTTAAAATGCACCTATTTTTCAAGTCTGCAACTGTGGTATGCCGTTCGGTGACAATGCTGATGAGTTTTGGGCTGGAACTTCGTGCGAAGCAACAGTGGGTATATGAAAAATCATTAAATGTTTGCGATGCATATTGCTGTCCGTGAAATAAAAGCGACCGGCGATGTACCGATTGTCTGTATGCATGTCAGATGCTGTGATTGAGCCCGTCCAATCACATAGGGTTTTCAAAGTAGGGAAGCATAATCAGATACGCATGTTAGATCCTTAAGTTATCAGGCTGACCAATAGACAAAGAAGTGTTTTGCGAAACTAGATCCATTTCACCATGCCTTACCAACTGAGAAACAAGAAAAGTAATAAGCTCTTTCACTGAATCAGATATGAGTGACTCCTTGCTGCTGTTAGACCCAGCCAACCAACAAATTCGGGAACCTTACGGGCCCGGTACGGGCAACCCGGCGGGTTTTGAACCCGGTTTCCCGACGGGACCCATACGGGTTAGCCTGCCAGTTTACCAAGATCAATCATTTATATAATAAAAATACATTTCATTATTAGAGAATCATGGTCTTTAGAAACGTTTATTCAAAAGGAACTCCCAGTGAAGATATATTCCAATTGCGCATTGTTTTCAATGTCTTTTACGTTTCTTTTAATTGAATTATGGACTGCGTATATTTAATAAAATGGGGAAAAAATGCAGTGACACAAAGACAGTGAAGTTGTGATATACCAGTAAATGAAAGTCTGTCTTCAACATTATCGACTCCTGTAGAAGATAGGTTTGCAACATCATGACTCTCATATGGAGGACTAATTGTTGATACCAACAACTGTCCAGTTTTGCTGGTCACGGTAGCTACAAAAAACCACTGTCAATATACCTTTGCATCATGGACATAAATCCTGTTTAAATTAAGGCTGCACTGAATATTGGCTTCGAATTCCCATTGTGACTGAATAGCGGCCAAATAGCTGTTCAGTATTCGGTGGTTAGCGATAATCATCTACTCAGTACATCCCTAGTCTAAATGCTTGTGAGCCTGGGATATATAACTTTCTTAATGTGTGCTGTAGCTTACTACAACTAATCCTCTGGTTTAATGCAGTTAAGTAGGATTAAAATTAGCTTTATCCAATTGTCATAGTAAAAAAATATATATTTTGAAATCGGTAACAAATATTTTTAAAAGCTGAAACAATAACTGACAGATGCACTTATTGCGACTGAAAAGGAAAACATCTAAGGCAGCGTTTCCCAAACATTTTGGGTCACATCCTAATATTTTCTCGCGGAACCCCGATCTGAATGAAACACATTAAAACATGCATAGCGCCTGGGAAGCATTAGGTCTACTAAAAAAGCACTATTGTAGAAAATTTATCTTCCTTATAAGAAAAATTAAATTGCATTGGTTTGAAAACCACCCCTCGTGGATTACAATAGGTCTACTGGGAGTAAATGAAATTAGAATGCGAACTGTGCTCGTTTCTACTCATGCGTTTTGTCTAGGCTTAAAACTGGTGTGAGTCCAGAAAGCTGGATTCTTATTGTCGGCATCATTTTGTCTGTTTCAATATTTTTCTTCTGTTCCAGTAAAATATGAGATATACTGGGAAATGCAGTTTCATACAACCACAACAGGATCGACTCTGTCAGTGGCATTGCTTGATTCAATTTCTACACTGAAGTTGCAATTGCAGTGCTTTCTGTATTTTCAGCTGCAGCTTCAATAAATTTAGAAACCTCTGTTGCAATCTTTCGCCTTTTTGTTCTAGGGTTAATTGCGTTTAATGCATTCATTCTTTAAATATCATATATGATATATGTATGTATAATATATGGCTATTACATAATTGTCAGTAGAAATCGGCAATATTTTGGCAGATGGGTTATCCTTCTTGAGGAGAATGTAGCTGTTCAGAATTGGCTGGTTCAGCAGATGGCGGAATTGCTTTTTTATACCAGACTTAATGTCTCTTACGTTCGGATGGGTATGCCACGAGCATTTGATCAGCCACATCAACTGCTCCCATCTTTTTATTGTATGTCAGAACTGCAATTGGCTTTTGCTTGTCACCATGGTGAGCCGTCACAGTGTTCATATCACTTGAATGGTAAGTCGACAACATTGTCACTTTTTTTTGTCCATCCATTTTTGCGCCATCATGTCATTGGTGAACCGAGCCACTGTCTCGCCGCCTGGTACGTTCCTTTTGAGGTCAGTTGGGATGTGCCTGCGGTTCAGACGCACTGTCCCAACAGCATCTGTTTGTTGCATTCGGAGTTGTCTAAACAGGCCTAGAGGGTTACTGGGCCTAATGGGCTGATAAGGGCTGCTCTAGTATGTGTCACAGCACCATTTGCACAGCGACGGTCACCCTCTGACGTAATACCTGGTTAATATGAGTTCCCCGCCAACAGGGCTGCTAGGCCTAAAGGGCTGCTAGGCCTATAAGGCTGGTTTAAAGGGGTTAATTCAGTCAAAATCCGCTGGTGTGTTAATAGTTTCTCATTTAGAGGTTGCTGAATTCTCTCACATTCAGCTTGTGTTAGGATTTGATTAATTATGTTGCTGGAGAGAATCCATGGACTCTAGTGGTTTTATTAGAGATCCCAGTTGGCCTAGTGGTTTTATTACAGATCCTAGTTGGCTTCCATTGTATGAAATTAGGAAGGATTGTCCAGATGGTGACCGGCCTGCACCACTTTGTATATCGCCTTGGTGATGGGAACATGCACTTTGAACAAGCTCTGAGATTGCATGAGAAGTCAGTGTCTCATCAAGTAATATCTGAAGATGTATTTGGAACATGCAGACTCTGAGATTACAGGAGAAGCCAAGATGTCAAATCAAAATGCTGTAGAAAGACAAATTCATCATCATTAATACAATTTTTTCCTCTTGTGCAACAGTCTAAACTTGAAAGAACTGCAGCACTTCTGAAAGCAGTTAAGAATTGTACTTGTGTAATATTTTCATACCAGCAGAACTTACAGGAAGGAGTTATATGCTGCTGATTGACATTTGCATACCTTGCTGGCATTTAATTTGTGATTGAGCACGAGCTTCCAGAAATTCCATTTACAAGCCCATTCTTTGAAGACATAAGCAGGCAGCAACAGTCTACTTCTTCTCACGTCGTTTTACTTCGACCTCCTCTTACTTTCAGCAGATCATCCGGAGCCAGGGACCGGTGTTTTTTTGATAAAGCAATTGCCATCTCCATTAGCCCTGTAGAAAGGGCATACTACTGTTTCATTTGCAGATGTCTTTGCAGACCATGATGGTTCGCTGCTTTGTGTGTTGATGGCAACTGCTTAGGAAGAATTGCATTTTTGCTCAAAAGTCACAATTTCATATAAGTTGCGTAATGCGTAGCATAGTTTGTTGAGGTTGGCTATTTCAATTACTGTTACCACGTAGCAGAATTAGCAAGTGGCATCCTGCAATGTCAGCATCAACTGGGGTTGAATTCATCGAGTCAATTGCAATTGCATAAATGCAAGCAATCATATAAGGAACATTTGTTGATGCTCAGACTGCTATGGTTTGCTTTAGACAGTGATTGCTAAGTCCACTTAGAAGTTGACTCCGAGTCCAGAGTTGCTCGAGTCGGAGTCAAAAGTCCATCAAAACCAAAAATACACACTGAGCATGTGATTTAATGGCATAGAAAAAAAAGCAGCACCAGTTATGCAAAAGGATTGCTAATGCAGACTTTTGTTTAAATTACATTTCAAAAGCACGAGATTCAACAAAGTTTTGTGTACTACTCTTGAATGATGGGGAACGAATGAAAATTCCTCCACAACTGAACACACATTCAACCGGTTTCCTCGTGGCAGGATCTGACAAAACTGTTCGTGCCACCGAGTGCAATCGTGGTAATACAGTTGCCTGTTCTGCCAAGAAATCCAAGCAGTACAGCAGAACTGCACTGTTGCACATCTTCACATATTTTTAAAGTTCTTCATCAACATGCTGCTTGCAAGGATCAGAAGTGGATGTGGTTTGGTTGTAGCCATCAAACAAGCGTCTCTTCTTTGGAGCAGGTGGTTCGGCCTCATCGGGGTGATGGCTAAAGATGACGACATATGCCAAACTGACAGCTTCCATTTTTGTGAGAATCGTGTCTAAATAAGTTCGCAAAATACAAGGTCTTAATAATTGGCTATACATAAATCGCACAGTGAATTATTCAAAATTTTATTAACAAGTATATGTGCTGCTCCAATTAGCAGTGATGTCATTCATGCTACCAGCTGCTGATCAATTTTAGTAGTTTTCTCAAGAGTGAACTTCCATGGCTGTGTAAATCGCTCTCCTCCTGTAGGGCAGTAGTACTGCATTAATTTACGTGCAATATCAGAATAGGCATTCCTCTGCCAAGCAGGCAGATAACTGGAGTGTGATCTTTCAGAAAATCCCTCCATCAGATCCATAATTCTATTATAGACAAGATGTATCTGCACATGACGACCTTCACACCAAGCCAAAAGCTGTACAAGAGTATCAGTGCTCTTGGGTATGAAATCCACCTCAAATTTCATTTGACTGTCATCACGAAGCAATGATTTAAGTTCGGTCAAAGCATTCGTGTGTGCAGATATTCCGAGGTCCTTCTCAATAAATCCGTGATAGTGATTTACATATCGTGCATGATGGATGACAGTGTGGAATCAACTGTTCCGCCTTGTTACAACTGGAACAGGTGCCAGTGGGATATTGTCAGTGGCAACACCTGTTTGTTCTGCCAGATATTCTCTGTAACGTTGCTTACGAGAAGCACGATGTACAAATATGGCCTTGAAACATGCAACCAGACGATCAACTCCAGGAAAGTTTTTCCTCCATTTTTCACCCACTAGGTTCAGAATATGAGCATTGCATGTCATATGCACGCAATATGGAAGTAATACTTTCAGTATTGCCAAAGTCTTGGTCATGTATGTGGCATTATCTGTCACTATGGCACTAACTTTGCTACCCCAATTTCGCCACAATAGTCGCATTCCATCTTGTCTCACCAGGAGAGTGAAGCGACAAGCTGATGATTTTTTTAGCACTATCCGAAGACTTTGTCCTTCTGCTAACATTATTCAAGAGTTTTGAACATTTAGCCAAGGCACTTCTGATCAGACGTTTGAAGGTACCAGTTTCACTAGTCACAATCTTCTGGAAATCACTTGTTGCTATCAGACTCAATGTGTGACTTGTGCAGCGCATGTGCTTTGACAAGAATATGTCATTGATATTATCCGAACCTGACAAAATTGTGTCCACATCTAATGGAATTAACTGATCCATTCCATCGTCGATGTCATCAAATTCGTCAACACTTGAAGAGGAGCCAGCTGTCTGACTAGTGCTCTGTCTTCTTATACTCTGTAAATGCTTTGACCATGTTAGTCCCATTGTCTGTGACGTGAAAGTTATGCTTGAGTGATCAAGGCCAAAGTCTGAGCAAATACGCATGATCTTGTGGTCGAGCACATCATAAGTGTGGCTACCCTTCAAACGTGAACAGGCCAAAACAACAGAGCATCTCACAAGGTCGTCTGTGATCCAGTAGGCTGTAACTCCGATGTAACTCTTTTTCATGCAACTCCAAATATCTGCTGTGGTACATACTGCAAACTGTCCGACTAGGTGTTGAGTGTTAGCGAATGTCGAACAAGAGTGCATCATATCTGACAGTAAGTTTCTTGGTCAACGTCTTGAAGCACATAACATTAGATGAGGGCAACAGTTCATGCACAAAGACTCTAAAAGTCAGTTTCGCATCCGTAAACAGCACGGTCTCACTTCATCAGCAATGTAGTTCATGATAAGCTCATCAACTCTCTCTTGACTGATGAATGTGACTGATTTCTCATTGTGAAAAGTCAGACTTCCATTTAGGCAAGGTTAAAGCGTTTTTGTGCAACAACTTAACGAAACTTTCAGTATTAAATTTTGGACTGCTTAACTGCGTTCTTATGAAGATACGAACAAAACTACTATCGTTAAAGCGTTATAGCTCCATTAAAAGTTGAAAATAATAGGCAAAAATAAGTAGGCCTAAATGTCTATCTCTGCTTACAAAACAGGCCTACCTAGATGCTCAAATCATGCGCTATGGAGCGAAGGTATTCTTTGATGGCAGTTCCGCTTTAACTAGTGCTGACTTCTTGCAGCCGTCGATTTAGCCTCACGTATTTGGACTCTCGAGGCCTCTGGATTTCTGAATCCTCAGTGAAAGCGGCCAATGGCAATCTCCACACTATCTTGTTCCTTCCGGAAATGGTCTATGAGTTTATAAACAGACGGATGGTGGCAGTCTACAAAGCGTGGTGCCAAGCCTCAACGGAATTATTCGTCCGAGGTAACCCGAGCATTGTTCGTTCACGGACGTTCCACAGATCAATGGCGAAACGTGGATCTCCTCTTCGGTTGCGCCGTTGTGGTCCGACGTAATTCCCAATACTCATGTAATCTGTGTAGTTCTGGGGTGGGGGAACTACAACCAGGCTTTCGAAAGCATTCACTACGTTGTCAACCGGAACAAAACTCAACGCTAATGTGAAGCTACTCGTGTACCTTCTTCGCTTCAATCTCTCTTCTGTGGACCAATTGTGAAGCTAATGGGATGGTCGTTTGTTTCTGGTCGGATCCTTCTCTCTCACTCTCTCTTAGGGTGCCAGGATGTAGAGTCAGATCCTTCCTTTTCTTTCCTCCTGTCCGCGCTGTAGAACCTTTCCCGTCGGGCATAGGATTTCACGACACCGATCAATAGTTCAAGCAGAAAAACCAACGCTGAAAGTGGTTTGAATCGTCTTATTATTCGTCAACAACTTAGCGCTGGTTAACACACACATACAAGGCCTGCCAAATCTTACTCTAGCGACTACAGACTTGACATACGCCCCAGGCAACAGGCCTCTATTTAAATGATGGCATCAAAGGGGCAACACCACAAATGCAACTTAACTACATCAAAGAGATCAAAGTAATTTGTATATGGGCAATACGCAGACATGCATGCATACAACAGACAAACCGACAGTGCCATCTTGGATAGTGTTGGTTAATTCGTTTTTTGCTTTTTGGAGTAATGTGGAAACTAGGCAGGTTTACCACACCGTCGTATGTTTAAGGATGCGAAGGAATCTCCAGATATTTGAAAGATGACAAGACATAGTGGACTGCATCTTTTGATTCCAACCCTCAACAGCATTGTTTGTACATGGCTAGTCGTTGGCTACGTGTACGTGAGTGCACATTCCAAATGCTTTTGTCAAACACTGGAGTTGCTCAGTGAGTTGTTCTCAAATAACTGAATCTCATCATTTCCAAAGTTATGTTGTTGACTACCAAATAAGATGACTGGTACAGGTTCTGACCTATCAAAATATCTATTATCCATTTATAATTATTCAGAAGTGATGTATTTCCACAGATTTGTGTGTGACCTACAATTTCACTACCTGGGGGGTGCTGTTTGTCGCCAGTGTTGTTGTACATTAACACGCGGAAAGACAAAATATGGTGAAATATGGGCAAGAGCACTGGCCGGACAGCACACAGTAACCAAAGCTCCTCTTTCTTGCGAAACTGTAGACCCCACCTGTGTAGCACCCTCTTTGGCAAAAACCTTAGCAGTCCTTTGCGCAGTTGTGATTCCAGTCTCATCGATGTTCCAAGTTGATTCTGGGCCAAAACCTCGATCAAGAACTTGTTGAAGATTGTCAAAAAAGGAATTCACGTTGTATTCATTGAAATTTGTCATACATTACATTGACATTGGTCCTGGAGTATGGATTGCAATATCAGCCATGTGCCTGTTCTTGAAACCTGTAGCCCAATCAATACCAGCCATTTTATTCTCTGACCAGGATTTTGATAGGTTAGTGATGTTATTTTCAGATGCCAGATCATATGCCAGACGTCGAAGGTCTATAATTGTTAACCCATGAAATATTTGTGCAGCTCGTTAAATATTCTGCACTATTTCTGCCACCATGAAGATGGAAAATAATTGATGCACCTTTTTGCATCCGAAACTGGCAGCGTCAAGTGAACCAGAGAATGACTTGACTTTGACCGTCAATCGTCTCCCAGTTTGTGTCCAGTTTTCGATTTTTGACGCTTCTTTCCAACTCTTTTGTTGAAAGAAAAGAATGACTTATTGTATACAGCTGAAAAAGTTAAGGTATTAGCTTAAACGTTCCATCCATGAACCAATTGATGTTTGGCATCTTTGAGCAATGTTATTGTACTTCTGTTCCAAATAGCCAATGTCGTACAATAGAAAATGTTTACGATTCCATAATATATGCACATATTGCTCCCATTGGCACGGCACCAACAGGATGCACTATTGCCCCTATTGCCCTATGTGGAAGAAGCGCGAGCAAGACTGACTTGTTGATGCGAGAAATGAGACATTGCATGCGAAAGTTTGCACTCACCCAGACACGTCTGATGTCACCTTGCTTAAGGTATGGCCGACTACCCACATTCAACAACAGTACCAATAAAGATTCACGTCCAAGATCGTGGGTCCAGGCACCCTATATTACTCTCTTGTGCCAATGACGGCACAGTGTTACGTGGAACACCGAAATTCTTTGCGCAGTCACAAGACGCTAAACTTACCGCTACACCACCGCATCCCTCTAATTGCAATTAGTGAGATTTAAAAGTATTTTAAAAAAGTGTTTAGCATCATAATTTTGAGTGTAAACTACTACCATCTATGTATGAACCTGTCGAGCTTGTGGCAATCATTGCATTATCACATACTGCTCCACAGCAGTTCTTACATGCCGCAACACACTGCAGACTGTGCTTTTTACAGGATCACATCTGGGAACTGCAAGGGCTCATCCTCACCATTTTACACTTGCAACTTATAACATTTAAAACAACATCTGGGTCAGATTTGAGATCTGCTGCAGTTGGCACAAGCACACTATTTTTGGTCTTCCAGCCCAATTCTTCACCATCTATGTCCAATTCCATGAGAGCTCGCCACTGCATAACTTGAAAGTGCACTCGGAGAATATGATATTGTGCTGCATTTTCAGTTAGCATTAGTTTTCAGGAGTTGGTTGTGTCTTCCTTGTGGCAAGCTGACTCATGTTTACAAGTGATACACTGTAAATGGTTTAATGAGTCGCAAGTCTTACCACCATAGATTATTGTGAGAAACTTTAAGCCAGCTTGAATTGTATCTGAATGCGATGCATTGGTTGCTCCTAGCATTTTAGTGATGTCCAAACAGCCCTGAAGTGGTATCACAGCCACTTATAGCATGATTGACCAACAACTGACTGGCAGCCTTATCACCTATTTCAGTGCGTATGGTGTGAGCAAAGGTAATAGGCCCTACATGCTTTACGACAACATGAAATTTCAGATAAAATATGAATATCAGCCATTTCCAGTCTAAAATGATAGAGTAAGAGAATCAAAATGTCAGTATCATTGGCAGCTACCATGGCTGGTTCATTTCTGCTTGCCATATGTCTAATTCCATAATTACCTTCGAGGAAAGGATTGTTGGTTCAAAAAGTTAATGTCAGTATGCACGATGAGAGTGTCAGCAGAGTTTTTGGGATGATGAACAGTATACTGACATGTTTTCAAATGAGCGGATAGCAAATAAATTAACTGAGCACTGCTTGTTATTAGCATTTGTAAGAAACACTGCACTGTTTTTTTATGATGGGAACTCTCAATCACATCAGTCACATCTGTACTAGACTGTTTGGTTCTTCTGGCATGCTCATAGTCTTCGACTGATGATGGTCCAATGATGCTCATTTAGCCATTGAAAGCCACAGCGCAATTATCTTCATATTGACATCTGACATAATCAACATGCTGTTTTATAATGTCCCCTTGGATATGTGTCGGTCTGCTGCCATATATTGATGGAGCATACAGCCACCATCAACAACATGTTGTGGTAAGCCCTATTCCTGTCTTGCTCAGTTCTTTTGCAAGGTTATTCTTATTGGTTTCCGGAAACTATGATTGGTAAACAAAGCTGTTGGTACAGACTCATTTCAAAGGTTAACTTGTATTTGAAATACTGCTCCAAGTCACTGAAAATCAGTTGTCCCATTATGAGTAAGAGTCGATTAAACAAGACACTGTTATCAACGATACAATATTCTTGCTCAAGAATGCAATGGTTTTGACCTGTTTAACCTTTCTAAACACCACATCCATACACTCTCTCCATCCATTCCAGTCATAATAACCTTTCTCACTTCCTCATCTATATCATAGTTTTTGTCTTTACTGAATGACTCAAACATGCTTGACACGATTTTTCAGAGCTGTGGATTACCTTAGAGGAAAGAATTGTGGGTTTTAAACCACTCATTCAAGCGGCTAATGCTGCTCTATCCGAAGCAGTGCAGAGCTTCACATCCCCCATAGCAGTGTATCACTTTATAACTTCCAACCAAGGTCACACAATGCTGCCCTCTCTGATAAGGACTTCAAATGCTATGCAATAGTAAATACTAACTACAATAACTAAATACTAGCAAACTCAACCATAAGCAGATACACTGACAATCATCTTGTTCATCTACAGCTTTTTTTGCCTGTTGTTAATTTGTAGAGTTAAACAAGTATTTACAAATTTTTTATGGTACCGTGAAAATCTGTAGCAATTCTTGAACGTGCTAAATTTGCATATTTGGAATCATTAGATGAGTGCTCTGTGTTTGTAAGAGATGACAAAGCATTGTGAACACATTTGTGAGTACTGTGCACCCATGAAAGACGAGCACTTTCAGACATGAGTCAAGCCTCATCGTCCCTTAAGTACTCTCATTATTACCTGCAGTATCAATTGATCAGTGAATAAAGCTGCCCTGAAACGGTTAGCATGCCTACCTGTGTGGTAGCCAATATCTCACCCTCATCATCACCCAGACACAAAAAGTCTTTGTCATACAACCATACAACACACACCAAAAGTCCTACAAAAAATATGTAATAAATGCTTGTCAAATATACATATACAAAATAAATAAATATCCATATATAGCCACTTTCAGTTTCAGTTTCATCTAGCTCAGTTGCAGGAACGAACTAACATTCTAGGACCTAGCTAATCTGAGCTGCCACACATTATTTTTCAACACTAATGGTCACCTAGTCATTGTTTCTAGACTGGTACTAAAAATAAAAAATCACTTGTATAGATCTCCAAACTGCAGCCAAGCACAATATCTGTCACACATCAAACTATCTTATCATTACAACTTTTGTTAACTAAATTATCTTTTATCATGTTCGTGCCCAAAGCACAAAGCATTATCTCTTCCATTCTTGGTCACTGCACAAAATCTCAGGATCCCACTCTGAGATTGCCTCTTAATAGCTTCCACTGCAAGAGATGCTTTAAAAATTTTCAATATTTAATATATCTACACTCCGACAGCTGAAATGCTAATTTAAGCGGCTAATGCTGCTCTATCCGAAGCAGTGCAGAGCTTCACATTCTCCATAGCAGTGTATCACTTTATAACTTCCAACCAAGGTCACACAATGCTGCCCTCTCTGATAAGGACTTCAAATGCTATGCAATAGTAAATACTAACTACAATAACTAAATGCTAGTAAACTCAACCATAAGCAGATACTCTGACAATCGTCTTGTTTTTGCCTGTTTTTAATTTGTATAGTTAAACAAATATACACATAAATACAGCAGAATACAATATACATCAGGCCGTTCTGACAACACAATGTTTCATCAATAACTTGTCTTCAATGCCCTTCATTGGTAGTATCGAATGTAAACACATTCGTACCGCGAATGTTTCTTCTTGTGGGAACCTGGTTGAATGTTTCGGAGAACAGGCCTCGCGTACCAAAAATCTGTGATCAATTGGTTTTCGTATTTTTCAGCCGAGATTCCAGTTGGTATAAAAGATATCTGACAAGAGCAAATGTCTTTCATTGTATGCTCTAAAGTCGGCGTAGTGGTATTTTCTGCCAACTCCTCTTCTAACTATTGCTGGCAAACAATCAAATGTTTTGCTCGACCTAACCTTAGCCTGACCAACATAGTACATACGCTGGAATGTTGTTATTAATTGCATGCTGTATTTTACTGTCCAGTTCTCTTGTGTTTTGATCCTGTGATAATAAACATTACTCATTGTTTGTGATAGCGTCTCCATGACCAAAATGCATCATGTCTATGTCAAAATGGCTAAATTAGATATTTGACACGTACACGAATTAAATTCTCACTACGATTTGATGCTAAGTTAGTAAGTAAGCGTGTGTACTTTTTCTACGCTGGTCACAATAAGACTAGAATGAAAGCTTTTCTTAATTATCATCTTAACTAACCGACCTGTGGAGCGCTTAAGTACCAACAGTAACGTGCGTGCCAAACAAGGAAATCTATGCAAGTGCAATGGAATAGCATCATCAAATATATTGCCTTCCTCACATTCACTGTCACTATTGTCCTCTGTCTTTATCACTTTGTCAGTGCTTCCATCAGTATTTTCTGAGTCACGGTCATCATGATCTTCCTCTATGCTCATCCAATTCTGAATTTGCTGACAATCGAACAGCCTTCACCACGTTGCTCTATGATCAGTCAAAACCATTAAAATACTCCTAGGCAGGAAGCCCGCTGCTTCGTACTGTCTTTAATTTTGCAGGATGCATTTCTCCTGTTTGTGTGTGTCCAATTTTGCACAATTTTAGTAAGACATGCTGAGGAATCTCATAGCTAAGATTTAATCAGCAAGCAAATATGCCCAGAAATGATGCAGTCAACCCTTTCTTGCTCCAACAATCCATAAAAAGTCAGCTATAGTCAATCTTTTACCAAAACTGCAAGTCCAATTTTTTTGTCAAACCGGCAATGAAAAAATATGAATACGATATGCATAAATATTTAATTAGAAATGAATTTAGACAAAAATAAAAATAAATTATCCATGAAGTTTTCATTCCTGGAAGTGTTATTATTAACCTTTTAATCTAATATTTTGAAATATTATATGATGATTTTTCTGAAGTTCATATGCCGGTGTTTCTGCATGGTTTTACATGTCCCCATCAAACCCATATTTTGCAACCATAGCTTGCTGGCTCTAACAATATTTAATCACAAGTCCTTAGCTCCTGGTCTATACACTTGTTACAAGATTTCACATCAGCAAGTGCTGTTTGCATGTAGTAATTTGGAAAGTTTGCATAGCCACTGATTATGTGGCAGCGAGCACTCTAGACCCAAAGACGGTGTAGACAGGGATGAGAAAAATGCTTAAAAGATTACACATCCCTGTCTGATTCCTTTTTAGCACGGAACCCTCTCGATATTACAGCCACTACTTTCACTTTTGCTTGTTGCTTACGGTACAATTGGATCAGCTAATAATGTGTGCCAGATAACCCATTTCTGCCATTACCAGCCAAAGTTGATCAAGTAAAATACAATCAAAGACCTTTGTGAAATCAATGAAGCACATCTATAGTGGATGCTGGTGATCATTCATTTTCTGCATTATTACTCTATGATTTATCAAAGACTACATTGCAAGCAGCTATTACTCCATTGCAACTAGTGTTTAACGTCAGGCAGTCATCTAATGATGCTTTGTTCATTATGATGACAGCACCAAAGAAGTCACTTGATGAAATCAGAATTCCATCCAGAATGTCAAAAAAATTAAGAAAATCTTGTAGACCTTGCTAAACTTCAAAAGACAGTGACTGATGCCTGTAGGCAGACTATAACCAGGAGGAAGGTGTGATGCAGACAGGTACTCAATCAGCTGATGGTTTGCAATACGCTCAAGTACTTTTGAAATGAACGTTAGATTGGAGATGGGTCTGAAGTTGGCATTCCTTGGTTCCAGCTTTGACTATTGCGTGCTTCCATTTGGATGGGAAACAGCCAATGGTGAAATAATTGTTGAACATCTGAGCAATGAATGGCACCAGCAACGAAGTCGCCTCCTTCATGAGCCACGTTGGAAGTATGTCTAGAGAGCACTGCTTCGATGGTGATGAAGAAATGACTTCTGTGGTAATCGGTAGGAACTCGCACATGAGTTGGGCGATTAGTGAAAGTCACTTCACTTGCTCAGATGTTTACGCTTGGATGTCCGCTATTTTCTTGTCCATGAAGTCATGATAGATAGCTGCAGAGTAAGACTCAGCACTTGTAGTGGTTTTGCACTCGCGAAGCAGTTAGTTCCCTGACTGCCACACTTGACGCTGGTTTGTGCCTGCCGACGTGATTTTGGACTTCCAGTAATCAGAAGGCTTGTGATGGGACAATTTCCTAGCTGCACATAGGGTTTTAAGCCAGGCTTGTTTTTCCTCTGCACCAGCAGTATTGAGTTTTAAGGATTGTAGTATATAATCTTTCGTATTATTTAATTGTCTGAAGGCCTACTTAATATAATTTAAGTCTTTATTCAACAGCAGTGATATTTTAGTTCTGTGATTAATTTTACTTCTAGTTCTTATTCACTTCTGTTGGGTCTATTTTACTTCTACTTCTAGTTCTTAAATCATTTTACTTCTAGTACCTATTCACTTCTGTCGGGTCCATTCTACTTCTCCAATAATTTTACTTCTGCTTCTGGCTTTTCACAATTTGCTTATTTTTGTACTCGTCTCGTTACTCTTACCTTTAACGCTTTCACTTCACATACATTTGTCAATGTAATGTTTCAATTAGTTTTAATTATACTAAAAAATAGATGTCATGTACATGCAACTTATTGCAACAGAACAATATAAACATTGCTGAAAGTCACTTTAGAGTTCAGTCTCAGAAATAAGACCATATGAAGCTTTAAGAGTACGTAAGCTGTCACCAGCCAATTATCTTGGAATTCATTCTCAGAAACACACGCATTTCGAGGGACTGCTTCATACGGTTTCTGTGACCTGATGAAAACATTCTGGCCACAGAAAATATGCGCTCAACATAGGCCTGCGAAGCCGGTACTGAAACAAGACATTCAGCCAATGGGGAAAGTTTCGGATAAATGGCATGCCTACCCTCCCAGAATTCAAGAGAATTGCCATCTGATCCGTGGTTAACGTCCTGCAAATATCTCTCCTGTTCCATGGCAATGCTGCCATTCATTTGACATTTGTGAATGAAATCAGTCTTTTCCAAGACCTTCAGCCAATGGGGAAGTTTCGGATAAAGGGCATGCCTACCCTCCCAGAATTCAAGAGAATTGCCAACTGATCCCTGTTTAACGTCCTGCAAATATCTCTCCAGTTCCATGGCAATGCTTCCATTCATTTGACATTTGTGAATGAAATCAGTCAGTTTCGGATAAAGGGCATGCCTACCCTCCCAGAATTCAAGAGAATTGCCAACTGATCCCTGTTTAACGTCCTGCAAATATCTCTCCAGTTCCATGGCAATGCTTCCATTCATTTGACATTTGTGAATGAAATCAGTCAGTTTCGGATAAAGGGCATGCCTACCCTCCCAGAATTCAAGAGAATTGCCAACTGATCCCTGTTTAACGTCCTGCAAATATCTCTCCAGTTCCATGGCAATGCCGCCATTCATTTGACATTTGTGTATGAAATCAGTCTTTTCCATTCTTGAACTCAAGAACTTGTATTTATTTAATGTAGGAGCAGAAAATTCTTCGTTGCGCAAGTGAGCGACGTACATGTTACACGTAATAATATTGTAGCGGACTAGGGTTGGGCAAAATACACCAGGAGCTGAATCACCAACCCAGTCATCAAAGTATCGTCGTCATGTCCGGGGGATAGGACTTCAGCTGTAGACTGAAGACTAGCCGACACTAGGCTTCAACACATTTATTGGCATACAACGGCAAATAGGCAGATTCAACAGACAGTTCTTGATTGGAAAAGGAACTCAACATGGACCGCAGCATCTTCTGTAGCGCCCCCAAAATCTCTCGTCGTCGCAGACAGTCGTCGAAGGCATCACCAAATAGGAATTCCTCACAAAGTCTGAATCCTTGACTTGCTTGTTTCCCAGCGCCACAAAACTCTCGCAAAAAATCAAGCTTCCAGTCACACGAAGATCGAACCGGATCCATCATGTAGTCACGTTTGTGCTTGCCCTTAATAATAATAATAGTAATAATAACGACAATTTATATGGCGCCGTAACGCGGCCATACCGCTACAAGGGCGCCTCACAAACGGCCGACTGCGGGATGCGCCTTAGCAAACAGATAAGTTTTAAGCTCTGTTTTGAAAGAGTTCACTGAGGCGGCCAATCTAATGTCCGGTGGAAGACTGTTCCAGCATCTGGGACCAGCAACCGAGAATGCGCGGTCGCCGAAACGTGTCCTCATCCTCCGTACACGGAGGTCGGTCTTCCCAAGCGACCTGAGTCGCAGCCCTTGTCTCGGGACTTCACATTCATGACGTTCCAGAGCTTTATAATGAGTTTGATGAAAGCTGCCGTGCTTGACCAGTGTGGCCTGTTCTCATTGGCAGCATAGAAATTCAGAGCGTCACGCATCGATTCATTGAAGACTGCGGTGGCCAGTTTCACAGAAAGTTTCTCAATGCTTTTAGGCTGTAGAACAGCTGGGCTCAACCGGTGTGCCTTTTTCAAAGACATAACAGCCTCCATGTTAAAAAGGTCTACTATGGGCTGGAACTCTGCTGTACAACCCTCCGGAGGCAGGTTGTAACCCATTGGTGGACACTGGAAGGTCTTTCTGGATTGGAAATTGTTATAAACATTCTTTATGTCGTGTACTGGGTCGAAGATGAGGAAGATTGGTTGTCCAGTTACAGAATCAATGACAGCTGGCCGTTGCAGAGGAAATCAACAAAGAACTTCCGTTTTGTTGCTGCATTGTCCACTAAGATGGCGACAACATTCAGACCAACGCTGCGCAGAAGAACCATCACCTTATAGCATTCAAACTGCTTTGCTGCCGTTAAATTGGCCATCGGATAGATTCCAAAGAGATCCTTGAATTTTGAAACCAGGGATTCTAAATGCAATATCTAAATTACTGTTTTGAAGGTAAGTTTTTCATGTCTGCTGTCTCCATTGTTTGTGCATATAAAAATAAATAATAATATTATGAAAGCAAACAAGTCTAATGCACATAACATATTAAAATGACAGTGCACCATATCCAAGCCCCAGTCACTTCAATACTCAGTAGGTCAATCCACTGGAGGATATAGGCTACCTATAATTATACTGCAGATAAGCCAACTGAAAGAGGCACGCCTCAAAAAAAGAAAATAGAATGCAAGCACAGACGAGGTCAAACAGACACAGGCAGTAAGACAAATTCGAATGTAGGACCAGCAGCCAAAAGAAGCTAGTTCAACAAGAACAGTTCTAGTTAAAACTAGAGATGACCTCATAGTGTCGCGAAGCCCTTCCGTCGTCCGGAAGTAACTTGTACTTCCCACCTCAAGGGTGGATCGCCTCGCCGTAGAGCCCTAGGGTCCATCCCAAGAGTTAAGCCACTTTTCAACGCCGGGTCCAAACTCCGTTCGGTCTCATAAGACCGATTTCCCCTTTGATCATATTCATGATAATTAACGCGGGGCTGCGTAGCTAATCGTTGACTCCGTCTGAGTCCGCTTGTGTCCGCATTCCATGATACCAGGCTATGGCTCGAGTGTATAGGCGCAACAACTGTATTAGTTGTAACTACAGACCTACTGCAGTCAGGGTTCGTGGTGGACTCTACAGCGAGTTGTCCATCAAGTGTAGGGGAAGTTTCGAGTCGGTCAAGGCGACACATAATTTCCCCTACTTGTGATCTGACGTCACCTACTTGAAATCTTACTTGAAATCTTACTTCTCCATGAAGTGCCCCTACTTGAGATTCAATCTGTCCTTTTAGTGCACCCACTTGCGATTTCACCTCTGAGAATTTATTATCCATCCGGTCTATCATCAACCCAAGGACAGAACTGACTCTTGACCTATCAGAGGCACGTGACCTTCTATCCTCGTCTTCGTTCGGGCGCTCCATAAATGCCGGAAATGTAGGTCGACTAACGCTCATGATCAGAATGACAACTCAGCTTTACTTCTTAATTAATCAAGTTTATTCACAATTAAAGTAAAGATCAACGCTAAAGAAGTATTAATTAAAACAATCGACAATCGTTCACAACTTGGAAAATTATCACAATGTCCCAAATTCACTTAATGGCGATTAATCCCCGTTTTCCCCATCTACCTTAATTTCCACATACCTTAACTTAGGAACGGAAGCTGGGAAAGCAAGGATTTAATCCACCGAAACGACACAAGTATGTGTATAATCCACGCAATGATTCGCTGACGGTGCAATTTGTATTCCACGTTTGCTCAAAGACGCAACTCGGGTAATCCGACTTTAATTATATTCCGAAATGAGATAATCCACAATTCGTGTTGTTGCCGATATCAAATTACTCCAATTTGAATTAATATTCCACGATTCAGACTGAATTTCTTACATAAATTTCACACCAACTGAGCTCTTGTCAAATGCGACTTATCTCTTCCGCGGCCAGGACAAGACTGAATTTCAGACACGTGCTGACGCGAGATTGGCGCCTAAACCCGCGATCCAGACAAAGGCCTGCTTAAAGTATAGGCTTGGGTTTTTCCGCTAACGTTAAGGTATACGAACCGCTTTATCATTGAGCCTCGCTTCGGTCCAGACAGCCTATGTTTTAACATGGACCACTTTATCATACAGCCTCATTTCAGTTCAGACTAGGCGGCAAATTTTAGTGCTTACGTCAGCATGTCCGGGCAGGTCTGTCGTAGCACACGGGCCTATGTCTAAATGTCCTGCTGTGTATCGCTGCGTATTATTAAATATTACTGCGTGTTTAACGTCAACAGGTCCTTGAGTTCGTTTCACGGCGAAAACATATTAATAAATTTAGCGTTGCAGGCCCTCCCTGTGTATTTAACCAGTATAATCGCCATTAATATTAATACAATAATCGCAATTAAATCGTAAAATGTAACATTCGTTACAATAGAATACTAACAAGTTTGGGGAAATGAAGACTGGTTTTAAGTATATTGGCTATCCAAACTCTGATATTTGACATTCAATTAATTTAAGACAAACAGCAGCTTTTCAGCTCAACAATACTATTGCCAAAACTGGGTCAGCCATTCCAATTGTCAACTGATAACAGTAGAATTAAGCAAATATTTGCGCTTTACCGGGGTCCTCGCTTCATGCCATAGAGCTGCCATAGGTTTTAACATTTCAGATGACGATGCCTAGTGGCACAAAACTCTCATTAGATGCAATAATTCTTCTTGTAAACAATGCAGATTTAAACATATCCATATGCGGAAGCATAATGACTTTCTGTAAGACTGCAGAATATATTGCATGACCAGACTGGGATTGTTTTGCACGATCAATTCTGTATTGTTCTCGACTTTCAGTTGCTTTAACGATATGTTTATTCCACCTGCTACAAACATCACAGTCAATTTGCAGCTGCTCAACACTGTGCATTGTTATGTAGAGAAAAGAATTCACAAGTTTCACACTGCTTGTGTCCTAATTTACAAAATGAAATGTTCATCCCCTTAACAACAGAACGATAAACTTCATAGGAACAAACACCTGAGCTATGTTTTAGTCTAAAGTCCTTATGCATGAGTTCAATTGTAATATCAGGTGGAAGATAGCGCTTATTAGGTGCATGTTCACGATGGTAGTGGGAAATAGTGGGATTAAAGGACTACCTGGTATATGGCTGCGCAGCAACTCCAAGTTCACTGTCTTCGTACACTTTGCTCTACCACGACCATCGGGTTTAGGTGTAATAGACCCAGCAGCAACCCCATGTAGCACATTTTGCAAGAAAGAATCCTTATTTGGTGCAAAACCTAAGGTTGTCAAAAGAAACACTGTGCATACTGAAACCTGAGCACCATCAGCATCAACAAGGATGTAGTGATAGGTATTATGCCTCTTGGAATTAGAACCAATGATTTTCCTATTTTCAGATTTTACCTTAGTAGTGCTTGAAATGTACAAATGCTGATCATACCAGCTCAACTCCCAAAACTCAGTGTTCAGCTTCTTCCTCTGTTTTTCTGAAAACTTGCTTGGACACTTCCGTTTACAAATGACACATGATGGTCTTACAATCTGCTTTGCAACAAGGCTGTCATGATTGATCTTTTTTAATGTGGTAGTAGTCAGTGAATTGCTTTGTCATCGTTTTCGTACAACAGATCCAGTAGCAACAGGATTCACTGCTGCAAGAGAGGCAGACTGAGTGATATACTGGGCCTGTGTATTTGATAGAACGGGTATAATTGGAACGCCGTCTTGATTACACGTAGCACTGGACTGACATGCTGCAGTGGTAATGTCCTTCCAATCTGGTATAATTGGAGCATTGTGTTGATTACACGTAGCACTGGACTGACACGCTGCAGTGGTGATGTCGTTCCATTCTGGTATAATTGGAACGTTGTGTTGATTAGACGTAGCGCTGGACCAACTCGCTGCTGCAGTGGTTGCAGATACGGCTTTCTTATTTTGTACCAAGGTGTAGCATTGGTATACAGTGCCGACTGTGGTCCGAACTCAAAATGTGAAAAATGTCAGTTACGACCTTTTTCCTAAGTACGGCAGAGTTATTGTGGCATCAAAAAAGCCACAAGAAACACTGAAATTCCTAACCTTGTTACACAAACTTGCCTTACATGGCAAACAAACAACTTCGCCAGTAATTATTCGGTAATCTGATGGACTCATGGTACAGTGACAATGCTAGCAACTTACATTCGTCATTTCACCCCCTACCACGAGATAAAACACCACTGAGCTTAAGTTGAGCTGCAAGGAAACTGTACGCAGGACCGTTCATATACTTGGCTATTTCCATCAGCATATCCTCCTTGTACAACACTGGCTTACCAACATATAGCACATGAAGAACAGATGAAGTAGAACTGCTATCATCGAGCTCCCACTGGTCACGATGTTAAGAGTTACAGAAGGAAGAATATTTTCATCACACGGAACATCTATCGCAAAATTGGGATTGTTAGTTTTGAATATTGGAATACGACCATTCTCAATGAGTAACATTAGATCTTCTAATTTTTATTCATGCATGTATGGTATATACTTCGAGACTTGTTGAGCATCTTTTTTTGGAGGGTGAGAAATTGCCAGTACTGAATATGCAAAGAAGTAATTGTCATTATTTTTAGCAGTTATATGGTAGTTGCCTTTTTTAATCTGAGCCATTTTGTGGTGGGGATATAATGCGACCCTCCGATGGGGTCATATTCGACTGCGTGTACTGATGTTGGTAATTTGTTTAACTGACCAGCCTGATCTGTTGTTGGTAAATGCTAGATAAGCAGGAATAATCGTATACCCATTTGTTTGTGGATGATATGCGGATGACATGGCTGCTGTTATCGACAGCTGGGCCAAAAGGTCGTTGACGATTCGGTTGTTGAATTCTCGTCCTTGATCGTGAATTATGTGATACAACCCGAAGCTGCACACCAAATCGCTCAGGAACTCGTAGACTTCAACCTTGCACTTCGTTGGAATGGCCTTCGCCTTGGCCCATGTGTTCATGTACTCGGTTGCCATAACGAGATACTCGTTGCCGCTTTCAACCAAGCCCGGCGTGAAATCTCGGCAAGCTCAAAATACAAAACTTCCCGGCTTGTTAACCAGTCATGAATCTATTTCCTGATTGTATTGGTGCTTAAATGGTCCATAGACGCTGGTCAGCATCTGAAGGTTTTAGTTTGTGTGATGTGCTTAAATGATCCTTAGGCACCAGCATCTAAAGGTTGTAGTTTGTGCGACCGACGTGTGTGGCATTATAATAAGCAGGTGCACTCCATTTTCTTTGGCCGTGTCAAAGTTGCAAGATAATAAGGTCTTTTCTATAGGCAAACTAATTTCCTTGACCGTCCATATATCGCTTTTAGTGAGATCACAGATTTTTTTTGACAAATCAAAAATATAACGCAACAAAAAGTAACAAAAAGGCGATCACTTGAAAGAAAAGAATGTCGTCTAACTGCAAAAATCTCAGCCATCTGTGTGTACTCTGGGGCTTGAAATAGCCATGACTGAACCATTCCCACAATGGTATTATTTTTGTTCTGGCCTCCACAACCATCACGGACAAAGCGAACCTTCTGCAATGCATTGAAATTAGAGGACTTGAGTAGGTAGCCTACAGTTCCACAAAATGACGAACAGCACTTGCAACTTCTTTAGATCCTCTTGTAGCTTGTGATTCTAACCAGGTGTATGAATAATTATTATTATTATTCATGTCACATAATCCCAAGTTGTAAAGTTAAAAAATTTTGCCTTGAATAGTATGCTTCCTGAACAGTGATCTTTGGCAGGGATTGTACTTGCTGGAGGTCATAAGTGACTGTAAATGCCTTCATCCCGTTCCTTCAAAAAGTCATAAAATGCTCTATTTCTGAGCTTATGGATAATTGGACATGCAGTTTGGTCATGAGCTCTGTCTTTTGCTCTGCTGGACAGACTTTTAGCTGGTTTCTGAGACAGTCGCATGTTGTGCAAGTATCAGATGCAGGGCCTGAGAAGCCGATGTTAACATGCATGTTGAATAAGTACTTACTTACTCAGTGCATTCTATAACAGAATGTTACTGGTTGGCATGTCTATTTGAGTGAAGTCGGGGCTGCCATATTCTAGCATACACAGGCACTCAATCTTCTGAATTACCTATCTTTTTAAAAATCATGCGACTGTCCTCATCTGCGGAACTTCTTTCAGCACTCTATATTTGGGTCTCGATTGTGTTACGGCGCTAAAGGCTGACAAAACACAAACGCCCGATTTTCCAAAAAGAGTTATAAAAAAGAAAGTGGCCAAACCACGAAAATTACTCCGAGTTAAATTGAATAGATGGCATAATGGACCTATTAAGTGTTGTTGATAACACAGCTTAGAGTCTACAAATCATTAGGCTCGATTTTCGGGATCCGGGTCGCACCCCGAATCAGCACAACCACATCATCATGTTATCATTTCAATGACACTATTATTATTATTATTATTACACCAGGAAGGAATAAAAGTATACCTGGAAGAATGTATTTTGGATCCAAAGTTCAGCAGAATTTTCGGAACTTGTCGTCGTCCACAAGACACAAGTCTAATGGGAAGTCCAGTTGACACCAAAAACTCCGTCAGCGCCTGATCACGTTGGTGGCCTCATTTGAATTCGCTGCCCATCGAACCGGCTGTTTCAGCATGGAGATGACAGACTGAGATGCCCGTTCAGCCGAGTTGCCCAACTGGACAAAGTATTTATCAATTTCAGGGTTTTTGGCAGAGGATGCTGGCTTTGCCGAATCTTTGTCTTGTCGCGTGCATGCCTTGAACTCGGCCACGTGATTTGCACGCAGGTGCACCTTGAGGTTTGTGGCATTTTTTCCCGATAAAAGTTTACTACATTCTTCTTCGACAGCGTTCTTGCAAATGCAACGACTTTTGTTAGCAATCGCATTGTAGTCGAAGTACTTCCATACATTACTATCTTGCCGCCGGCCACAACCGATCTTCATCGCTGACTGCATTTTACAACATGGCTGGTGGCTACTTCAGAATACACAGCAGAAAGAGAAAGGACTATGCCGGAAGTTGGCTTGACCGATATTGCATTCAGACATGTGCGGCACTCGGTGTGTGCACTGCTTATCGTTGTAGTCATGTCCGTCACTCGGTTTATGCGCTAAAAAAAACTATTTGAGCTTTCAAGTTTAGTTTTAGTTTTTTACTTTTGAGTTTAGTTTTAGTTTCAGTTTTGAGAACTTTTCAGTTTTAGTCTTAGTTTCAGTAAACTGAATTAAAACTTTTGAGTTAACTTCAATTCAGTTTTAGTTTTAGTTAACTTGATTAACTTTGCTTTGAACTGGTAATTTCAGATCTCCACAATGCACTGCTAACAATATGCCAATGTTAATTGATTTAATATAAATAGTTTTAATACAATCCAGTTAATAACTAGTCTGCCTATAACCACAAATATGATTATAAATATACAAGATATGAAACAACTAATTTCTTTTACGTTCAGTATCCATTGTTCAGTGAGAGTGATGACAAGTCTGAAGCATGACCATGTAGAGTTTCTGAACGTGTCGTCGTCATCATCAAATCCACATGTGATATTAAGAGCGAACTTTCTTAAATTCATAAAATGGCACATCATCACGGTCATTTATAAATATGCAGTGCATATAATGTATGCAAAGTGTAAGATTATTAAATAGCAGCACAAGATGGCATGTATGCAGGAATTGACTCCCGCAAGCACAAACCTATAATGTCTGGATTACAGATCAAGTGTGCTATTACATGGATCACCATGCCTTGTATCACAAACGACACCATTTATTCATTCAAATATGTATACATCACCTCTTAAGGAAGACTACTTTTGCCCTGAGGTACTTCATTACCCCAATCTTAGAAATTATAAAAGTGGTGCGTCTGGAACGGCTACATCTCGTCCATTCAATTGAAATTAAAACGGTCAGTCAATCAAAGAGCTCTGGTTTTAGAGGTGCTCCTGCAGGCAAGAGCTGGAGACTGAAACCCATAGTATTAACTGTAGAAGTAGCATTAGATGAAAGGCAGTGCATGTACGCAGTGGTTAAAGTGGTCTGGGTGAGCAGTGGGAACTCTAAGATTTTGAGTTGGCGGACTTGATGTATGTATGCGCACTTGTTGTAGCGCTCCATCAAGATGGTATACACTAGACAGGGCCTTACCCCCACCGCGACGCGCCGAATCGATAGCAACAGAAACAAGCAACATTAATATATTATCCAATTCTATAATGGCATAAATTTGTAAGTAGGACTAGCAATCAAATTTTACTATAAAAATGCAGACGCGCCGAATCGATAGCAACAGAAACAAGCAACATTAATATATTATCCAATTCTATAATGGCATAAATTTGTAAGTAGGACTAGCAATCAAATTTTACTATAAAAATGCAGACATATTCATTCACTCAATGATCGGTATCAAACATGAGAACTAGCATTCCAAAAAATACATGTATACACAATGTATACACAATGCAAATACCCCAATAAATGTATTAATTTCACGAAGCAAAACTAATATTCACTTAATTAATTCAATTGAATTAAAACTTTGGATCACTTAATAATTGCAGACAGGAAATACAGAAAGGACTTCTGATTCAGTCAATGATGTGGTGCCACATAAAAGGAAAATTGCAGGATTTCTTCCTGAATGTAAATTTTAAAAATCCAGACAAAAATAATAACATCTTTTGTATCAAGCAGTCACAAATTTAGATAAAGAAAACTGAAAATTTGATTCAGTACAATTGTACATATAAGCTGTGACAAATATTACAAAATTCTAAACAATGTGAATACCAAAACAAAAGCAAGAATTTCACAGAGCAAACCTACCGGTAATACCAACTCGAATTAATTGAATTAAAACTTGAATCACTGAATAACTGCAATCACAACATTCTAAGAAAAAAATTGAAAGGACTTCTGAATCAGCCAATGGTGTCCAAATGACAAGAAACATTGTTGGATAGCCTCTTGAATGCAAGTTTAAAAATCCAGACACAAATAATGCTATTTTTATTATCATGCAGTCAGAAATTAAAATAGGCTAAAGAAAACTGAAAGGAATTTAATTCAGTCAATGAATCAATAATGCTGACTAGACATGAAGAAACGTGCAGGCTGGCCCTCCTCATCAAACACGATGCACAATGGTGCATATAAACAGTCATAAAATATTACAAAATTCTACAGAGAAAAAAAGTCATGTAAAATTAAGTTGGCCATATCAATTATGTTTTTCATTGACATGGAACCATCCAACTTACTAAATGCAATCATAAAAGATGCCACAGAGACTCAAAAGTTTTATTCTTTTGAGAAGCAGGCATTCGTCTCATGCAGGTGGTGTCAGTGGCATCACGTCGATGGCTTGCCAACCACGATTTGACATATGGCAGTGGCTTCCAGATTTCAAGAGGGGGACCATTCAGTGAAATGAACATGAGTGACGAGATATGTTCTATAGAAAGCTGTGATCTAATTGATGTGCAGACTGTTCATCTTACTGAATCCCCTTTCACACTCCGCTGTGCTCACTGGCAAGGTGTTTACACGATTCAGCAACTCCTGAAATTCATCGGAAACCTGGCCACCTCTGCTATCTTTAAAATCTCTATACCCTTGCTTGACATGAGTATATTGAAGAAAGAACTTGCTGCATAAATGTGCAAGTTCTCTCTCGCCATGCTCAGGTGTGAGATCAGTTGGCCAAGCATTAGGATCAAGAGAGACAATCAAACCACAGAGATCCTTCTCAGAATCATCAAGCAGTCTCTTTGTCATACTGTCTACCAATGCTTGGTAAAACTGGGCTCTGTGAATTTCTCTCTCTTTCCCGCTACTAGCAGCTACTGACACACCCTTGAAAGTTCCTGCATCTACTGCCTGACAAGCTTCAGCATAGTAATGTCCATTGGATTCCTTTCTAGCTGCAAATACTTCAATTTGTCTTGTCAGGAGGCGATGAGCAACAGGAAGAGTAACATCAGCTTTCTGCAATGCTAAAGACAAATCAGCTAACTCTTCCAGGGCATCATACATGAGTCCTAAATTTTTAATGAACACAGGGTTAGCCAGTTTCCGGATCATTCCATAAAACTTCGGTTGCTCTGAATCGGTTTTCTTAGTGCTTGCAGATCTCTTGCTGAAATGCTTGTACAATGCACTATAGGATTGCCAGACAGCTCTAACACTTCTGCAACTCGAAGCCACCCAACGCACATCAAGCACTCTCCCAATCCGTATCAGTTGGACATTCAACTCTCCAGCAACGGCTGTCAATTCTCTTTGCGCTTTGGGTGACATTGAGTACAGAGCATACAAGCTGTCCAAAAATTTTTTGAAGTGGTTAATTTCTGTGCATGATTTGACTGCATCGTGCACAGACAATTCCAAACGATGATTAAAACAATGCCAACTAATCAAAGATGGAAAATGCTTCCTCAATTTGGCAACAACACCTCCTTTTTCCCCTAACATAACAGATGCACCATCCACTCCAAGTCCAATTAAACATTCTGTCATGAGAGCCATACTGATTCCTTGATCTTGCAAGCACTTCAGTAAAGCCGAAGTAATCCCATTGGCCGTCGCTTCACCCAAGGGTACAATGTCAAAAAAGAAGGTAATGGGGCCAGCCTGCAAGTTTAAAGTACAACGAATATACACTACCAGACAAGAAATTCTGTTCAAATTTGTACTTTCATCTATCAGAATAGAAAACAAAGGTTTAGATGTCGCAATATGCTTCACAAGTGCTTGCTTCATGTCAAGAGCAACATGGTCTATGATGTCACTACAAACAACATTACTGTGAAGCACTCGACCAACATTCACCCCATTCATTTTTTGCAAATTAAGCAAATGAGGATGGTCAGAATAGGGACGGTCTTGCTTAGCTATATAATATGCTGTGCGAAACACAGCTGTTGTGGCTAAATGATGTTCAGCACTTTGAACGACAATGGACGTTTTAAGTAATTCTGTTCCTTGTGCCTGGAAAACAGAGAAAGCTTCATTGTGACCAAATGAATTCTTATGGAGGAACATTTTTTTCCGAGGTGATGATAGCTGTGCTGCGAGAGTAGCCCCACCAGGCGCAACTGTTCCATTTGTCCATTCAGCTGGAAGTTTCGTTTTCATTCCAGCATTTGTTTGGCTTGGCCCCAAACCTGAAACTGCCTTGCACACAGAACAGCCCAGATTACCTCCTATTGCAAACAGCCAGTCGTTTGCCGACTTGAAGTACTTCCACTGATCTATTGTCCAGCAGTTTGGCCAGCTGGTCAGTGCAGTAGTATCCTTCGGAACAATGGCATTATCATCAAAGTCATCTTTCGAATTAACATCAACGATACGTCTGTCGTCACTGTTAAGCTTCGATAAGCACCTAAGGACAAAAAGAAATTTCATGCCAAGGTTTTTCAATGCAAACACATGCACTAGTTCCCAGCCGTTTACAACAAGATACTCTATGCAAACAATTCACAATATTTATTTTCCTTGTGGCACAATAGTAAAGTGCACCTGATTGAGGTCTGGCAACCGGTTTATTGAATGAATGAAAAAATAATATGTATTTTTACATACAAAAGTTGATGAATTCAAAGTTGTTAATATAATCAATTAATGCCAGTTTTTCCAGAGGGTTTCCTGGGCAATGCTTATACGACACCATATATACCCTAAACTGGCCTAAAGCTTCTAATCTGTTACAACTGTACAAAGATGTATATATACCATACGTCTTTGTTATATGTTTGTATGAGAACTTGTTATAGCACCCCTTCCAGATTTCTTCTCAGAAGCACTCTCGATTACAGCACAGACACTGAATCGGAGTTTTGCGCCAAAGCGCTGAGCAATTGCAAGTGAAGGACTTGCCCATGATCCCTACACGATGGCTTAATGTGGATTCGAACCTGCAGCCGGAGGGTTGCAAGGCAATGAACGTTCATTGCCTTGCAACCCTCCGGCTGCAGGTTCGAATCCACATTAAGCCCACTACACCACTGTGCCCCAGTGGCATCACTAGGATAGTGTCACCAGGTGCGGTAACCTGACAAGTTACATAATGGACATCCTACCTCACCCTTACAAAGCCTCACCATAAAATAGTACTAGAAGACAGATGTTCTTGCATCACTATTCTGAATTTTCTTAAGGTGTCACCCAGTATCGCCTGCTCTTCTCACACTGTCATACCGTAAAGTTCATAAATATAGTATGCATTTGTGCTAGCATAAACTGTGATAAAGAAAACTGCTAACATTATTTCATTTAAATAAATTCTCACAACACAAACCCAAGTTTGAAATCAGTTTGACGTGTCCCTTCTGCACGACTTGTTGATGCCATTGATGGTCGAACATCAGACAAATTTGCATTTGGAGCTGTTGATGGTGAGGCGGGCAGCACAACTTGTTCTTCCTCCAAGACAGTTATTTCCTGATCATCATACGCAGCATCAGAAGTTGTTTTCCTTTTTTTGCTCCGATTCTGTGCTGGTGATATGAAGTGACTGGAAACACACATACAAATTAATTATAAATACATAATGAATAGTCATCCTGAATCACCTGAACATAGTTGCCTAAAATAGTTTTTCCGTTTTTAATTTTCTTATTAACTGTTTTTTGAGGATTTTTCACATCGTTTTATTCCGTTTTATTTTTATGCACTTTATTATTTATTTACTGTCTGAACATTTTCCTTAATTTCATTTTGTCCGATATTCCTTACATCTACACTGTACTCTAAAGGATTCAGCAAACTAATTAACGTCATTATTTAATTTTTAGCGTCATCATTTGAGAAATAGGGTCTACACGGTAGTAGGTACCAAAAAAATGAAATTTATACGAGTTATTTTGATACAACTTCTTAGGCCTATAAGTAACAATTTTAAGTACAACATTATAATTTAGTACACATTGATAGTCGTTACTTCTCATTAGATTTTAATTGCGTTGTATCAATCAGCATAAACTTATGCGGACTTAGGCTATGTCTACAATTTAAATTTGAAAAGGTATACATACCTTTAATTTTTCTCAATTCCTTCAACCGAAGTTTTAAGAAAAAATGTGTCACTGACAATTAATTTTGACCTAGCCTACTAAAAAGTTGTGTTATTTTCAAATTCAGATGAAAATGAATAAACAAGGTTTTTAAGTTTAAAATGCAGTTTAAGATGCAACAAAGTGAAATTAATTTCCATTTCCGTTTTGACTTTTTCGAATAAAATGACGATTTTCCGCTTTTTTGTTCCATTTTCATGGTTTTTTACATCTATGACCTGGGATATTTATGTGACCTATTGCTCTTCAAAATCTATGAAAATTAGAAATGCGGACAAATAAAAAATTTACGAAAGAACACAAAGTAGTTAAAACTTAATACAGATACCGGTAGCCTACATAAAAGTTTAAAGGGTAGGCCCTACGGGTTAAATTAATTAGTTACCTAAATGCATGCATATTTTAAAATAAGGTTCAACAGTGAGGAAGACTGTTCAAAGGAAGACTGAAACCTCTGAATGGTTAATATTTTAATTGAAGAGCCTTGTCCCTGGGTAAGTTGGTAAGAAATTTTTAGATTTTTCACCAACTACAAAGTTGCCAATGCCAACTAATTCAAAACTGCATACATTCAACTTTACAAAATATGACAGCGAAATATAACAGCGAATAGGCCCTACAGGAAAGAGCATGTTCCTCCAATACAGCATTCTTGCAACGCTCATGCAGTCATGCAAGGCGTCCATCACGTCCTACTGTTTAGTTTGCCAACTGCCATATGGAAGTGAAATAGCCAGACTAGTAATTTTCTGGCAAACGTGTAGTTAACCCTCTTTTATATTCATCCAATGCCGAACTTTGCCCGTTTCAGCTTACATGCATGGCACACCCTACGCTGGATCCCTTAAAACTTTTTTTATCACCGTGGTTGGATTTGAAACGCTTTAAAGTGACTTACTAAAGGCGCTATATAAATTCTTGAAATGAATGAATGAATGAATCCAGCCTCAGCCCATTGTGGTATTATTGGCATATTAAAGTTTTTGTGGCAAAATTCCTTTCAGCAAGAGCAATGCAGCCCCTGTTTAGGCAACTTGTATACAAAATGCTAAGAAAACACAAAAAAACCCAGCTAATGGCGAATAATTTATTGCGTTAAAACACACGTTTAACAATTGATTTTACTCACGTATTCAAGCTGTGTGTATGAATCTCAGCCTGCAGTGTCACTTGGAGCTTTTCAATTTGGCGGCTGGATGTCGCGGTTGATGTAACAGGACGATCATCATTGTTTGCCTTTCTTGGCAATAAATACCTCTTCATTCTTATTGAAATTTACAACCAGCGATAATCTGCTGTCTACGGTGTGCGGATTGATCTTGGACTTCTATCTATTCAAGGTGTTTGTATTGGAATCAATTGAGCCCATTCATAGGACCTGGCTGTCCACCCGTCGAGATCCAAGCACAAAAGAACGAAATTGACACGCCGCGCAATAAAAGTCGAACTTGCTAACCTTGCCCAGCACAGTAGCCAGACACAGTTAGCAACTTAGCCTACTGTACACAGTAGCCCAGTAGCCTGGCCCAGTAGCCAGACGCAGTCATGAGACTCATGACCCTCTGAATCTAGAAGGTCGGGGTGCAGTGGCTGGCGCCGGGTCGGGCCCAGTCATCAATTTCAACCAATGACTTCCGATATAATTCGGTCGTTAATCTAACTCACTGCTGTCTCGCGAAAGACAGTTATTTATAGAAAGCAATGAGAATAACTGTCGAAGTTACAGAGCGCCAAGAACTGACGTTCCGAAGAAAAATTTTACTGGAACGCTTGCGTTCCCACGGTTCCATTGCATTGTGAGCAGTGGGAACGCTAGCCAAGAATTTCGAGAGCAGTGGGAACGCCGTTCCCACGCGTTCCCACCCACTTTAAATCCTGCATGTACGCCTGTGTATCATCTGCATTACATTGGCCCAAGACACCATGTGTTCCACTAGTAGCAGGTCAAGGCCAGAGGTATAAATAGTGTACAAGGGGTGACAGAATCTAGAGGCAGATTATACGGCCCCTCATTATCGGTGTACCGACATATAACTTCCCTTCTGTTTCTGAATATCCTTCGAAATTCCCTCAAGGACTGGAGACCGTAGTGCCATCCCTCTACTGAGTTCATTGGTCTGGTTATTCCATCAATTGCTGCCTGATGTTGATTCCAACGTTGGATTGCGCATAAACTTGGTCCGTAATTCACATTTTGTCCAACCCGTCTTCATCCCAACTTCATTCAACTTTCTAGCACGGTTTGAGCCTTTGACAAAGGTGAAAATAGCAGCAGAGATGGCTGCATTAGGATATGCTGCCTGAAATGCTGACATCGCAGCCGCCTCGAAGTCGACTAAAATTCATTTAGGATTGGCTGCAGGAATGAGTATTTTTAGTTGTAGGATGATGTCATACATTGTTCGGTCTGTATTTTTAACCAGACAATAGACACCAACTGGATTGTTGCCAGGGACGAGTGGAAAATGGATGGTGTATGTACTGGAAGAAGAGGTTGATGGCCGTAGTCTTCCAGCATTTGGTGGTGAGTGGTGTTAAGATGAGCAGCAAAGTCTTTGGGGATCTTATAGCTCCTCTCGACACGTGGGTAATCGTTAAATCGTACAGAACACCTGAAACAGTTTTGGATATTTCTTGTATTGATTATCGATTTCTAAATATCTACATTGTATTTTCAACAGCAAACTAGTGATACACTTGTCATTATATGCACAAAGTGCTTTGTTCAAGTACTTCATTAAAGCTATGACCTATTGCCGGGCACGTCGGGCGCTTTTTTGATGGGTCTTTAAGTAAACAATTAAACTAAACAATAAACACTATTCTTGGCAAATATTGTCAAACTGGTCATTATATGCAGAAGTACTTCGTTCACAAATCGATGTCTTGTTACATCCTAGTCAGTTTTGACATAAAAGGGGAGCTATCACACCCTGATATCAACTTGGGTGAAAAGCAGCCATCCAGCCTTAATAATACCCCAACGTCACATGTAGTTCCGATCAAAAGTACCATCCTGTTCTGATTCCTGTGGGCTAAAACCTTTTCATACTGTCGTCAATAGAGTTGATTCCAGTGAAAAGCAGGGCCGCGGTGCAGCATGTTGTGCTTTTTCCAGCAATTTGGCCAATTTCTGTCCATCGAGATTGGAAACTGGTCCACAAAACATTCTATCGGAAAAGCCCGATACATATCTGATGGCATCCGCTTCGATTCCTTTTCCCCCAACAAGTAAGATACCTTTGAAGCAGTTTGTACTGCTATCCATTGCTACTTCCAACAAGGTAACCACAGGCAGAGCAGCCATGTCGTCGATCTCAATCCCCTTATCCATATAGCCCACAAACTTGTCTGTTGCAGAGTCAAAATCTAGCTACTTTCGAATTGCAACTTCATCCATCATGAAGGAACATAACATTCTACCACCAGTGCTTCCTTTTGCTTTATTTTCCAAAGCAAAAAACTTTTCATCGTGAAAGCTGGTTTACCATTAATGCATTTGTACCAAGAACTGATGGTCTGTGGGTGTGGCAAGCACTTGTTAAACGTTTGCCGAACATAATCATAGGCTTTAGAAGAATAAAACTGCAAAGTCAGAGCAAATGAATGAAGTTCAGGAGGATATGGTCTAACAGACTCCTCAAAACCTTTCTTCAAACACCTCGTAACTAAGTCCAAAGCCAGGCCAGAAAATGATGCAGACAGGTTCTCAGCAGCATGCTGTGATAACAGTTTATTGTTTAGATCGTGAATTAAGTCATTCATTGAATTAACCTTTACAGTTAATCTGCGACACTTCTGCTGGCTACTCTTCAGATGCTTTTGCATGACTTCCAGTCTCTGATGAACAGTAAACAGACGTCTCTTTATTATATGAAATTGTGACATCATCTATCTCTGCCCAGATACCTCTTTCAGATTACATTTTCAGACCCATCCAGCACGCAAAGGAGGGAGGAAGCCATGTCATGGCTGCAGTGAGTTCAAACTGGATAATGTAATCTTCAACGGAATCTTTCCCAGTATATCGCCGTATTTCTATCTCCTTCCATTTCATTGGTAGTCTTCCACTATAGGTCATTCTATGCTGCCCTCATGAAATTCATTTATGGCCTTCTTCATGCGAACAGGATCCCAATTGTTCAATTTCGCTTCTGATTCTTCTTACTTGGGTTACTCAATACTCATACCTTTTATCAAGCACTCTTCCCATCTAAAACAATCAACGTAATCGTAATCTAGGATTTATTTAGGCTTATATTCAATAGGCCTATCAACACATATGCTTAGTTCAGCTGCAATAGGCTGTCCCACTTTAGCAGCAGATCGCTGTCCCACTTTGACAACACAGCTGTCACTAAAGTGGGAACCTATACACCAGCAGGCTTTGTAAATGCATGTTAACATTTGGTAATAAAAACCGTTGCTGGTAGTTCATTTTGTCATTATATTTCAGCATAAATTGCATTCAATAGAATTATTTATCGTTAGTGTCGACAAGGGCCTTAGCAAGTTAATGTTATCTAAATTATGAATACCGCAAATTCACTAACTTTCGAAAATCGAATGTTACACGCATAACCAATGGCCATTAAACACTTCCAATAAAACGTGTGTACGCACATATTAATGACGTCGGGTAAATTGCCATAGACTATGTATTTTTAGATTTTGGATGTATTGGACATAATAAGCATGTAAGCCTCACTAGCTTAGCTGTCCCACTATAGTGGTCTGTCCCACTTACCAATCACCCACCCTACTATCCTGTATCTTTTTCTGGTTTTGTCTTTCAATGTAACATTGATGACACCGGCCTTCAGCAACATCCTCAACCAAAGACTTGGATGCAGTCAACACCTTCTCTGGCTATTGCTTGTTTGGCAAGCAGACGGCAGACAGTTTCAGCATGCAGTTTGTTGGTTTGGACAGTCTTGATCATATTTACCGGAGAGAAAATTCTCTCAACACAAGCCGACGAATGTGGTAGAGCCATGAGACCACACATAAAGTTTGACAAAAAGTCCAAATTTCAATTCACCATTGCTATATTTTATTGAGTGCAATGTGAACCAAAATTCAGGAGGTGCATTGGGTGATAGTTTCCACTGATCTTGAAGTGCATCCAGGCCTTCCTAAGCTACTCACTTAGGAAATTGTGATACTAGTCCAACTATTGATGTAGGCCTACTTTCATTTGACAATGCAGATCTCCAACATCAAGAATTCTCAGCTGAGATAAAACACTGTTTTGTCTTAGAGGGAAATGTTTTCTTATTTGAGCACATAATTCTTTGAAGAAGGTTTAAGGCATCTTTGCGAAATTTAGTTTCCTTATCACCTAGCGACTGTTTTGCCAGCATATCCTCCAACATCAATGTCACCAAGTTTCTTGTGAAATTCTTGATTCATCGGATCAATTTCAGAGAGTTCATTGTTATTTTATGACATCATTTCTAATGAACATAGCCATCAAATTTCGATATTCGTCTGATATGCTAGAAAATATCTTGTGTATTAACCGGAAATGTTCGGATTGAAATTCAACGTTCATTTTGTCAACTTTGCACAAAATATAATTAACAAACAACAACATATGTTTTGTTCTTGGTGTCACCATCATTTCATAAATACCACCTGCATCATCTACCTTGTCGGCTGGAGCTTCGCTCCTAAAAAATAACTGCAAGGCATCCCATTGTTCAAGAATTCTTGAAATCACTTGTTGACGAGACAACCATCGAGTTTGGGCAAGTTTTAATATTCTATGTTCTGTTGCTCCAACAACACTTTGTATCATCCTAAATGCATTCTTCTTTTGCTGCTGCGAGCGAAATAACAACATGCATTCTTAACCCTCAAATTAGCAGGAAATTTTGCAACCACTGAATACCAGTGGGGTCAAAATGACCCTGATGTAAACTTGCATTCTGGTTTAAATTCTGTTGTTAAGAATTAGAATATTGTTTAAATTGAAAATGTACAATTTTTTCACTGGTATTATGTTTGAAATCAATAAATTCGTGAAGGATTGTTAGTAAAGTGACAGTCAGATTGTTGACACAATGTCAGAGTCTCGGACTAGCAACTGAAGCAAATGCTCTATGTTTGAAGTCAATAAATTCGTGAAGGATTGTTAGTAAAGTAACAGTCAGATTGTTGACACAATGTCAGAGTCTCGGACTAGCAACTGAAGCAAATGCTCTATGTTTGAAGTCAATAAATTCGTGAAGGATTGTTAGTAAAGTAACAGATTGTTCAGACAATGTCAGAGTCTCTGACAAGCAACTGAAGCAAATGCTCTTGCAATGCTCTTTGCACACATTACGGCCGCATTTAGCACAGTCAGTGTGTGTCTTTCTGTCTTTTTCTCTTGGGCAGAAGTCACAACGAACCCTTTTCTTGGGAGACTTTCCGGGTAACATAGGTATAGGTTGTTCTGCAAGGTGATTTTGTCCAATTAGCTCTCTGCCTAGCTGTAGCAGAAAGAGTTGTCTCCTGTGCTTTGTTTGAACTTGCCACAGTGGATTCAGTGCAATCCAGACAACAAAACCGTTACGGGCACTGATGTCCAACATATTGTAGAACAGTGGTTCTCAAACTTCCGCAGGCCACGGACCGGCAATAATTTTGTTGGAAGTTCGCGGACCACTAACTTTAATGACGCAAACAAAAACGAACTATATTATGAAAAAGAGTATTACAGTGTTATTCGTAATTAGGGATTTGTTTCATTAATTAGAACATATTCCTAATGTCATTTCAGTTATTTATCCATTTAATTGTCATTTAGACCTAATTGCATTTTTAAATTTGAACTCAAAGTTTCAAACAAGATTGGAAGTTTGTTAATGTTGGCCTATAAGAGGATCTGCAAATATAGATATTGACACATTACTAAGATTTTGCGCTAATGATGGAAACACCTGCTCGAAATAAAACACAGAAATCAGAATGTCACCACATTTTAAATACATGTAGGCCTATAGGGGATCATATTTTCTTGTGAATGTTCGATTCCTTTTTAGCTTGGATGTTCGCATAGGAAACCAGTTCTATATTATCATTTTATGCACTCAGAGTGTCTGAGCGGCTACCCGGTACGCTTTGGCAATGTTCTTTCATTTAAAAATGCGGACAGGCTTGTTTACATTTTTAAATCACACAAACACATTTGTTTATAATTATAATTTTATATCAAGTTATAAAATTAAAAGACCTCCATGCAGTAAGAAAAAACTTAATGATTGATCAGCGTTTACTTGACTATCGCACACCAAAGAATCAACAGAAATGAAACGAAACTGACTGCAGTAATAGATGTAGAAAATTAATTTTAAAAATACAGACTTTTTTAAAGCCAGTTGCCAAGTTAAAATAAGGCACTGGTAATGTATTTTTTAAATTCAGAGAAGAAGTTTGAATAAATTTTGAAGGACAATTCAAATAATTTCACAATTTGAAACATGTATAAATTAATATTTATAATTTATTTCGACTTCTTCACGGACCAGTGATCAGGTCTCCGCGGACCGGCGCCGGTCCGCGGACCACCACTTTGAGAACCACTGTTGTAGAATATCGCCATAGGCCATCGCCTAGTCATTCGTTTTGTAGTGTACTTTCGCGGAAAGCCGGGATGTTGGGCTTCCCGTGTGTAGACCCCACTCGGCTGTCGTCAGGATGGCCGTCCAGATGATCAGTTGGAGAGGGGTCTGTCCATATGTCGCGTGTAGTTTCGGGGGGGGACATCAATACTTAACTACAAACATTCAGAGTCTCAGACGGTTATAGTGTTCATGACAATAAAGAGTTAGCGCTGTACTGTTCCTCGTTTTACAGTTCTCAAAACGATAGCACTGTCCATCTTTGCGTACTATTCAGTTCCAATTAACAGGCCTAACAGGCAACAAGTCACATCTCGTACAAAACGGCCGTAAGCAGAAACTCATAACAGAAACCTTGTTCTTCATGGAACAACGCTCAAACATATCGCATAAAACCGAAAATCACGAACACTTAACTGAGTTCACAGAAACTGTGTTCCTCATGGAACAACTTAAAAACATCTCGCATGAGACAACAACGTAAACCAAAAGCGTCTCAACTAACGAAACTCGCGTAACAGAAATTCGTTCCACATGGAACCGGATCATACATAGAACGCAAAACCAATCACTACAGACCTCAGCTATCGTTCAGGCATCCTCGTCCGATATCATGATGGCATCAGGACTGGGTTGGCCCGGAGGGAGAGAAGAGTCGTCAGACTCGGACGAAACGCGTTCCGGGCTGCGCTGTCCCGGAGAAAGAGAAGAATCCTCCGACTCGGATGGGACGTAATCCGGGTCGTTGGGGTCATCGTCGTTCGATACGGACGACGGCTCACTCGTAAGGTCAATGATCGCTTCCCCGAAAGCGTCAGCCATCGGGTCGTAGACTGGGTCGTAGACCGGATCGTACTGCTATTTGGAAACATGACTTCCATTTCTTCAACAAGATGGTCTGCCTGACTAAATGGCTTATTGTGTTCCGCCATGAACGCGGAAAGAAGCAATTCTGCTTTGGCCACACTTTCCTATAACGAAGGTGCCTTTGGAGCTATAAAGAAGGTTTTTATATTTGTAATTTGTTTTCTTGACTCGAAATTCTTGGCGTGTTTCTGTGTCACTTTGTGTGTTAACAATGACGATTTATTTACATTTGACAAACATACCTTACATTTGACTGAATACCTGTCTTTCGATACTTCTTCAGGTATTCAATTCAATGCTTGAGCTATGGTTCTTGAAGCCAAAACATTTTTTTATTAAACGGTTGCTGATACCACAGTATAAATAACAAACAGTATGTCGACTCCTAGCCTCTGCTGCAGTCTGAATGTGTAACCAATTTTAGAGTAGTCCGCCATTTTGTAGAGAGGCGTTTACGATGTCACAATGCATATGTTACCTAGCAACGTTGTAAAGACGATCATTTCGCTGCATTCACTTAAGTGTGAAGAAGCTCTGTCAAAATGGCGCTGACCAAAAAACTAGTCAACAGGCAGGAAAGCAAGTCGACGTACTGTTTCGTGGGGTGAGAATCATAAGGTCGTATCGTAAGAGAAGTCATTCTTGGCAAAACGGATTTTTATATTGCAACGCATATATCAATTCACACAGTCACTCTGAATGCACTTGTTTTATACATCTACCATCAAAGTAATGTACTTAATTATGTAATATGTATGATCTGATAATATTTTATAAAATGACCTTATAAAAGCCCAAAAGACTTTGTGATCCTCACTCAAAGAAGTGAAAAGGTCATTAGTATGCGAGGATCACAAGGGCGTATCATATGTACTTCATTCAGTCTCACTGTCTTCGTTAGCATCTGGCTCAGTCAGCGCATCCCTCATGGCACCACTGTGTGGAAGATTGTGGTAGAAGGCATGATAGTCTCTTGGTATTGCTAGAGAATCGCATAAACTGACTAAGTCCAGGAACTTGGCCAGAGTAATGGCGGGTGGATTGACAAATATCGGAGTAGCCTCAGGAAACAACACTGGGCGTCTCCCACGCGCTCCGGTGTTAACCACCATCTTACGAAACTCTCCGTCATATCCATTGCGAAACTGAATCACATTAGGTTGCAACTTGTCATATCTCAACCACTTAATGTGCATCCAGTTGACCTTTGCACCGTTCAGGTCTTTGGAACGATTTCTGACATAGGCAGTAGCCATACTTCTGTAGTTAATAACATCAGCAGTTTCCAGCTGTACTACTGAGTAAGGATCACGACGACGTGCCAAAGTGACGATTCTGTAGTAGTCGGTGGGACTGTAAATGTCGACATTTTTGTAAGCAGACTCAATGGCGCTATGTGCAGAGTCGCATTCCATCTGAGAGTGACCAGATTCCATGAATATTATGTTCAATGGTAACTATAGGCAACTCGCGTATGGCACGAAGACACATGGTTGCAAAGTTAAAGTTACGGTTTTGTCCACCACATGTGTCAGAGTACATGACAACCTTAGTGATTTGTTGAGACAGACTACCCAAGTATTTGAAAATACATGTTGCTATCTCACAACTTCCCCTCCCAGCCTTTGCTTCGTGCCACATATAATTTACGCACTTCTTATCGCTCAAGCTGTAGACAGTCAGATTGTAAGTCGACAGCTTCCGCTTATAGAACAGTGAGCTGACATTTAATTTAGGCGATTGGAGAACTTGCTGAAGATCAAATGTCACAGCATGCACTATGTCACTTGTCTTTGCCTCATTTTTGTGTGCTTCCTTCTGTTCCCTGACTCTTTCTTTTCTTGCATGATGAGCAAGGTGTTCCACTTCTTTGTCTGCTCTCTCACGTTCTGTCATATTTTGAAAGGCAGAACAAAAGTTACAGGCATCCTTTTTTGACTTGTGGAAAGATATATTGAAATCTGTATTAAAAATATCTCGATAAAATTTAAGATTTTCTGGTTTAACGTTTTCCAACGAACATTTCTCAGTGTACAGTTCGTGCATTTTCTTTACAGAAAGATTTGAATCGAGATATTTTTTCTGTGAGCTAGCACGACCATAGTGTGATTCTAAAGCAGGGAAGCTACGAATATGTTCCCGAATCTTCTCTCTGACATCTTCCGTCTTCTTTGATCCAGGTTGATGTCTTCCTCTCTGATCACTAACAGCAAAACCAGTTTCTTTTTCTTTTTCCTTGGCTATTTTAACAGTTTTCTCACCTATATCAAGTGTCTTGAGAAACATTTTCTTACACACCTGTATCCGCTGATCACCATTCGTGAAGTAATACAGGAATGTGTTCTTGCGACGGCTTAGTTTACGTTTGTGTGTTTGTTTTGGTACAACCACAACGTGAAATCGAATAAAGTCCATCTGCCTGGTTTTGTCAGCAATTTGCCAATAGTTCTCAAATATTGTTTTTCGTATAGATAAAGCCATTTTGTCTGAACACATGTGTTTACATTTAGCACAATCAACGTCTTTCATAGCCATTTTCTTTGTTTACCGTTATTATGAAAAGTGATAGCTTCCAGTTAGTTACGACCTTGTGATCCGCAGCTTCTCACATACGACCTTATGATTCTCACCCAAACAATATAAACGTCAATACGACCATGTTGCTCAAGCTGTATCTCGATCATTACTGCATATACATACGTCTTTGTTGCACTAGATTGTGGCCCTTTCCTTGCTTAATCAATAGAAACTAAAAAAAGCATTTTTTCAAAATCTACACGATACGACCTTATGATTCTCACCCCACGGTTTGTTATTTATACTGTGCTGATATCATGATTTCGATTTTTGGCGGATCTGCTGGGCTTTCAGTCTCGCTACAACGCTTCTTTACTTTGTGTTTCTGCTCATCGCAGTAACATTCCGAATCGATGGGATTATTACTTTTATCGCACATTTCCGTCGACTTGTTTAAATTTTAAAGAAAAAAACTCGATCGTCGTATCCTAAATTAATAAAACATCAGAGTTTCGAAATTCGCAACAAGAGCATCGCTAAGGCACAAAACGCATTACATGGCCAACGTTTAGACCGTCTGATGGGGATCACTGCAAGAAGTAAATTTGAGACAAAAAAATTTAAAAATTATTTTGGGTCATTCCGGGTTAAATCAACACTGAACCGGCATGGCATGGCGGTCCTGACTCGAGGTACAAAGAGGTCAAGGCGATCAAAGGACCTAAGAGGTCTTGTTGCATTAATAACATCTAAGCAGCATTAGTATAGATCTATGTTTGCATTACATGGTAGTTAGAACTTTCTCCATGACCCATGGCATGAAAAACTCTACATATTCCTCATCATAAATGTCATCATCCACACTGTGTCACATCCACTTCCTCCACAATATCATCTCCATCCAAGTTCTCGTTATTTGCTGTATAGTCCAGTGAGGAGTCACAGGCATTTTCACAGGATATCCCATTACAGTGCTTACAGGCTGAAACGCACGATAAACCGAACTTTCAACGCATGCAGGCTTGAGTGCCACATGGTTTCCTGGCATCCGAGCTGCATTTTCAGCAGACAACCCTCATAATGTCTGGAGGTGCAACGTCAAGGTCCATTGCAACAGGTATATACTTCTTCTCGTGCTCTCTCCAGCCCAATTCCTGCGGATTAAAGTCAGTAGTTGATAACAGTTTCCACTGAAGGACTTGTAGATGTACGCTGAATATATGGAACTTGGCTGCATTATCGGTTGGTGGCAGTCTTTCAAGACGTGGTAATTGATTGTTGGTTGCTGTGGTATGCATGTACATGGAGTAGCGCAGGTGATTGAGTCAATCTTTAACACTACCTCCATACAGTATAGCTATTAGTCCACATCCAGCCAGCATCACCTGTTCGTGGGTGGAAGATGAAGACGTCAGAACTTCAATCAGATGTTGAATATCACTAGCCTTACTGATTTTCTGAAGACACTAATTTTTCCATGTCCAAAGAAGCATGACGTAGTGTCACAGCCACTAATAGCATGAATTACTAGGAGCCTGCTAACAACATGTGGACCTAATGCTGATGCGATGGCACGCACTGACATAATGCGCTGACTAGTCTTCGAGGACATGAAAATATCCGACATGTCTGAATAGAAATGATATACCAGCATCGAGTCTAGGACAATTCTCCCCCGGACAAAACCCCCCCGGACAAAACCCCCCACTCACAACTGTTGACAATAAAATATTGACTAGATCGTCTACTTCAGTGGTTCTCAAACTTCCGCAGGCCACGGACCGGCAATAATTTTGTTGGAAGTTCGCGGACCACTAACTTTAATGACGCAAACAAAAACGAACTATATTATGAAAAAGAGTATTACAGTGTTATTCGTAATTAGGGATTTGTTTCATTAATTAGAACATATTCCTAATGTCATTTCAGTTATTTATCCATTTAATTGTCATTTAGACCTAATTGCATTTTTAAATTTGAACTCAAAGTTTCAAACAAGATTGGAAGTTTGTTAATGTTGGCCTATAAGAGGATCTGCAAATATAGATATTGACACATTACTAAGATTTTGCGCTAATGATGGAAACACCTGCTCGAAATAAAACACAGAAATCAGAATGTCACCACATTTTAAATACATGTAGGCCTATAGGGGATCATATTTTCTTGTGAATGTTCGATTCCTTTTTAGCTTGGATGTTCGCATAGGAAACCAGTTCTATATTATCATTTTATGCACTCAGAGTGTCTGAGCGGCTACCCGGTACGCTTTGGCAATGTTCTTTCATTTAAAAATGCGGACAGGCTTGTTTACATTTTTAAATCACACAAACACATTTGTTTATAATTATAATTTTATATCAAGTTATAAAATTAAAAGACCTCCATGCAGTAAGAAAAAACTTAATGATTGATCAGCGTTTACTTGACTATCGCACACCAAAGAATCAACAGAAATGAAACGAAACTGACTGCAGTAATAGATGTAGAAAATTAATTTTAAAAATACAGACTTTTTTAAAGCCAGTTGCCAAGTTAAAATAAGGCACTGGTAATGTATTTTTTAAATTCAGAGAAGAAGTTTGAATAAATTTTGAAGGACAATTCAAATAATTTCACAATTTGAAACATGTATAAATTAATATTTATAATTTATTTCGACTTCTTCACGGACCAGTGATCAGGTCTCCGCGGACCGGCGCCGGTCCGCGGACCACCACTTTGAGAACCACTGGTCTACTTAGAGCAAAAAAGTTCCAACTCTGAAAACCATTATTTTCAGGAATCCAAAAAGCAGTTTCAATACCAAATTGCAAATCGTCATTTTATTAGTGACTACAATCAACAGTTGAATATTATGCATAAAACCTCAGTAAAACAAGATGAAATAGTCTGATCAATATTACTTAACACATCATTGATATAAGTGTCAATTCATTCTAGATGGTACATTTTTGCACTTAAAAGTTGAAAGTCAAAACATTCTAACTAAATAAACTTTGTTGCTTTGTTAAGTGTGATGAAACCAGAAAAATGATGATACTACACATAAAAGCAAAACCAAGTTATTATTTATCCAGTATGTTGTTCTTGCTCAATTGCCTCAGTTACGAACAGCGAGAGACTCGTAGAACGGTTTACAATCATTTGGCAGAAAAGCGCAAAGTTTGAGCAGGTCTTCCTTCTTGTTTTTGTCTACCCCCAGTGGTGCGGTATACGCGTGTGTTAGCTCCATATTACTGAAATTGACATTCCTTCCCCTCTTCTTGTAGACAACCGCTTCACTCACTCCTCCAATTTCGTTGGAAAACGAAACTGCTACATCGCGCGCATCGTCTCGGCTGTAGATGATAGAGTGCTTTGTTATGATGCCTGCAAAAGCGTTGCCACGCATCACAGTGTTAACTGCACTCCAGTCATAGATATTTTCTCTGTTCAGAGAAATAACTTTATATGGCATTTTTGGTCTCGTGCGGCCTCCTCGTATTGACTGGGAAGATGAATATCTCGCTTTCGAACTTTGTTTTCAATTGAGCTGTGAATAGCATTGCATTCCATCTGCGAGTGGCCAGATTCAAAGTACTTTTGTTCGACTTTTTGCGTATTCACACTCCTGCTGAGAAACACAATTATCATACTACACACCACCCTGTTTCTATTCTGCCCTGCACAAGTATCACTGTATACTGTTATCTGCTCAGCGCCCTTTTTATCTTCTTCAACCAGCCAATGGTATAAAGCTGATGCAATTTCATTGGCTCCTCTTCCGGCCTCTGACTCTGTCCACATGTAGCAGCTCCCTTCCAGTAACATTCTCGATCGATGCATAATAGCATGAATTACTAGGAGCCTGCTAACAACATGTGGACCTAATGCTGATGCGATGGCACGCACTGACATAATGCGCTGACTAGTCTTCGAGGACATGAAAATATCCGACATGTCTGAATAGAAATGATATACCAGCATCGAGTCTAGGACAATTCTCCCCCGGACAAAACCCCCCGGACAAAACCCCCCCGGACAAAACCCCCCACTCACAACTGTTGACAATAAAATATTGACTAGAATAGTCTAAATAGATTTCAAGCAAGCGGTTACTTTTTTGGACATTTTTTTCCAGCTAACATATTTCGACAAGCAAAATGGTGGAATTTATAGTCAAATGGCTCACTGTTATAAATAATTAGTGACGAGTCTACCAAGTATTATCCTGTTCTTTTGGCAACGTTATTTCTAATCGTTACTAATGGGTTAAATAGTAATGTTGTGTGCGATCCCACGCATGTAGTCCAGTAGACTACAATTGCTGAAGTCACGTACAATGTTAACAATCCGTTCATTGGATGCTTTGTACTTTTTCCTTTGGGGTTCTGGTGCGTGACCCCCGACCAGTTGAGCAATCTGAAGATTGTTGAAGTCTTGCTCCCGCCTCAGCACATCGAGGAACTTCCAGATGTTCGGGTGATGCGACGACACGGATGACTGTAGCTTCCGGTGCCAGCCTTCAACTTTGTTGTTCGTGCGTGGAAGTTCGTTCACTGCCCGCTCGAACATATTCCAAATCTTATGACCAAAGATTGGTTGAGCTCTCCTCCGTCTCTGCTGCCGCCCTATGTAAGTGTCTTCAAAGTAATCCAATACTGGAATAAGCTCATCTGGCACGACTTCTTGTAGTGCTTCAAAAGCGTCTTCCACCGATTCAACAGGAACAAACGCGAGTGCGGTCATCATCCTTGTCTTAACTGCGAATTCTTCATCGGTTTGGTAGCGCTCTTGCAAACCGGTGGCTTGCACTTTACGATACACATTCTTCAATGTGCTGTTGATCAGAATCTCTAGGCTCTACCTACCCTTTAACACCTTTTCAGTTACTTGCTAGATTATTTAACACCTCTTCAATTTGTCACCTGATTACGAAGCTGGTGTTTTTTTATACCGGTATAAAACCTTTGTGATTAGGCCTATGGTAAAGACGAAACCTATTTCTTTTACCATAAAACATACCGGGGGGTGGGGGGTTTTGTCCGGGGGTATTGTCCTGCTCCCACCAGCATCACCAGGATGTCCGTGTCGTTAGCAATAACACTGACTACTTTCTTGTCTGATGCAAGTATCAGTGCTTCTTTCACAACTGCCGTGTCAGCATCATCAGGAGCTTGATGAACAGTGTGACCAGCTGCGTGTAGATAGGAAACAAGAATGGTTACAAATGCGGATTTATTGCGTTCATTTGCCAGGAAAGCATTTTGGTCTTGATAAACGATCTTTGATTCGGCAAGAACAACATCAGGTGCAAGCTTGGTTGACTTTCTTAGGTGCTCCTGATCCTTGGCGCTAGGACCATTGCAGTATCCATCGAAAACAATTACAGTAGAATGGGAATAATGTTTGTCTATATATGTCACATACTGCTGCGCTACGTCGGCATATGAAGTTCCTTCAATCCAGTTGACCACATGCAGCAGATAGCCACCATCTATAACGTGCTGTGACAATAATTGGGTGCTGATGATTGGTCAATGTCCTCACAGAGTCGTTTTGAAAGCTGCGACTTGGTAGTTTTACGCATGTAGTTGTCCTTGAATAGAGATGTGGGAAGCGAAGACAGTTTATATTGTTGCATGTAAGCTGGCTTTGACTCGTATCTTAACTCCAGAGGGTCCCGAGTTGAACATGCAGAGCATACAAAGTAGGTTAATTCGAAAAAAGCTCTGTCTGGCCAATATTCAGTTTAATAAACTCCTCAGCAAAACCAGTGTCTCAGAAAACATAGTAGCTCATTTTAGACGACGAAGCATTTCAGTCGAAGTATCAATTTAGTAGCAAAGTTCTACTACGCAGTAACGTGAAGACCTATGACGAATTCCTAGCCGGAAGAACATAACCGTTTCGAAACACAATCGACACCTGACTGACTTCTCGCAGACTAGTTCACTCCTCACACACCCACATCAGCACCATCCCCTCAACCATACACAACAGGTACAAGTCTAGGTCCAACAGGTAACAATATGCAAAATATGGCTGCATGTCTGGTGACCGCTGCATGATTATCAGAAACCGGTTAAAAAGCATAGTCGGATCAATGTTTAAATGTTTCTCCCCGGCTGTTGTGACATGGACCAGTGTCCTCACATGGTCACATCGTTTCAGCTTGACATCAGCGACACTGATCCCATCCATTTTTAGCATGATACGAGCTCCAATTTCTTCAGCATCATTGCAATTGATGCTATCAGAGTCAACAGCAGCAATGCCAGAGGTGAGACTACGAAGTCTGCAGTCACCTGTTTCAAATGGATTGTGTAGCTCGAAGAAGTGTAGTAGTTTGGCAATATTATCGTCATCTCTTTTTTGCGCATGACCTGCCAAGCTCTGGATGCAGCATTGTATCATGGCAATACTCAAGGTCCGTAAATTCAGCCAGCGTGATCTTAATGGTGGCAGTCTTGTACCCTGAAGCAACCAATGTGGTCCTGACACTTTCTGCAAGACCTCTGCCATATGTGAGTCCACCTCGACCTTTCAGAGCTCTCATCATGGCCTGCTCTATGGTTAAGTCTGTCTGTCGTGTCCGCCCCCTTGTGGGAGGTCGTCGTCATCGTCGGGTCTGGCTCTACCAAGGAGGGTCCCTCGCCCAATACTGACTTCTCTGGGCCTACCGACAGCTGGATAGCCCCCTGTCGCTATCTCATCCCTCCTCTCCTCCTCCATTCCCGAACTCACTCCGCTGACGACACCAACAGAGGGGTTGCCCCCACTGGACACGGTTGCAGTTCTGGCACTGGCCAAGAAGGTCGCTTCTGCTCCTTGTTTCCCCACCAATCCAGAAGGCGTTAACGGGGCCGTCTCTCTAATAAACCCACTATTCTCTTCCATAGCCATTATATCCATGACTGTAGAAGGGAAGTCAGTCTGGGAGCGAAGGAAACCAAGTCTGTTCACGTCAGAGTAATTAGGCCTAGGCTTTCCTAGAAGTCTGGCGCTAAATCTACTACCCTGTCGACTTGTCCCATTTCCTTCTCCTTCACTTCTCACACTTGACCAAGGTAACCGAGCGTTATTTGGCGCGACAAAAGGTCTTTCTGTAATCATGTCCATTTCATGACCTGGGTTCGTATTCCTCTCTTTCTCTCTCCAATCCCGGACAACTCCTTCCTGGTTTCCCTGTCCCTCTGTCCAATGCACTTCCTCTTTCCAACAAGTCTTCAGTCGAAGTGACAGTCGTTTGTATATTAGGACATCCATCATTCACAACGTCATGATCACCCGACATCACCATCATCAATCGCTCCTGTATGTCATTCTGTTCACTCATCACATCATGCACACTTGTAGCAATCTCATTCAGTCGTTCATTCATGTCATACACCCGTTCATTTAGTCTTTCATTCATGTCATACACACGTTCATTAGTTTCTCTCTGTTTAGTCTCCATGCCTCTCTGCCTCTGGTCCATACTAGCTAGAGTCACACTCATTTGCAACATCAACTCTTCCATGGTTGATCTAGGTCTAACCAAAGGTGATGAGCTCCTACTATTTCTCAGCCCAAGCATCGCTTCATCTCCTTCTCCGTCAAAAGCAGTGTCTATTCTATTCAATGATGAAAGAGACATAATGCGGCTTAATATAGCATCCGCTACTTTTCTTGTTAACAGAAGCAATCTAAATAACAATAGTTTGAACTATAGCGATATTCCTTTAAAGTTTAGAAGAACACATCTGATTATAATATTATTATCCTGAATGCACTTTCGGTTTAATCTATTTATAGTGCTTCCATTCACACCACACACACGCAGCTTAAGAAACACGGCAGTATCAAATGGGAAAGTTAAAACACTGGGTTTTCCCCTGACTGTATAACTATTATGCTTATACTCAGCTGATACGGCGTTCGATTGTCAACAAGATCCAACTCCTCCCACACAACGTTTCCTTGTAGACCTCTGGAAGTTCAGTTCACCGGCGGAATATTACTCACTCCACGCTTATTTTGGTTATCCTACAGAATCCATAACAATCCCGGTAAGAATTCCGTGCTCTTTCACGAAAGCAGGTGTTTCTCCTCGCCTCCGGACTCTGTCCTATAATTTCTACAGTTTCCTGACGTGAAGACAAACGAGATACGTCTTATTAAGCCTGCGTAACTCTCCGTCCTTTTCACACGTTAACTTCATCTTGCTGCAGTTCGACGATCGCACAGGTTGATGACAGCATCAGACGAGTTGTCGGTCAATAGTCGATCCAGCGAACCAGCGAACGAACCCACCAGCGTCGACCAAGCGCAGAATCAGGAACAGAGCAATGACTGATATTGCCGAGGCTTTTTATAGGGAATAAACCGCAAGTCACTCTTACAAGCAGTTCCTTCGGCAATCGTTCGTAGTTAAAATGCGCTGTCACTGTTGCTTGCAAAATTCCATCTATATCCCCAGCTCTTACCCTTCCCAATTCCTAACTCCACATCAACAACCCACACATACCTACATATACGCACAGTCACACACACTTACACACACACAGTCATATGCAACTGTAGCAAAGAAAAATATCGCAGGAATGTCGTTAAACAATGAAGAAAATATCGATTCTTCACACACGCCCCACTCAGAAAGTTCTAACCTAGGGAGAACCAGTGGCAATGACTGTGTGTCCCTAGTCAATACTCATATCAATCCATAATGTAATCTTAAAATAGCAACATAACAAAAAAATCATCCATCTTCCATTAATCCAACTAATCGTTCCTTCTGGACTACTGTAATTTCTTACTTGTCTAATTAAACTATTATTTTAATCAACAGTTCCAAACTACCTTTCAACATCGATTGTCAATCCACAATAGTCTTTATGCGGCATGCATAACAGTAAATGGTTTAACCCTGTTTAGCAGTGACCCTACCCTTATTTCAAGCATAACTGCCCCCATTTGTGAACAAACCCCAAACCCAACTGGCTCTTTTAACGAAATATAAGGCGTGTACAATTACATCCACAGCCCATGAATGTATGCCCGCATCTCTTGAGATATCCCTATCTCAGCCAGGAACACAAGCTCGCTGGATGGCGTTCCTTGGTTGATGAAACGGAGTATAACCTGTATGGCCAGACTCCACAGGCCGAAGTCGCACGCATAACTCTCGTTTCCAACATCCATGCTTCGCGGTCGCCCGGTCGGTTGCAGACAGCTTTCCAGGACGATCGTATGTTCTCGGCTGCTCCAGACATCACACGTTCCGATAATCTCGCTAGGCGGCGCTGTTCGGTGGCGAATATTTCCTCCATCGTCACTTGTCTCAACAGCTTCGCAAGGTGGCGCTGTATCGTCCTGTACAGCCCTCAAATCATCCGAATTTCCAACCGCTTCGCTGGATGGCGCCGTTGTGTTACGAATTGCGTTGACTATATACGGTCGGCGGGACATGAATAAAATCATCATCATTACCACCACCATTGTCATCATCGACAAAGTCCAAGACACTGCAGCTTTCCACTTTTGTCGATCAGCATACGTCACTCCATCCATTTCCACATTTTTCCACATCGGTTTCAGAACATTTAGCTTCTTTCTCTGTCGCTGTCGCATTCCGTATCGCTGCACACTTTGCAGGGGTCACGTCACTGGCTTCCTCTTTGAAAACAGTAACGGGCTCGACATCACAACGCTCTCCTTCCTTTAATTCACTGAATGGAGGAACGATCTCATCACATTTAGCTGCTACACGACGACAACGAGAAGATTGTTTCCTGAGATGCAGTGTTTCTCTTTGACCTCTCACATTCACCCATTTCTCCTTTAAATTCCACACGACATTCTGCTCACGCATCCACTGGTACCCTAAAATCACTTCAGACAATTGTGGAGTCACCAAAGCGTTCACCAAGAATTTCCTGCCATTTATCATCATTTTCAATTTTGTTTGTCCGACTACAACAATCTGAGTATTGTTTGCAGCCAACAGTGTTTGTTGAGACGGTTCAATGTCACATTTCCTTACCAGTTTTTCAGGTGCCAGGCATAGCTGTGAACCAGTATCCAACAAGGCCCAAGAGACTTTTCCATTCACTTTCGCTTTCAGATAAGCACTCGCAGAATTCTGAATAAATCTCACGTTGTTCGCTGGAGGCGCTCTCATGTGATTTCCTTGCGAATTCGTCCTATAATTCTCGTTGCTATAGTTGCCTCTATGAAACTCATTCTGCGTTCGGTGGATGCAATTTCTTAATAGGTGGGCCCCCCCACACCCCCAACAGCGTCGTACATCCGGTCTATACTCTTGATTGCGATTATAACTCTGCGGTCTCGGCGTCCATGCTTGTTGATTTTGACGTGCTGCGGAATATCTATATTCCGGATGATACCCCATGCCTACGTCATTCCGCGGTCTGTTTCCGTTTGCGTTTGTGTTGCGCTCGTTTTTATTTTGACGGGCCATAACACGTTCCGATTTCATTTCCTCTTCATCCTCACCTTTCATAACTCCCCCCTGCGGGTCCGGGGTCAGAATTGGTCCGCTGTATCCTCCTGCATGTCGTAAGAGGCGACTAAAAGGAGGCAGCCTGTTTGCCGTGGGCTGCGATCCCGTGTCGGTGGAGAAGAGGATTCTGGTTACTGAGTGGCTGCCATGCTGCGGCATGGTTAGCTGCAACACGTCGCTTTGGCCTCGGATTCACCTAGACGGGAAGTCGGATGGGCCCGGTTCGACTAATCGGCTGGTCACGCCATGCCCTACAGTCTCTCTATCTAGTCTTGCAAAGTAGTCAGCGTTTAAAATGATTAATTGACTTTTTTTAAAGAATGTGGACACTTGTAAACATCTGGCAGTTTCTATGGTGACAGGAGACTGTAGAAGGCGGTGGCTTATGGGTCAATCGGGGTCACCTCTGAGTATATCTCCTGTGCAGCCCTAACGTCTGTGCACTAGAGCTCCGCTCGTGCCTCCAGATGTTCCCATGTTGGGCTCCGTGGTGGGTGGGGACCACGGGAGATGAATATTAACTTCACACATATGGGTTCACAAAATAATAAAAAAAGAGCAAAGGACGACTTTTCGGACGAGGAGGCTAACGTCATGTTCCCAAGATTTCTCGTTATCTCTGGGGAAGATGACGAAGCACACCAACAGCTTTCTAAACTTTCACCTTTCATAATAGGTAAAGCACTGACAGGCTTGCTTGGGAGACCAGCAGCCCAGCGTATGCGCTCAGGCAGTATTATGATTGAAGTAGAACGCAAATCACAGGCTGACAATTTGTTAAAAATCAAAAGTTTCGTCAACATCCCAGTTAAGATTTCGGGCCATCGTAGCCTAAACTCGAGCCAGGGAGTTGTAAGAGCCCCTGACTTGAGAGATTGTTCTGAGGAAGAGATTGTAGATGGACTGAGGGAGCAGGGTGTCTCAAAAGCAAAAAGAATGACCATAAAAAGAGACGGACAAGTTAGACCAACTGACACTATTATCCTAACATTCGAAAACCATGTGCCCCCAAAGGTCATCAAAGCAGGATACATCAACCTGAAAGTGGATATTTTCATCCCCCAGCCAATGCGGTGTTTTAAATGTCAGCGGTTTGGACATCACAGAGCCAATTGCAAGAGAGAAGACACCTGTCCGCGATGTGGGGAGGAGGGACACACAGAAACACGTGAGATCCATTGCCAGAAGACCCCTAAGTGTGTTAACTGTGGAGAGAATCACCCAGCATATTCAAAGGAATGTCCTAAATGGAAGAGAGAGCGAGAGATACAAAAAGTCAAGGTGACACAGTCAGTTTCATTTGCTGAGGCAAGGACTATTGTAGATAGAACATCAAATCCCTCAATTCCTTCCTATGCAAACTCTGTTAAAGCATCCAAGAAAACAACATCAATATCAACTCAGACTGATATCACTTGGATTAAGCAGAATGCTCCTCTAGACATTTCTCTGACCACCCATAAAAGCACTGAAACTTCCACAGATGGAACGGATGACTTCAACACGATGATGATAACTCCAAGTCCTGGTTATGCTAGTGAAAAAACAATGCAGAAAACTTCTGGTTCTAAGTCCGACAAAGGAGAAACTAGTTCCACAAACTTACCTACACGTAAAATTCCCCCTGGAAAGAAGGCTGCTTCTAACAGGGTTTCAAAGGGATCTGAGGATCCAATCCAGGGCTACAACAAGTATGGTAGCCTGGATGAAATTGATGAAATGGAGGTGGAAGGAGGCCAGCCTCCTACATCAATCAAGGGTAAAAAAGATTTTAAACCTATTTTACCCCCATAATGGCTACAAAAAATATTAATATTTTACAATGGAATTGTCGAGGTTTGCGATCCAACTTCGATGAATTACAACTGTTAATTCATCAATATAATCCAGTTGCTTTATGCCTCCAAGAGACGATGCTGGGTGATAAGGATCTTGCAGTAAAGCATTTTTCATGTTATTACTGTCCTGGATCTGAGGTGAATGCGAACCACTCAGGAGGAGTTGGGATACTGGTCAGCAAGATCACACCGCATAGCCAGTTACAACTAAGAACATCCCTGCAAGCAATAGCAATAAGGGTGTCTGTACCAAAAGCTCTTACTATATGCTCCATCTATCTTCCGCCTCATACCAAATGGACAGAGCAAGACCTTAAGGATTTAATTTCTCAGCTGCCCAAACCATTTTTATTACTTGGCGACTTTAATGCACACAGCCCAATTTGGGGTTGCAAGAAATTGGACTCTAAAGGAAAACGGCTAGAAAATATCCTTATGGAACTAGATATATGCTTGCTAAATGACAAGTCATATACATATGTACATCCAGCATCTGGTGAACAATCAGCTCTTGATCTCTCATTGTGCGATCCAGATGTTTTCTTGGACTTTCAGTGGATCGTTGATAGTGATGCTCATGGTAGTGATCACATCCCTGTTGTTCTCAAGTCCGCAGCGACTCCACCAAGTGAACAACCTAATAGATGGGCTATGAGCAGAGCTGATTGGGAAGAATTCCAACATCTATGTAGTACATACATCGAAGAGTCTGAGATGATGGAAGACGAGGATCCAATTAGCAAATTTACAGGATATGTAATCAAGGCCGCGAAATCATCTATTCCCACAACCTCGACAAATCCAAGACGTATTAATAAACCCTGGTTTGATGACAACTGTAGATCCGCTGTCTATCAACGAAAACACGATTTGAGACATCTGCAGAAACATCCTGATGCTCAAAATCTTGCCAAATACCGAATTTCACGAGCCACAGCCAGACGAACCATCCGTTCCTCGAAACGTATAAGCTGGAGAAGCTATGTGTCCAAACTCAATCACCATACTCCAATGAAAAAGATTTGGAATATGGTTAGAAAAATTGATGGGAAGGCTAAGTCATCACCAATAAAGCACCTTCATACTGATGGAAATACTGTCACTGAAATCCAGGATACTGCAAACACATTAGGTGAAGCTTTTGCAGAGAACTCATCATCTGCACACTATAACGAATCTTTTAATGTGTATAAAACTAAAATGGAAAAGATTCCATTAAAGTTTTCTTCTAATAACAATGAAATTTATAATGAATCCTTCACCATTGCTGAGCTTCAAGATTCATTAAACAAGGCACATGACTCCTCTCCTGGCCCAGATAACATCCATTATCAATTACTTAAACACCTCCCTGAGTCCAGCCTGATGACACTGCTCAACATTTTCAATAGAATTTGGGATTCTGGGGCATTCCCTTCTCTATGGAGAGATGCAACGGTGATCCCAATACCTAAACCCGGTAAAGATGACACAAACCCATCAAACTACCGACCAATAGCTCTTACTAGCTGTTTATGCAAAACCATGGAACGAATGGTCAATACGAGATTAATGTGGTATTTGGAGGCGAATAATATCTTAACTGAAGACCAGAGTGGCTTCCGTCGTCAGCGAAGTACTATAGATCAAGTTGTCCGTCTTGAATCCATAGTACGCCAGGCATTCATACGAAAACATCATGCCGTCGCTATCTTTTTCGATATCGAAAAGGCATATGATACTACGTGGAAGTATGGTATAATGAAAGACCTGCACGAGGCTGGTCTTCGTGGAAGACTGCCTGACTTTATATCTGGCTTCTTAGCCGATCGTACTTTTAAAGTACGCATCGGAAATTGTCTCTCTAGTGCATATGATCAAGAAGCTGGAGTACCACAAGGTAGCATCCTGTCTACCACATTATTTATATTAAAGATAAATAGTATTGTTAAATGTCTGGGCACAGGAGTTGACTGCTCTTTGTATGTCGACGACCTACTCATCTGCTATACCTCGTCCAGTATGGCATCTATTGAAAGACAACTTCAAAGATGTCTGAGTAAAATGGAGGTCTGGTGTAATGAAAATGGTTTTAAATTTTCAAAATCTAAAACTGTATGTATGCACTTCTGCAATAAGCGAGGAGTCCATCCAGAACCAGAACTAACGATCTCAGGATGTAGGATCCCGGTGGTCAGGGAGTATAAGTTCTTGGGAATCGTATTTGATAGAAAACTTACTTTCAAACTGCACATACAGTATCTGAAGAAAAAGGGAATAAAAGCCTTGAACCTTCTTAAGGTTGTAGCACATACTGACTGGGGAGCTGATAGAGTCATCTTACTTCGACTGTACAATGCAGTTATAAGATCAAAGCTAGAGTATGGATCAGTGGTTTATGGCAGTGCACGACCATCTTATTTGAAAGTTCTTGATCCTATTCAGAATCAGGCTCTACGCCTTTGTCTAGGTGCTTTTCGCACATCACCAGTTGCTAGTCTTGAGGTGGAGGCTGACGTCACCCCCTTATCTTTACGAAGAACAAAACTGGAGCTTCAGTATGTATCTAGACTTAAGAGTAACCCAAGGAATCCAACATACCGGTGTGTATTTCAACCAGACAATCGGCAGTTATTTAACAACAAGCCAACTGCTATACCACCACTAGGTATTCGCCTACAACCCCATCTAGAAGATCTGGACTTTGACATGAGTTGTATAGCAGAACAGAACATTGGTGCTCTTCCGCCATGGTCCCTTTGTAGACCTCGGGTACTGCTTGAATTGCATGAACATAAGAAGTCTGACACTAGTCCAGATATATATAAATGTATGTTTCAAGAGCTACTATCAAACTATACATCATACATAAAAATATATACTGATGGCTCAAAAGAAGGTGACACAGTAGCCGCAAGTGCATTTGCAGGGGACAGTTCTTTATCAGTACGACTTCCAAATAAAACTTCTATCTACACAGCTGAACTTACAGGTCTCCTTCTAGCTCTGGATATTACAAGTAAATCCAGAAGGAAACAGTTTTTAATAATTAGTGATTCACTGTCATCCTTGCAAGCTGTCTCAGGTTATAATCTAAACCACTCGCTTGTGGTAGATGTAGTATCCAAGTACCACCGGATTACAATGTCTGACAAAATCGTTAAATTTTGCTGGGTGCCAGGTCATGTTGGCATTCGAGGCAATGAGGCTGCAGACGCAGCTGCCAAAGCAGCCCTTTCAGATGCAGTGTCATACTGCAAAGTGCCATATTCTGATGCCAAACAATACATAGATGCTTATGTATATGATCAATGGAAGTTAAAGTGGAGTATCATGGATCGTAATAAACTCCATACTATTAATCCCAATATAGAAAGATGGCACCATGCCTCCCAAGACAACCGTAGAGATGAAGTAGTCTTAGCACGGCTAAGAATAGGCCATACTTATCTTACGCATGTTCATTTGCTTAAGAAAGAAGATGCGCCGCAGTGTGTGGGGTGCAGTTGCCCTCTCACAGTGGAACACATACTGGTGTCATGTGTTGATTTTACAACGACAAGACAAAAATATTATATGGAACAATCCCTTTCTGATATTTTTGAACATGTTCCTCCAAAGAATATTTTGCTGTATTTGAAAGAAATACAACTGTACAACAAAGTGTAATGTTGGAAGATTTTAAATAGATATGATTTCTAGTTTATGAAATATTTAATGTTGACCTAAACTTTACCGTGTTTTAACCTAATTTATTAATTTTACTTGTGTGATGTTCCGATTGCTCTTGTTTTAAAGTTTATCCTATTTATCGACTCCAAACGTTTTTAGTATAAAGTAAACAAAGCAGTTTCAATAATCATGTTAAGGCACGAAATAGCCAATTATGTGCTGAAGTGCCGTTAAACTCAATCAATCAATCAATCAACCTTTCATAACTGACCTCACTCGACCAGTTGTCTTATAACTCGTATCGTTTCCCAGTTCAGCTTGTTTGTAACTGTGTAAACGCAGAGAAATTTTCACAGCACTCTGTAGATCCCTAGGTTCGCGTTCCCAGACCTTCAAAGAAAGATGTCGGTCAGACAAAGCGTCAAGGTATGCTTTCACTGCGACCATCTCACTATGCACAGACGTTTTTCCAGGGTATGCTAACGACATGAGACGATTGATGTCTGCAGCCAATTGACCTAAATCCTCATTTGATTTTTGCCGTCTCGAGCTTAGCTGAACTTGATACATTGCCTGCTGATCCTCTGAACCATAACGGATTTTAAGTTTATTAATGACCTCGGCAGTTGTGGTCACTCCATCCATTTCCTCCTCCGGAAAAATTAACACAGCTTCATCTACCAACGCACAACAGAGATGATTAAGACTATCCGTCTCAGACCAGCTGTTCTGCCTTCGACACATCGCAAACCTTCGCAAGAAGATAGGTAGCGGCGTTCTTCCATTAAAGTATCCGAGTTTAATATGACTACTATTTCTGTTCGTCCCACCAACGTTCGAAGATACTGCAGCAGAAGCCAGCTGTGCAGGATTCTTTAATTCCTCTCCCGTCGTCTGCGTAGCCACGGACACTTTCGGAGCACAGACGAATGATTGCGCGTTCGGCTGATACTGTTGAGCTGCAACATGATTCAGTCTCGGCCATCTGTTGACTACACTCGGACCTCGTAATCCAAAGTCACTCGACTGTAACATCGTCACACCGGCAGAGTTCGAGTAGTTTGGCATCACCGACGTCACAGGTAATTGCGCTCGTGACATAAACGTGTCATGACTCATCGACCGTCCTGGATACATCCGCACTTGAGTTGCAGGTAAATAATCCAGCAGATTTCCATTGCATACGTTTGGCAATGCTCCAACAACAACGTTCGGACCCCCCAAATAATTTTCAAAATTTTGGTTCCGCCGTTCGTTTCTTATGCCACATTCAACATCATCATAATCAACAACATCAAAATCACATTCACGACCATTAAATCTTAGTCTTGAATTTCCGTCTTGTCTTCTCAACATTCTATCCCTATATTCATTGTCAACGTCTAGTCTTTGCCCTCGTCTTCCAACAAAAGACCTTTCCGTCATCTCAACGTTCACATTCCGACCTGCCCTATCCACATAACTTCTTTCTACATTTTCGTCACCAATGTAACGTTCTTTCCGTCTTTCATAACTCAAATCCCATCCTCGTCGCCATTGTCGTGTCCGCCCCCTTGTGGGAGGTCGTCGTCATCGTCGGGTCTGGCTCTACCAAGGAGGTTCCCTCGCCCAATACTGACTTCTCTGGGCCTACCGACAGCTGGATAGCCCCCTGTCGCTATCTCATCCCTCCTCTCCTCCTCCATTCCCGAACTCACTCCGCTGACGACACCAACAGAGGGGTTGCCCCCACTGGACACGGTTGCAGTTCTGGCACTGGTCAAGAAGGTCGCTACTGCTCCTTGTTTCCCCACCAATCCAGAAGGCGTTAACGGGGCCGTCTCTCTAATAAACCCACTATTCTCTTCCGTAGCCATTATATCCATGACTGTAGAAGGGAAGTCAGTCTGGGAGCGAAGGAAACCAAGTCTGTTCACGTCAGAGTAATTAGGCCTAGGCTTTCCTAGAAGTCTGGCGCTAAATCTGTTACGCCCGCCCTAACCGCTAGGGGACCGGAAGCGCTTGCAAGGGATGCCCCACTTACTCGCTTACTTTCGCCCCCCTCCCCCAGTGTGGCGGCGTACTGCCGGGGCGACAGGGAACCACCTACGGGAACCTCAAGTGTGAACGACAGGGAGGAACGTCCAGATTCTCTTCTTTCATGGGTACCAGGGCCTACAGGACATGTCTCCACGGCGGTTTGTCGACGCGCGACAGCACCCTCTTTCCGGTGCTCGTCTGAGTTCGTTATCCCCACGGCAGCTTTGGGCGAAAGGAACTCGAACTCCTGAAGAGGTGGCGTAAGGTATCTGGCTGGATATATCTGGCGCTCTATCATTCTCTCATCACTACTGACTGACCCCCCTCCCTCCGAATCATCCGATTCCTCTGGGGCGTCCCCCCTCAAAGAGCTGACCCGAGACATGGGGTTATTCTGTTTTACAACTAATTGCAAGTCAGTCAGTGAATCACCTTCAATTCTAGTTCAATATGCAACACTTTATTTATTCTTGCACTACTACTTAATTAATATACAATTGGCAGCAACCTGTGTAACTACAATTCTGTCTATAATACTTATCAGTTCAACACAAAGTATTCCTAACACTACACAGCATTTATGGCTAGTTATTACACACTCTGCATTACTTGATATCTATCCTTTATGCTCCTGCATGTAACTAGACTATCAGTTCAGTTCCTATTTCCTTAACTACTGCAGAAGGTCAAATCACGCTATTAATCAGTTACAACGCAAGCAACGAATTAACATCAACACTTTGCACTAATTTACCACGACCACAGCAACAGTTATATTGCAAGGCTACTTCTAGCAACTCTTTCAATATATTCACGCTTCTTAATACAAGCGCTAATTTATCCTTCGTTCTACCTGTAATGCGCTATATAATCTATATCAACGCGTTCCGGCCATTTTAAACATTCATTCATTTACAGATTCAGCACGCTACACTTTAATTTATTTCTACTTCCCTGATTCCTAAGCGGTTTTGCTTATTTCGACGTTCTCCTTCCACCGGAGGCGACCAGCGGTCGTTTACTTTATTATCTATTATTTCAGTTGACTTCCTTATTAATTTAGATGCCCGAAACTTAGTTTTAAACGAGATTTCTATTCAAAAAGATGGCCTAGTCTTTCTCGTCGGTTTCACTCTTCTGCGTCTCTTCCTCCTACTGACCTAGATTGGACCAACAGCCAATCGGAAGCGACCTTTTACCGCTGTTTTTAGGTCACGCGTCGCTCTTGGCCAATCAGCGGCGCCCACACTTTCGCCACGTTATCCAAAAGGTCACACGTCATGCTGGCGTAATGTCCGCAGCCTCGCTCTGGTGCAGCATAGAGTTAATTAACCGTTATGGCCAACATGGATAAAAATAAGTATAATCTTGTAGCTTTTCCAAAACGCTACACTCTCCCCTCCTTAACCCGAATTTTCCATATTACTGGAAAATTCAGCAGTGGTCGCGTACTGAATCCGTTGTACATGAGTTGCTAAGGCAGGGTCATCACTACTATACTAAAAGACATTGCTGCTTGAGAACAGTCTGAACAGTAAGCAGGCAATTCTACATCAGCAACTGTATGAAGTCTCATTTTAACTCTAAGAACCAACAGGGTTCCTAATTCACAAAAGGAGAAATCAACTAATTAGCCTCATAGCAACGCTTGTTGTAAAAGTTCAGGCATACAAAGTACGGCATCTTAGCACGGCTTTACTCATAACAACTTAACCCTAACAACACAGCCGCTTAAATTCTCAAGGTAACTGCAGGGCAATGTTTACGCTCATGTAACATCCTTACTTTGCAATCTCCCTGAAACCATACGTTCGGAATCACCAGCAAAAAGAGGGAGGGACGTCTACTTAAATTGAAGGTCTCCAACTCACTCTCGCTCCCTACTCCACGCAGACCACAATTCAGCAAAGGCACAAGGTCAGGGTATCAGGCGATTCAGAGAAAGCATACCACTAGGCCAGCCTTTACCTCACTAGGGTTACTAACTACGTCCATTGGTTACCCAATCCTCGTCGGAATACAGGCCATTGGTGTTTAATCACCAGTCTCTGCTTCCACGAACCCCGGGACTACTAACTACCAGACACAAAGTCTCTGAACTAAAGCAGGGTTGGAAATCCCAATAGAAATATTATCCATACTCTTACACATTATCAGATGCTATCGGGTTATCCTCTCCCCCAGGTTTCAGGTAATGCACATCAAACAGTTACAGTAAACAATGTACTACAATCCATTCCAGCAACAGCTCGAAGCCACAAACCAAGAGAATGTCCTCTAACACATACAATCATGCTTCGGCTCCAAATCCTACAGATAGTCTTAGCGCAGTTAACATGTTATTAGCTACAACATTAACGACAACTTAGACTAACACGAAATATAAGCAATTTGACTTAAACAATTTTCATCCAAAAAGCAACTAACCTTAAGATGAATCATTTTTCTGTCATTATGTATCCAGCCCAAAGTTAACTCTCAGCAGGCACAAATCATCACATCAGTAGCTGACACATTATTACAGGCACAACACGTTACAACAAGGCTTGAACCAGCTGCATAAGGCATTACCGCTTAGTGAAGCGTACCTATGCCTACTAGGACGGATTGACTCCATGACCTACGCTGTTACCTCTACGTCACCTTTCCACACAGGAAGTTTACACAGGACCAAGTACACACATTTCCACCAACGGAAAGAATACATCTCATTCATTCCCACACAGGAAAACTCTCAAGCAACCAATAACGACGACTGGACGGATTACAGCTCATCTAACTAACAGACCACCAGTCTCCTCTTCGATGTAACCCTTAAGGCCTGCCACAATTTCAGTCCACCTACAAGTTTACAACTTACTCACTTACCAACTACTCAGGCCAATGCATACATCAGGATAATTCACCAAATTCTAGCAGCCTGCTTTTCAGTCAATGCGCACATGCAATTTGTTCTTAATCCAGCACATTTTAGATTCAAAAATCTAATCTGCAATCAAGGTTATGCACATCAAATCTTAAAACCACATGCAATCACAACATTTTGCCTTTCTTCTGTGGCAATAAAAACAACAATGCAATAAAACACACAAGTATCAATTCTAATCTACCCCAAATGATCTAACCTAGATCAAAGTTATAACATAAAAATTTTATTCATCGAAAGGAACTAAAACCTAGGCTTCTTGCCACAATCTCTACTCGTCGCCATTACGCGACATTACCATCACATTACACTACATTACTCTCTATACCGCCGAGGTGGCACAATAGTGCGATGCGGTCTCAAGGGAGTCATCGCCTCTTCCTCATCAGGGACTTCGACCTGTGCCAGGGTGTCAAGGTCAACTGGTCCGATGGTATCGGAACTCGGACTCACATCCCAATCGTTAGGGGTCTCCCCGCTGTATAGCTTGAGTTTATCCACATAAACTAGTTTCGGTTGGGCTCGGGCCGACTTTTGGACCTTGTAAAGGACCGGACTCAGTTGTTCCAGGACACGATACGGTCCGGTGTAAAGTTTACTCCATTTTTCCTTGATCCCTGACCGTCGTCGCGGGTAAAAATACCAGACCCAGGACCCTATGGCGAAGGTAGCTGGTCTGACTCTCATATTGTACCGTGCTTCTCGGGTAGTGGCTTGGCGCTGCATAAATTTTCGAGCCAGTGCAAAGTTTATTTGTACATTTTCCATTTGACTAGCGACAAAATCATCAACATTCGACATGGCATTCATAATTTGCACATCACCAAGCACTAGATCAATGGGCATGCACAATTCTCTCGCTAGGAAAAGGCGATTTGGAGTGAAGCCGGTACTCTCACTCTCGCTGGCACGGTAGGCGGCGAGGACGTAGGGGAGATGCACATCCCAATCCCGCTGGTTTTGGGCTACCACCTTTCCCAGAAGGGTATTCAGGGTACGGTGGAACCTCTCGACAGCTCCGTTAGTGCTCGGTTTGTAGGGTGAGGTGCGGACTTTGTCGATCTTGAGGAGTCTGCACAGGTCTTTGAACAGAGTTGCCTCAAAGCAGGGTCCTTGGTCCGTCAGAATCTGGCGTGGACAACCGAAACGGCAGAAGACTTCTTTCACGAGGACTCGTGCCACAGTGGCGGCTTCCTGATTACGGATCGGATGGGCCTCAGCCCAACGCGAGAAGTGGTCGACTGCGGTCAGTATGTAGCGGTACCCAGTGCTGGAGGTCGGGTGTGGGCCGGTAATATCCACTCCTAGGCACTCCATGGGTGCTCCTACGGTCATTGTTTGCAGTCGCCCTTGCCTGGGCGGTTTTCCTCTGAAATATTGGGCGCAGGGGTTGCATCGTCGTAGTGCTACGCGAACGTCTTCTCTCCACCCAGGCCAGTAGGCTCTTTTCTGGAGCTGAGACAGGGTACGTCGGATGCCCATGTGGCCTCCCGTGATCCCCTCATGAGCCAGTTGAATCAGTGTCGAACGGCGATGAGGCGGTGGAATTAACTGGTAGTTGGCGACCTTGCTGTCTTCCGCGTCGAGCCAAGCCCTGACTAGTAGTTCCTCTTTCAACTCTAGTTGCGGCCACTGGGAGACTAACGTTTTTACTGTTCCGCTCCGATCTCTCGTCTCAGCAAACGAAGGTGGGTCGTCCGAGTCACATTTCTTTTGAATCACCCAGCCCAGGTCAGTATCCGCTCTTTGCTCATCTCGTAAGGTGTTTTTGCTCCAATCTTCCGGCAGAGTCATTCCTCCCCGTTCGATATCTCGCAATTCCCGAACGGCTTGTACCTGGTGGGGAAGGCGGGACATAGCATCTGCGTTTTGATGTGCCGACCCGGCTCGGTGTTGAATGTCAAATTCGAATTCTTCTGTAATGGTCAGCCACCTCGCCTGCTGTCCGATCGGAAGGGGGGTTCTCCGCAGCCATTGTAACGCTGAATGGTCAGTTCTGAGTAGGAAACGTCTCCCCAACAAATACTGTCGATAGGTTTTCAGAAAATGGATGATCGCGAGGAGTTCCCTTCTGGTTACGTCGTAGTTCTGTTCCGCCTTCGAACAGAGCCGACTCCCATAGCAGACTACCCGCTCCTGTCCTTCTTGAACTTGGGATAGAACGGCTCCGATGGCGTCTCCGGAAGCGTCGGTATCTAGGATATACATCCCCTCATCTGTGGGAAGGGCCAGGACGGGTGCTTCGGTGAGGAGTTGTTTCAACCGTGTAAACGCTTTCTCACACTCGCCGGACCAGTAGAAGTGACACCCCTTTCTCGTTAGAGCATGCAAGGGCTGGGCAGTTTTCGAAAAGTCAAGGACGAATTTACGGTAGTAAGAACATAACCCAATGAAGCCTCGAACTTCTTTGAGATTCGTCGGGGTTGGCCAGTTTCTCACCGCCGCAGTCTTCTCGGGATCAGTCATGATCCCTCGTTCGCTGACCACATGTCCCAGGAACAGCACTTCACGTTGTAACAAATGGCATTTGGATGGTTTCAGTTTCAGTCCCACTTTAGACAATCTCTCCAACACCTGTGTTAGCCTGGCCAAGTGGGTCTCGAGGTCCTCTGCAAAAACGATAATGTCGTCAAGGTAGATGAGGCACACTTCGAAGTTTAGTCCAGCCATGACCAGATTCATCATTCGGGAAAACGTAGCCGGCGAATTGCACAGTCCGAAGGGCAGCACGCGGAATTGAAAGCTCCCCCGTCTAGTGATGAATGCCGTTTTCGGTCGATCTTTCGGATGAACGGCGACTTGATGGTAGCCCGCCCGGAGGTCGAAGGTGCTGAACCACTTGGCCCCTGCCAGGGTGTCGAGGCTCTCGCTGATAAGTGGTAAGGGGTAGGCATCTTTCCGGGTTTTGGTGTTTACCGCACGGTAGTCAACACAGAATCTCGGGGTTCCGTCCTTTTTCTTAACCATGACTACGTTACTGGCCCAGGCGGAAGCGGAGGGTTCTATCAGTCTCTGTTGTAACATTTGACCTACTTGCTCATCGATGACGGGGAGTAAGGACAGCGGTTGTCGGCGAAGCGGCTGTCTCACTGGAGTCTCAGTTCCGGTTTCTATCTCGTGCTGAATCACATCGGTAAAGCCCAGGTCCCATTCGTTTACGGAGAAGGCTTTTTGGTTCCCCAAGATGATGGTTTTCAGTCTTTCCCGAGTCTCTTCTGGAACATCTGGCGCGACCCCCTCCCACAAGGGTGCTAGCACCTCTCTCATTTCGCTTTCGGTAGGTCCTCTTGGTGTTTCTACCACGCCGGCGCACATCATACTGTCTTCGGTGGAGCTATCTTCTCCCATAACGGTAACTGGTTCAGCCGTACACCGCACTCCTTTCTTCACCCATACCGCTTTGTTCGTCGGATTCATCACGCGGAGTGGCAGGTCGAAGTTCCTATCAGGTAGCAGGGTACCCGCCAGAATAAGACCTGTCTCTAAAAGTTGAGGGTTAACCGCCCACTGATTTTCCCATGATTTCAAATTTTCCAACACGACATGGGTTTCAACATCCATCTCGCTGTTCGGCGCGATTAAGGTATCTCGGGAGACTATTACTCGACGGCATGCTCCCCCATAGGTTTTCCGGCGGACCTCAAACCGACGACCCCCTACCCGAATCCAGTTCTGTCCCATGTGCCACAGGGCATTTTCGGCCTGCATCCAGGCCAGGCCTAGGATAAGCTCGGACACTTGCTCGGTGACCAAGCAGGGTATGTCAAATGGTTGTCCGTCGATCTGCAATTGGAGCCGGGTTTCACCAAGCACCTGTATGGCGGACCCATTGGCGGCGTGAAGTTGTTGTCGGGACTTCTGTATTTCGTCGCCCTTGACTAACGAAGCTGGGCAGAGATTCACCTCGCAGCCGGAATCTAACAACGCTGTCCGACGTTTGCCCTTTATCATCACTTCCAGATAGGCGTCAGTGCTCCCAGGGACATGTCGGACGCTTCCATCTCTGTGTCGCGCAGGTTTGTCTCGTCTCTCGGTTGGGTTCTCGTCACGGTAGCGGTTGGGACAGCGGCGAACGAGGTGCCCGGTCTGGCAGCACCCGTAGCAACGTCGCTCGTGTAAGGAAAATCGAGGTGGACGATTACCCGATCTTTGGTGTCGGGACGGAGGCTCCGCTCGACGCTGGGGTCGCCACTGTCGAAATTGTCGGGGGTCGGGACCGTTACTCTCTAGTGACATTATTTTCCTCTCTATCTGTTCAACTTTTCTTAGTACGATTTCCTGGAATTGTCTCTGACCGTCAGCAGGGGCAGAGTCTACTTCCGTTACAGTTTTTACCCGACTAGGTCGGTGTTCGTCGCGGCCAAGGTTACCATCATCCGCTTGACGGTAACTCTCTAAACGCATGGCAGTCCTATAAGCAAGGTCCAAGGTGGTAGGTTCTCTCTCACGAACCTTCAGGGCTAAGTCTCTGTCTCGCAAGGCGTCGAGAAAGGCACGAATCGCTATGACTTCACTGTGCACCGAGGTGGGACCAGGGAACGCCAGAATCATGATTCGTCGAATGTCTCGTACCACAGAGCTGAGATCTTCACCCATCTTTTGCCGTCGTGTGTTCAATTGGGTCTGGTAGAGGACGGCTTGATCGGAGCTTCCATACCGCAGGCGTAGACGATCAACCAGGTCAGACCAGGATGCTATGGTTTCGGAGTCGAACTCGTAGAGCAGCTGATCAGCTGGCTCTGTCAAGGCACAGGTCAGCTGGGCGAATTTCTCCCCATCTGTCCAACCATTATTGTTCGCACAGATCTCGAATTTCTTTAGGAAAGCTTCGACCGATGTTTTTCCATTGTACCTGTCCAATTTCATATACTGTCTGGATTTCGAATCAACAGTTCTGCTCACGCGTGATTGGGACTGCACAGTGACCGACGAGGGTGGAGTCGTACTCGGCTGAAAACGACCTTGGATCGTTGGTTGAGGTTCAGCTGTAGGCGGTTCAGCATACTGTTCGAACTGGAACTGACTGTTTTCGCTCCCGGATGTAGACACAACATGGAACTTCGCTTCCAGGTTGTTCTGGGCTGCTCGTGTGGTTACCCAGGATCGTCCATCGTAGGCGGAAGCTGGCCGACACAGAGCGGTTGTTGGTTGACAACCTGACAGGTGAGCGGGAGGGCCAGGGTTCGAGGGCAGGTAGGCGGAACTTTGTGTAACCTGTGGTTTCAACGACGAGGACAAGGTCGACATGATTGACTGAGTCGACGACACGACGGATACGAACAGTTTGCACACCGAGGCTGTGACCGGGGTGACGATTCTCACCCAAGGATTCGACTTGACGACACCACCGATTGTGTTTCCTCCCACCTTGACAGCAGCAGGTGAGGGAAAGTTCAGGGTCGGAGCAGGAGGGGCTCGGACGGCGAAAGGGTGCGACGAGGGAGGCGGTGGTGGGAAGGTGGTAGCCCGAGGGTGGACTAGGGTTGGGTGCCCGGGATGTGCATCCGAAGTCGGGAGTCCCAGTTCCCTCGGCAGCGCCGAATCCCCATCCTCCATATCTGAAACTATACACTCAGAGTTAGCAAGGATCCCAACACAACCTTTATCCAAATTCAACATATTAGGATGCAACAGAACATTATGAAAGGGTCGCAGATCAGTTACCTCTGAACCTTCACTTTCATAATTATTTCCTCCAAGCTTTCTGTTAATCCACCTCGCTTGTTTATCTCTCATGTAAAATTCAAAATCAAAACCCGCATCAATTGCTGCGGTAACAGGGTAGTCCGAAGGACGCTTGGGTCTAGCGCCATAATAAGCCATTTCTTCGCCTTCCCACTTCTCTCTCTCTCCAGGAAATTCTGCCCTTCCAAATTTTCTTGGTTCCACCTGTTCCACTTGTTCCCCTTGTTCCACTTCTACCCCACTTCTGGTACCATTTGTTACGCCCGCCCTAACCGCTAGGGGACCGGAAGCGCTTGCAAGGGATGCCCCACTTACTCGCTTACTTTCGCCCCCCTCCCCCAGTGTGGCGGCGTACTGCCGGGGCGACAGGGAACCACCTACGGGAACCTCAAGTGTGAACGACAGGGAGGAACGTCCAGATTCTCTTCTTTCATGGGTACCAGGGCCTACAGGACATGTCTCCACGGCGGTTTGTCGACGCGCGACAGCACCCTCTTTCCGGTGCTCGTCTGAGTTCGTTATCCCCACGGCAGCTTTGGGCGAAAGGAACTCGAACTCCTGAAGAGGTGGCGTAAGGTATCTGGCTGGATATATCTGGCGCTCTATCATTCTCTCATCACTACTGACTGACCCCCCTCCCTCCGAATCATCCGATTCCTCTGGGGCGTCCCCCCTCAAAGAGCTGACCCGAGACATGGGGTTATTCTGTTTTACAACTAATTGCAAGTCAGTCAGTGAATCACCTTCAATTCTAGTTCAATATGCAACACTTTATTTATTCTTGCACTACTACTTAATTAATATACAATTGGCAGCAACCTGTGTAACTACAATTCTGTCTATAATACTTATCAGTTCAACACAAAGTATTCCTAACACTACACAGCATTTATGGCTAGTTATTACACACTCTGCATTACTTGATATCTATCCTTTATGCTCCTGCATGTAACTAGACTATCAGTTCAGTTCCTATTTCCTTAACTACTGCAGAAGGTCAAATCACGCTATTAATCAGTTACAACGCAAGCAACGAATTAACATCAACACTTTGCACTAATTTACCACGACCACAGCAACAGTTATATTGCAAGGCTACTTCTAGCAACTCTTTCAATATATTCACGCTTCTTAATACAAGCGCTAATTTATCCTTCGTTCTACCTGTAATGCGCTATATAATCTATATCAACGCGTTCCGGCCATTTTAAACATTCATTCATTTACAGATTCAGCACGCTACACTTTAATTTATTTCTACTTCCCTGATTCCTAAGCGGTTTTGCTTATTTCGACGTTCTCCTTCCACCGGAGGCGACCAGCGGTCGTTTACTTTATTATCTATTATTTCAGTTGACTTCCTTATTAATTTAGATGCCCGAAACTTAGTTTTAAACGAGATTTCTATTCAAAAAGATGGCCTAGTCTTTCTCGTCGGTTTCACTCTTCTGCGTCTCTTCCTCCTACTGACCTAGATTGGACCAACAGCCAATCGGAAGCGACCTTTTACCGCTGTTTTTAGGTCACGCGTCGCTCTTGGCCAATCAGCGGCGCCCACACTTTCGCCACGTTATCCAAAAGGTCACACGTCATGCTGGCGTAATGTCCGCAGCCTCGCTCTGGTGCAGCATAGAGTTAATTAACCGTTATGGCCAACATGGATAAAAATAAGTATAATCTTGTAGCTTTTCCAAAACGCTACAAATCTACTACCCTGTCGACTTGTCCCATTTCCTTCTCCTTCACTTCTCACACTTGACCAAGGTAACCGAGCGTTATTTGGCGCGACAAAAGGTCTTTCTGTAATCATGTCCATTTCATGACCTGGGTTCGTATTCCTCTCTTTCTCTCTCCAATCCCGGACAACTCCTTCCTGGTTTCCCTGTCCCTCTGTCCAATGCACTCTTCCTCTTTCCAACAAGTCTTCAGTCGAAGTGACAGTCGTTTGTATATTAGGACATCCATCATTCACAACGTCATGATCACCCGACATCACCATCATCAATCGCTCCTGTATGTCATTCTGTTCACTCATCACATCATGCACACTTGTAGCAATCTCATTCAGTCGTTCATTCATGTCATACACCCGTTCATTTAGTCTTTCATTCATGTCATACACACGTTCATTAGTTTCTCTCTGTTTAGTCTCCATGCCTCTCTGCCTCTGGTCCATACTAGCTAGAGTCACACTCATTTGCAACATCAACTCTTCCATGGTTGATCTAGGTCTAACCAAAGGTGATGAGCTCCTACTATTTCTCAGCCCAAGCATCGCTTCATCTCCTTCTCCGTCAAAAGCAGTGTCTATTCTATTCAATGATGAAAGAGACATAATGCGGCTTAATATAGCATCCGCTACTTTTCTTGTTAACAGAAGCAATCTAAATAACAATAGTTTGAACTATAGCGATATTCCTTTAAAGTTTAGAAGAACACATCTGATTATAATATTATTATCCTGAATGCACTTTCGGTTTAATCTATTTATAGTACTTCCATTCACACCACACACACGCAGCTTAAGAAACACGGCAGTATCAAATGGGAAAGTTAAAACACTGGGTTTTCCCCTGACTGTATAACTATTATGCTTATACTCAGCTGATACGGCGTTCGATTGTCAACAAGATCCAACTCCTCCCACACAACGTTTCCTTGTAGACCTCTGGAAGTTCAGTTCACCGGCGGAATATTACTCACTCCACGCTTATTTTGGTTATCCTACAGAATCCATAACAATCCCGGTAAGAATTCCGTGCTCTTTCACGAAAGCAGGTGTTTCTCCTCGCCTCCGGACTCTGTCCTATAATTTCTACAGTTTCCTGACGTGAAGACAAACGAGATACGTCTTATTAAGCCTGCGTAACTCTCCGTCCTTTTCACACGTTAACTTCATCTTGCTGCAGTTCGACGATCGCACAGGTTGATGACAGCATCAGACGAGTTGTCGGTCAATAGTCGATCCAGCGAACCAGCGAACGTACCCACCAGCGTCGACCAAGCGCAGAATCAGGAACAGAGCAATGACTGATATTGCCGAGGCTTTTTATAGGGAATAAACCGCAAGTCACTCTTACAAGCAGTTCCTTCGGCAATCGTTCGTAGTTAAAATGCGCTGTCACTGTTGCTTGCAAAATTCCATCTATATCCCCAGCTCTTACCCTTCCCAATTCCTAACTCCACATCAACAACCCACACATACCTACATATACGCACAGTCACACACACTTACACACACACAGTCATATGCAACTGTAGCAAAGAAAAATATCGCAGGGATGTCGTTAAACAATGAAGAAAATATCGATTCTTCACATGTCGACAGACCAGCCCATATTCTGTTACTGCGTCGAGCCACATGCTTGCCGGACATGAACTGGTGATACAAGTCTGGGTGCGTGACAGGTAGATTTGACATCATTTCAATATAAAGCCGGGCACATTTGGCGTAATTGTTGTGCCTCATGGCAGCAAACAAAGTTACCATTCGCCTGATGCTGAGAAGATGTAGTTGCCAATCTGTAGTTCTCTCTGCTCTGCTCTCAACAGCATCTTCAGCGTTGAGACATAGCACATGTACTGCATCCAAAGCTTTGCTGTACGTGACTGATTAGCAAGACTTGATTTTAACTCATTGATAGCATTTTCAATACAACTAAAGCTCTGCAGTGTGAGAATTGTGGAAAAATAACTGGGGGGGTTGACCTATGATAAACTTGGAATTGGGGTGTGAAAAACAGAGTTTACCATGGGGCACTAAGAGAGACTGGGGGGGTTGAAACCCCCCAACCCCTCCGGCAAGTCTCACCCTGAAGCTCTGTGGAAACTCGACTGTGTTCGTATCATGTCTGTTACAAATAACACCCTTGTAGAACTCGTGCAACTCACTCAATTCTGTCTCGTAAACCCCTGATGAAATAACAGTCTTGAGCAGTATAACGGTCAATGCAGACTCAATCAAAAAATGAGCTCTAACTGCACGTGCATCAGCTTTTCCAGAGAAAATGTGTTTGACTGTGTTCAGGCCATAGCAAAACTCCATTACGCTATCAAGTCCAGATCCAGCCATCAACGCTCCAAGGCTGCCGAGGTAGCTCATCTGCACATGGAACGCACCCAGTCGACAGACTATATTCAGTTTGTGTGCATGCACAATCTTCACGGCCTTCAACCAAAATGGCTGATCGAATGTGATTGTTGGTGTCTTAATGTTCAGCTTCTCACTTTCCTTAGCAATGTAAACAAGGGTGGAATAGACACAAGACACATCATTTGGGTTGTGGTCAAATGATAGGCTGCATGCGGATAACTGATGCTTTGGCTCCACTGCCACGAATAACAGTCATTGAAACCAGCCCAGTTTGGTCTAAGCTCCTCATCATTCCGCAAAAACAAACCGAGGTGCCACAGTAAATCCAGATTAGTTGATGGTGATAAGACAGATGGCTGTATAGACTGAAAATTACGTTCAAAGGTTAAATCAGTAATTGGCTCATCAGATGAAGCACAGTGCAGCAGCGGTATTCTCTTCAGTTTGGCAACATCAGGTGACTTTAAGACTTTCAACCTGGGCACTGACACCTCTACAACATCAAGCTGTGACCTTTCACTGCATGAATCTGTAATGGCAATTGTGCCCATGGCATGTAGAGTATCAGAACCATCAAGTGTACAGACGTCATGGTCAATGTTAGCCGCTACATACTGCGTGAAACAATCGGGAAATGCCTCTGTCAGGTGACTTTAAGACTTTACAGCGAATGACCGACTGCTTGAAACGACACACTTCATCATAAGAAACTGACAGTCCAAGGAAAGGTGGTACCCAATCTGATCCAACAAAAGGACGGGCAAAGTCCCCAAGCTGCCTCAATAGGGCTAAACCTGTTTTAAGCCAAGCGGTGAGGTCGGTGCGCTGTCTCTTAAAGGTATCAAAGTCCACGTTAAATAGTCTTTGACTTAACCCTTCGGGCGCCAACAATTTTTTTTATTTTCTTAACCCCACCGCCGGCTATTTTTGGCATTTTCAGCGAAAAACATGAATATAACAAAATATAATGTAAAATGGACAATGGACACTGCCTTGATTATAATGCTGCAAATCATCATTGTTTCACACCAGTTCTATTGTAAGTTTTAGTAGTCACTGTCAGATGTAGTAGTCTGGTTGGAATAATGCTTCTTTATGTGATAGTCCTGGAAGCAAGGCGCAGTGCATAAAGCAACACCACAACTGCTACACCAGTAGATAGTCTCTTTCCGTATGTTCTTTCCCTTGCACACCACACACTTCCTCAGTGGATGCTCCTTCTTCTCTGTGCGAGGAATATACGATGGGAAATGTCTGGCAGTGAGACGTGTGACTGGTTCGATGTCAACGGATGAACGTCGCTGATGGTGTTTCGGCAGCAATTCAGTGCACCTGGAGGATGTGATCAACTCGCGCACCAGGGCCAGCTGGAACTGATAGTGACTGAGTTTGGTTCTATCAGTTGTATATTTCAGATACAAAATATAGCCTTGCAGCACCATTGTATTGAGGAGGAAGAAAAATTCCTTCTTCCATACCTTCATTACCTTCCTAGCAAAGCCGTAATATTTTGCCATCTGATCGTTGCGATCTACCCCACCCATATGCTTGTTATAGTCAATGATGCACTGGGGTTTCATTATCTTGTCACCTGTCTTTCTGTCGTTCCTTCCCGTGTCTGCCATTGTACACGAGTGCACTGTTGTCAGCATGTAAACGTCGCGCTTGTCCTTCCATTTCAAACATCGTAGATACTCCTTGCTGTAAACAACATATTCACCGCGTTTCAATTTCATAGCTTTTACCTCCTGAGGCATGCCCTTCCTGTTAGGCATCACTGTTCCAGTTGCACCAATTTTACGCTGATACAAATCTGAGAACAAAGTAGGACTAGTGTAGTATCGGTCAACGTAAACTCTGTAACCAAGGTTCTGAAGTCGTTCACCGAGTAGATCAAAAACCACACGATACGTGTGTCCATGTTCCTGTGCAGCATCCGTCTTTCCAGTGTATATCTGCCAGTCAATGGCATACCCAGAACTAGATTCACATAATTCATAAATCTTTACTCCAAATTTCACTGGTTTCATTGGATTGTAAACACGGTACGAAACTTTGCCTTTCCACAACATAGTAGCTTCATCTAGAGCAAGCTCTCGTTCTGGAATGTACACATTCTTACTTCTCTCCACGTACCTTGTATTCAACTCTCTAACACGAAATAAAGGATCATAGCCATCTTCCCCTCTTTTCTTTATCTGACTAGTGTTGGCTGCATGCAGAAATTTGAGTATCAGTTCAAATCGATTTCGATTCATAATAGTTCCAAAAAATGGTGTTTCACAAACTTCATCCATTGTCCAGTAGTCTTCAAGTTTTGGTTTCACAACTAATCCCATGGCTATAACAAGAGCAAAAAACAGCTTCAGTTCCTCATCATTTGTTGCTTTCCAAGATCTAATCCTTGATGTAGCCGGCAATGAATCCATTGGTGTGTTCACAAAAAACTGGTCGGCATATCGGTTTGTTTCTTCCGCAATAAGCTTCAAATCATCAGCTGTTAGGCAGAAAAGTTGAATGAATCCCAGCACCGAATCTGGAATAGGAACCTGTATGCCCGGTGCACCAACAAACGGACTTCTCTATCATTTTTCTGCCACTCAGAATGCAATTCAGATGGTGAACTGGTAGGGTTTCTTTGTCTCGATGCAAGGCTCTGGCGTGAATTCTGTGCTGGAATTCCCCTTCCCCTTCCTCTTGTTGCTCCTCTCCCACGGCCTCTTCCTCGTCTAGTGGGGTTTATTCCTAAAGTAAAATGAACAAACCAGTGGTACACATGGTCTCGTGGGGTTTATTCCTACAGTCAAATGAACAAAGCAGTGGTACACATGGACATGACATAGGAATAGAAACTGGAACGGAAGGCCAAACTCAGGTTCGAATACAATGTTATATGCCTACAAATAACAGTATCATCTAGTTTATATATGTGTATTTTACTATGGGTATATTATGTAAATACTAGATGAGGAAAAAGTGCATAATAACTACTAGAACTAGTATTTACTGCAAGAGAAAATGAAAATTATACCGGCGTCAGGAGAATTATTCCGGGAATTTCCCACAACAACTGTGTCATCTGAGCTAAAGTCGACATCATTTTCATCGCAGCAAAGTTTTGAATCATCCGATGAATCATCACTATCACTACTAGAAGTCGCAACATAGTCCGAATCGGAATCATCAAATATTTCATCAATGACTTCCTGCACACTAAAAGTTGTTTTTCTACGTTTCGCCATGTTGAAAGCTACCTAATTAATTATTCATTTATGCAAATTAGTTGACCTAATTATATTATTTGGGTTCCCATAATATACTTTGGCCAATGGCCAAACAGGAAATGGTGTCAGATCACGTTGTGGAATACAAACAACAAAGTTATAAATAAGTAAACTACAGCACTCTAAAAAACGTGTAAACACGTCGGCGGCGTATGGATGTAGATTTGCCATAACGTGTATACACGTCGGCGGCGGCCTAAGGGTTAATTGTTCCTTCGTGAAGGTAGCCTTTTTAGTTTTCAGTTGACCATGGATATAAATGATCGTAGTTGTTTCTTGTATCTTTGGCAGTAAGGTTCAGTGATTCAAGGTTTGTACCATCCAATAGTTTGCCATCATGTGGCGGTTCCAGGTTCGACATAGATGATTCGATGTTTGAAGTACCTGGTACTCTTTTTGTTAATCGTAGTTACTAGAGTATTGACTGTATCTTCAATTCGGCCTAACCGATCATTCAAATTCCTCCGATCAATAGGAGATTCCACAATGTGTGGATCTGGTTTTCTCTTCTTTGGATTAGTATCTGTGGTATCTTCTGGAAAAGGAAAGAGACACAGGACAACACCAACTCATTATCTGTGTTGTCTCGTAAGCAACAGTTGTCAGCATAGACTGCACAACGAAAATTTCCTTTGCGCTTACATGCGACTAATAACCACCATAGACAACGGCGAATTCACATCAGCATTCACTCCTGAGGCAACATCAACATGCACTTCAGAAACATAGAGTGAATCAAAATTCTCACTCAAGTCAAAATTCTCTTTCGTTTCAGAAAAGTTCCAGAAAAAATTCATGCGGTAGAGATGATTCGATGTTTGAAGTACCTGGTACCTGGGTTAATTTAACCCTCTACCGCATGAATTTTTTTTAAATATTTTTTTTAAAACAAAAATATTATTTTCTGTTGGTATTAGGGTACACACTATGGGAAAAATGTTATCTAAAAAAAAAATTATTAAAGGTGAATAAATGACGAAAATGTATGAAATGCCAATCGGCATCTTCATGCACAATGTAACCAATCGAATGCATCTTCATGGGTCGGCAATATCTGCAAAATTATTATTTATTTTGCATAAATGTATCCACATAATGATGCAACAGCATGAAAGTTCATGTAAGAAAAGGAAGCATACACTACAGAGAATGAACACGACCATGAAAGTACTCAGTAAATCTCAGCATAAAACCATCTTCAATGTCTTGTACTGCATTCTCCCTGATCGCAAGGGACAAATGCAGTTACACAAATAAATTACTGTTACTCCGTGTGAAACCGCTTGAAACAGTTTTTGTCCTTTGAAAAGCATAGACTTATGTTGCACTTTTCGCAGGAAACACGTGATTGTCCACTACAGCCGGGTAGACGGCAGCGCAGTCTTTTGACGGTCCAAGTTGGCCAGTGGCTGGTGTCGTCTGTGCGAACATCGGCAACTGGGACAGGATGCCTACGTCTTGCCTTCTTCGCGACCGATTGAAGTTCACTCTCCATGCTCGGTCGACCCGCTCTCTTCCTATTTGTGCCTTTATTAGACTTACACAAACCTACAGCAACACCAGAGATCGAAACACATTACTATGCATGCAAAATCTAATGTGCAGTATTTTTATCAAAGTTTTACCTTCATAAGAAATTATTCATATATCAGTAATACACATGAGACTGAAATAAAAGATTGCATTCACTCAACAGAACTGAAAAAGACAAATTCAATAAATAAAATATGATGAGAGAAATAATTCTGTGTCAGCAAGTAAAAGACAAATTGTTGAGTGAGACTATCACACTTGACTATCTTACCTTCTGCAATCTGAGCCTTGAATTTTATCAAAGTTTTACCTTCATAAGAAATTATTCATATATCAGTAATACACATGAGACTAAAATAAAAGATTGCATTCACTCAACAGAACTGAAAAAGACAAATTCAATAAATAAAATATGATGAGAGAAATAATTCTGTGTCAGCAAGTAAAAGACAAATTGTTGAGTGAGACTATCACACTTGACTATCTTACCTTCTGCAATCTGAGCCTTGAATTCTGCCAATCTGAGAACTTCCGATGTGTTGTTTTGTTGCGAACGAGCTCGCCTGTACAGTAGCCATGCGTTCACTACAGCCATGTCCAGAAAATGGAAGAACAGTCTGTGATACCATTTCTTTGATCGAATGGTAATTCGATAAAGTCCCATGAGGCTGTCAAGCAAATCCACACCACCCATATGCTGGTTATAGATGGAGATTATCTGAGGGCAGTCAATTTCCTTTCTTGCTTTCTGTGCCGAAAACCATCGCATCACTTTTATTCTGGGCTCTGTGCCCACATATGTTGAAAGAATATTGACGACTTTGTTGTCATACCACTGTACAAATGTAATGGTGACCCCATCTACATCAGTCGGGTACTCTGCCATGGATCCGCGGCCAATCTTCTTCAAATCTTTTTGAGATTTTTCTGAAAAACCCTGCAGCCTGTTCACTCTCACTGTCCCAACACTTTGTATAGATTGGTGTTCCAAATACACAAGCAGATCAATGCTAGTGAAATAATTGTCAAAGTACAACTTGTGTCCAACAGGTGGAATGGTCCTGGCCAGGCGCACTACGACGTTGGCACTTGGTCCACAATCCTTTTCTTTAGCAAGGACATGGTTTTCTTTACCCGTATACACTTCCATGTCATATGCAAAACCTGATTTACCGGAGAGTACCCAGATCTTGTAGCCCCACTTGTGTGGTTTGCTTTTGTTGTACTGCTTCAGTCTGCTGCGACCTTTGAAAGGCACAACTTGTTCGTCTACACACAATGACTCCTCCTTAGGAATTGTATTGAGACAATCACGAATCTGTGTGATTAGTGGTCTGATCTTATAAAGTCGATCGCCATCTGGTTCTGCAGCCGTATTTTCGTTGAAGTAGATAAAACGCTTGATTTCTTCCCATCTGTTGACTGTCATGACTTCCGATACGTTGTTTACTTTGTATTTGGCATTCCAGTATCTTCTTGCACTGGGTAGTACGATCAGAGACATCCACATGGTTATGCCCAGAAACTTTTCTAACTCTGGAACTGTCAGCTTGATGGGTTTCTCAGGACGAGTTTGAACAGCGTAAAGGTTAGTCTGTTCAACGATATGCTGCTCCAGCGTAACCGGGAATACCTTCCTAAAAAACTGAATGGGAGTTTTTAATTCCACAACATCCGGACCAAGACTCACATCGCCGGAGAAGGGTGATCGCCTTTCTACCGTATCTTTAGAAGTTTTCCACAGAAGTCTGCGTTTCACTTTGCCTGCTCTAGTCTTGGATATCCCAGTGCTTGTTGTCGGCATGTTGAGGCACGGAGACTCCGGGCGCTCAAGGTCGCTGTGCTCTTCTGAAATTGCATCCCTGTCCACTGGTGGATTATGATCCTCATCATGCTCTTCTGAACTTTCATCCCTGTCCACAGGTGGATTATAATCCTCATCACGTTCGTTGTCTGATGACAACTGACTGTCATCACTCTCAACAGGAATTACTCTTCTAACCACCTTCTTCTTCATCTTTCTTTTTCCATAAAACGATTTCACATTCATGGTAGCCATCTGGTAAATCAATATACATAACAAATTATTGCATTTATAAACATTTACCACTCAATATTACTACTAAATCACAATTATACCTGACTTATCCTACAATGAAAAAGTTCTGTTGAAACGGAAAGCAGTCATCAGCATAGTGTTTATGTTGCATGATGATGCCAATCGGCATACCATTTTTGTCATTCAATGTTACGATAGTCGTTTATTCTAACTCTACCAACTAAATTTTACCACAAAACACATTCAAAACGGTTATTTGACGTAGTTTGAATTTTACCTGGATATGAAATCCAACAATAATGAAACAATGTGGAAAAATCTGATTTCGTTGATAAACACACGGTATTTCGAAAATATCGATGGCTGGAAGCACAAAGGTGCTAAGCGCACTTTTCTTAATTCTAAGAAAACTGAAGTTGAAGTTTTGTTATGTGTTGCTAAAATTCATTATTCAAAATAATTCGATTTGCAATGACTTTTCCAAAAGAAGAGCTTATTGCAGTGTTACAAGTATTTTTATTTTTGCACAAATAATTCTGTTTGTAAAAAAAAAATGACTTTGTAAAATTACTGTAAGGAAATATATGCACTTAGGACTTTTGTGCGCTGATGCTGGGACACCTGAAATACTAATTCATGTCAACTGTTTTGACAATTGTTTTAGAAGACCCTTAATAAATACTGTTCTAACTAGCCTTTAAGCATTTGTTAATTTATTAAGCACCACATGATTATATTATTTAATTTTAAAATTTCTTTTAAGCAAAAAAACTCCTAATAATATCAGGAAAATAACCAAAAATAATTTAATTCAAGTATGAGCGACTCTTACGCCGAGTTTTCCTTCAAATTAATGTGATAATCATAGCTGTCATACTTATCATTATAATTAACATCCAATAAAGATTTAAGAAAAAAATATTATAATGAAAATCAAGAAGCACCAAAATGCATCTTCCTCCATAATTTATCCACATTTCACACGTTGAAGAAGTAAAACAATAAAATGCAACAGTAATTATAAAATAATGCTCTGCATTCAAGCCATTAGTTTCAGATAAGAAAAAAATAACATTAAGTTTGAATTCAGTCTTCTTCCTCGTCAGCACAGGGCTCCGAAAGACAGTCTCGAGCTCTAGCATTTGAAGGCAAGTCATTGTAGAAAACCGCATGCTCTGCCGGAATTACTCTGCTCTTCAGTAGCGCAAGGAGGTCAGCTTTTTTGGCCGTCGAGATTGGGATTCGAGAGAGATAGGCTGGTGTAAGTTCCCCTATCAGTGTGTTTGGCCTGCCGCGTTTGCTGGATATGTTGAGGCGAAGGAAATTCTCATCACTAATCTGGTATTTGTACTCAATGACAAATGGGTGAAGTTTACTGAAGCGCAGCCACTTAACACGTAGCCAATTCACCGTATCCCCCTCCATATTCTTGCTGCGATTTAGTAGAAGAGTAGAAGCCAGCATCTTCAAGTCACTGAAGTCTGTGTGCATCATTCGCTGAACGATAAATGGAGGAGCTTTCTTTCGTGCACCGGCTATCGCCACTTCCCAATCACGAGTTGTATAAATTTTGAGATGCTTTGTAGCTCGCTCAATCAGGGAGTGCATTAGATCTACATCTAAATACGAGTGGCCACTCTCCATATACTTTAGATCAACAGTTTGTAGAGAAGGCAATGTTCTAATGGCGTACAACATGACTGCACAGATAAACTGGTTGCGATTTTGTCCACCGCAAGTATCTGAGAATGATGTGACGTGCGTGACGGTTGCTGGAAGTTTTCGCAAGTAATCCAGAAGGGCGGACCCTATATCATTTGCTCCCCTACCACCTTCTGTCTCGTCCCATATGTAATTGAATCCTTGTTGGGATGCCGATTCCAGTATCGTAAAGTTGTACACAGCAAGCTTCCTTCTATAATATATTTGTGAATCACCTGCATGTGGAGTAGAGAGAACTGCTTCAAGATCAAATGTTATGGCTCGATACGATTGGTCACTGCAAGCTTTTACTTTATCGCGACTCTTCTCCTCCATAGACTCTTTTTCTCGCCTTTTATGTGCTTCCCATGCATCATGCAAGTTCGTCTTCTCTGTATCCACAGCATTTCTGTAGCTATTACAAGTGGAGCACTGATCTTTCTTAGGAATAAAGAAGCCAAGATTAAATTGGGTATTGAAGACTCTTCGATAGATTTCTTGCTTAACAGGTGCTACTCCAAGCCTTTGACAGTAATCCTCACTGTACAAACGGTAAAGCTGTTGAATATTAAGATCAGGTGCCAAATACCGTTTACGTGAGTCTTTGCGAGTGTAATGCGATTCAACCTGCGGAAAGCTGTTTATGTGATCGACGATCTTCTGGATATTCTCATCTGAAGTTTTATTTGCAGGAACCTTTCCTTTCCGACCATCTTTTCCAACAAATAAACCAGTATCTGATTTACCTTTTAAAGCCCTGTTAACAATCTTGATTGAAATAGCAAGAGTACTGCAAAAGAAGTTTCTACAGACACGCATTCGATCATCATCGGACATCAAATAATACTCTCGACTTTTCTTGCGCTTTGTGCTTACAGCCTCTCCAGTTGCAGCATCTATGCTACGCCTGCGGACAGCAACTTCAGTGACTGCGCTGCAGAGGAACTGAGACTTGCACTGAATGTCTTGCAACGAGTAATACTCGTTGCATAATTGCACTTGCTTATCTTCCGAAATCATGACCCCACACTTAAAACGACATCCTTCTTCGCAACCCCCACATGGTTTTTTTCCCGCCACTAGTTTCCCTTTCCTCGAAACATACTCCTTTCCATTAGCTCGAGATAGCTGCCTAACATTTCGTTTCCAACCTTGTGTATTTCGTTTACGCTTTCGTGAACGCTCCTCCATATCTGATGGTGGTAGGCAAGGTGTAGATGCATCGTCGCTGAGAGGAAGACTTCCTGAGGGACCAGGCTCTTCGTTAGAGAGAGAGGTTGAACGAGTAGTCACTGTAACTTCTGTTGGATGTGGAGGATTAACTACATCAACTGTTGTTGGAAGCACTGAATCAGGTGACATCTGTTGAGAAGAAATAACCCCGACTGGAACTTGCAAAGGTTGCAAGATTGGTGGCCTACATGACATGTAAAATAAAAATAAATGCCAATTAAACACTCATTTTTAATAATTTAATAATCTTCCTTTATTGAAGTTCACATTCACAGAATGCATTGCGATTACAATGAAACATTCATAATCATAGTACACTGTAGTAACTGATGACAAGTTTAACAGAAGTTTAATTTAACTTTTGTATTTTCATCATAAGAGTAGTTTAAGTAAATTAATTCATCAATTATAATGGCAGAAATACAAGAAAATGACTACTCCATAGAGACAATGACTATTAGACCTTCATTTTAAAATAATAATTGAAACCACATTTGAAATGATAGTACAAAGAACTACCTTAGGCGAGTAATGATGATAACTTTACGGGTACGAGTTCTTTCCATCGGAGTGGCCATACTTGCAACATGAAGGTTGAAAGGCTCGGACGTCAGCAGGTGTGAATGGTCTAGCACTTCTACTGCAGAAACCTCTCTGCAAAAAGGCTCCAAGACTAGAGGAAGTGTAGGATCAAGCCCTTCAACTGTCATAGCAGGTGTACGATTAAGCGGAGAAGAAACCTCGAGGTCCAGAGGAAGCATAGTTGCAGGCAAATCAGTTGCCAGCGGGTGTGAATGGTCGAGCACTTCTACTGCAGAAACCTCTCTGCAAAAAGGCTCCAAGACTAGAGGAAGTGTAGGATCAAGCCCTTCAACTGTCATAGCAGGTGTACGATTAAGCGGAGAAGAAACCTCGAGGTCCAGAGGAAGCATAGTTGCAGGCAAATCAGTTGCCAGCGGGTGTGAATGGTCGAGCACTTCTACTGCAGAAACCTCTCTGCAAAAAGGCTCCAAGACTAGAGGAAGTGTAGGATCAAGCCCTTCAACTGTCATAGCAGGTGTACGATTAAGCGGAGAAGAAACCTCGAGGTCCAGAGGAAGCATAGTTGCAGGCAAATCAGTTGCCAGCGGGTGTGAATGGTCGAGCACTTCTACTGCAGAAACCTCTCTGCAAAAAGGCTCCAAGACTAGAGGAAGTGTAGGATCAAGCCCTTCAACTGTCATAGCAGGTGTACGATTAAGCGGAGAAGAAATCTCGAGGTCCAGAGGAAGCATAGTTGCAGGCAAATCAGTTGCCAGATGTTCAGTAGAAGTTCCTAAGACAGACAAAATGCATACCCAAGTTAAACAATGTAAAGAAACACGGAGGGATGCATCGCTGGTTTTAATATTCACTATGGCAAGCAATACCGGTCTATGCGTCTGCAGGTGTGTTCTGGTGGTCACGATCCTACCTGTAGTTGCTTAATAATACCGATGAGACGTCCATGACATCGCCTTTCGATGCAGCCCAAACCTTACTGCATAATACCGCATAATTTTTACAATTTTACCACATAAGCCGATTTCGAGCTTTAAATCACTTAATTTCCCAAACATCAACATTTATTTTCCATAATTTTACAGCATTTTCTAAGGTTCCTATTAATAAGCTTACCATCATCACTGGATTCCTCGATTGAATCATTAAGGTCCATGATCATCTGAAGCGCTTGTGCAGAACTGAAACGATGCACTCGTTTATGCATTTCAATAATAATGTATTGAGAGCAGAAACAGTAAACAATAAGCAGTAAACACTAAAGATTTCGAGATATTGTTTCTGTTATTTTTAATGTAACTTTTATTATTTTTGTAACGGGGACGACGATAAACAGTAATGGCGAATGGCGTGGAAGTCAACAACAAAGACAAGGCGTTAAAAAAAGAGGGTGCACATAGGTATTAAGTGCGCTTGAGCTATTTGCGCTCTATGGATTTCAGCCAATGAGACTTAGCCCAATTGTGTTTTGGTGCCAAGTGATCCAAATTAACATCGTAAACGTTAGTACCTTTGTGCTCCGATGTATATTTCTTCCAGGCATATTATGCACTACTTTTTTGAAAAACCCAAAAAAGTGCGCTTAGCACCTTTGTGCTTCCAGCCATCGATATGTCAGAAATAGAACAAGAGCATAGATATATAAACAAAGACTAGATTTCACTTTATTATTATATCTACTATCCCAGAGATACGCATAGTGATGCCAATTGTCATCGTAGAGTTTATTAACCACGCATGGCAGAAATGATGCCAATCAGCATCACTATGCGGTAGATATGCGGTACTATGTACGAACAATTTCGCTTCATATTCACAAATTGAATCTTTATGCAAATATGCAATCAAATTGTGAACAAATTCACTCGTCCGCAAGAGACCAACTTCCTGCAACAATCTTTCATACACCTAACGTGTAATCCAACTTTGGTTGACTGAAACTCAATTCACACAAGTCAGCTGCAAGCCGCCAACCCACATGAACTTTTACCCATGCGACACAAATTCAAAGACGCTGCAAACCATATGAACTTCGTGACCCATAGTCGTATACACAAGATCCAACACATTGTTGGCTCGTTTGTCTAGGGGGACCAAAAGCAGAAACTGGTCAACGAAAGTTCTCTTTCCAATTATATTCGACACATTAATTACATTCGTAACAGACACGCATTTTAACATAAAACGAATCGAAGTAGGTCTGACCGGTTCCAACGCTAGACGTCAACTACTCTCTATCCCTCTAAGCTATCCACTCACGTGACCATTCAACACCAGTTAAACCGGTCTTTCCAGTTACAACAGTCACACCAGCAGATACCCTACTACATCCTCCCTCTAGCGAGTATGCTAAAACTAATTAAGCCGACAACACGTAACAACATCCTCAAATAGTATGTTTACGTAGTGTTGTGAGGCGAAAAAAATGTCCGGAAACTTTCATATTTTTCCGGAAACTTTCAGAAATTTTCCACAAATTTTCCGGAAACTTTTCGATGTATTTTTCCACCAATAAAATATTATTAAATACATACTCAATTCTAAGGAGTCAGAAATTTTCTTTCATTTATAATGTTGCTAAATACATTAGTCACTATAAACAGTCTTAGGTGGATGTAACTGAAAGATGTCACTGCTAGTGCTAATTGTTCAGACTGTTCACACGACCCTGAAAATACATTTCGGAATTAAATTCAATTAAACTATGCTGTAAATTTAGAGAAAATATTTTTTTATCATTCAGTCACCTTCATATTTGTGAGTTATGAAAATATAAAGCAGTATTTTAACTTTTAAGTATTGTGGTTGTCCTGTGTCTACAGTTGCATTATTTTCTATGAGTGTTGAGTTATATATGGACGAATGGTTGTTGTTCACAAGGTTGTGTTGTCCACGCATTGTTTCGTTGTTGAGCATGGGTCAACTGAACTTGTATTGACTTATGTCATTTTGCATGTTGATAAGGATGTGAATTCTGCACGGAAGGGGTAGTTGTTTTTGGACAACATTGCTTTTGGACGACATTATTCGTTTTCACGTAATTCTCGCACATACACTGAGGACTATTGTACCTGAGTGTGTCGATGTTTCTTTGGCTGTTGAGAAGTTTTCGTCTGATTGGCTGCATTTGACGTGTGTTGCGATAACTATGAGTTTTTCGATGTTCTGGATATTCTTCATCCACCGAAAATGAAACTGGATTTGTAATATTTGCTTAGTATTTCTCTCTGATATCTCAACTACTGAATGTTTTTTTAAATGTTTTTTAAACCTGTTAGTTGCTGTTGTAATGTCTTGTTAACATGTACTTTGCAACAGGCATGTGACGAAAAATGAATCAGGTGTTGAAAATGAGTTTGTTGAAAGTGTGAGTGAAGAGCGTCCACCTAGCCCTGTTGTGCTGGGAAAAGTTCTGCAAGTTCACGTGACTTCTGCGAGCAGTCCTCTTGATTTCTGGGTGACCTGCCCAGTTGAAAACGTCGAACATGGACTTACTCTCCTGATGAACTGAATTGAGGATGTCTATTCAAGTTCGCAAGCCGACAAGCACTTGATCCTAGAACCTCAATTCCTTGTAATGCTCTTTCTCTCCTGGGACGAGACATGAATTGCTGCCATAGTAAGACCAGAAGACATGTCATGATCCTCAACATAGTCACTTGATTGCCCACAGATTTCTTTTGAACTGCTTCTGCAATCTTTCGCCTTTGTTTCACTTTGAGATCCAGTGTCCTTGTGATGCTTTCTGTCCTGGGACGAGACACGAATTGCTGCCATAGTAAGACCAGAAGACATGTCATGATCCTCAACATAGTCACTTGATTGCCCACAGATTTCTTTTGAACTGCTTCTGCAATCTTTCGCCTTCGTTACACTTTGAGATCCAGTGCCCTTGTGATGCTTTCTCTCCTGGGACGAGACACGAATTGCTGCCATAGTAAGACCAGAAGACATTGTCATAATCCTCAACATAGTCACTTGATTGCCCACGGATTTATTTTGAACTGCTTCTGCAATCTTTCGCCTTCGTTACACTGAGATCCAGTGTCCTTGTGATGCTTTCTGTCTTGGGACGAGACACGAATTGCTGCCATAGTAAGACCAGAAGACATTGTCATAATCCTCAACATAGTCACTTGATTGCCCACGGATTTATTTTGAACTGCTTCTGCAATCTTTTGCCTTCGTTACACTGAGATCCAGTGTCCTTGTGATGCTTTCTCTCGAGAAGATCCTCTACATGATGTTTATTCGTCAGTGAGTGTGGATGACTGGATGTATCTTCTTTGCAGTGAGATTTTACAGATGTGTTCTGGACTGTTGTGCTCGATTACAATGTTGTTTTGGCTGGTAATGCTTCTGCGCCAAATATTTTTGATTTGAACGTGAGTTACGCTGACTCCAATACGGGTGTGGGAGTTGTTTTTCAGATTGGTGACCTTTTGGAATCGCCGGTTGGAGGTGTACGGCATTCGCAGAGGTGTCTAGGAAGGAACGTTGGTGCCTTCATGATCCACACTGATCCAGTGGATGGTGGCGACCATCTTGGCAATGACGACTTCGCATCTGTCCTTTGCGAGTGATGAGTACGATGGCTTGTCGCTTGAGTCCACTGTATTGAGCGACGCTGAAACTTTTCGCTCTTTGCGAGTCGGTGAGATCGATATTCGCTCTGATGTGTGTTCTCGCCATATGGTTTGGCCGTGTGCCATTATTCTTCATTTGCTTTAGTTTGTGGCAGTTGCGAACGAACAGTTTCCTGGAACTTTCGTTTTGGACTTTTTTCATTCCATGTTGAAAAATTCAGCTTCGAACGATGCGTTTACTTAGCTTGATGGATGTGGTTTATCGATTTTCTTTTGGAGATACATGTGCAAATTTTTACAGACTTTTTGAGTTTCCATACAAGCAATGTCAATATTTATGGAAACTTGCGTTAGTTAATTATTACGTTTTGTTTGGAACTGTTTTTCTAACGTCATGCAGTAATGACAATTTTTACTTTTAATAATTTATTACTCATCTTGGTTGATATTTTGCTTCAAACTTTTTGATTTAACAGTCTTTTGACTTTTCTTGTGTGCATATTAATTAAGTCAGAAACCCCTCTGGTTTCTGCCTTCCATGGAGTCCCGGGGATATGTTGGGGCCCACGATTGGATTACTGACCTTTTTAGACTGGGGAGACCCTTAGCAGAGGGAAATACTTTATTTAAGGAGAGTGCAAAGGGGCGTGAAGAGAGAGTTCTGATGTTTTCTTGACTGCTGTTGGTTGTTGCTCGTACACCTTTTCATGGTGTCTTAGTTAAGTGCGGTATCTGTTTGAGAACGGTTGCTTTTCGTCGGCCTGTTGCTGCTTCAAGACACGAGGTCTTTTGTCTGCTGACGTGAGGAGTGAATGCCACCATCCGTCAACGTATACGGATTGGTAATTGTATTGTATTTCTGTTTCTTGAGCGAGAATAAACCTATTATATTCCTAGACATTGTGTTCTTAGCTTATTTCCATGGGACCTCATTACAATCTATAAATTTACAAAGGACCTCTCACAGGAGGTTCAATTGCGATCATGTAGGGAAGTGTCCCTGCACACTTACATATCAGAATATATTGCAATTAGCTACCAGTCCACACTTAATAATACATGGATTTGCTCCTCTGCCAAATTTTTTGGTGTCTTCAGGGAATGACAAAATGGTGGCATAGGAGTGAAAAAGTTAGGGTCATAAAACCTGCCAAACACTTTTGCAGACTTAAGATTTTAACCTTCTCAACAAATAGTGTGACTTGGTCCTTTAGTCTGTTGGTTTTGTTATTTAGATTTTGAAATTCTTCAAGAAAGTGAGAGTCAGAAAGCATTTTTTGGCATAACACTAATGCTCAATCTAAGTGAAACCCTGCCAAAACAATATAAAAATTGTCGTTTGCTCATGGACAAGTTAGTTCTCAAGGCTCTGACTACACATAATTCTTTTTTTTAAACAGATAGTTGCATAGTTTTGTAAAATGTTGGGGCCACATTTTGACACTCAGTGGTCCAAAAGATGTGCAACTTGTGCAAGTCCTGGCACTTCATCTGGTTCAGGGAATGTTCAAATTCCCACGCAGAGACTGACAACTGCCTGATTCTAAGACGGCAAGAACACAAATCAGAAAGGCAAATTAAAGCATGTGGATTCCCCACATCACAAGCAGCAATGATTAAACATGCAATAAATAAGGTACCCAACTACCCATGTTTCCAGTTTAGTCCAGGTTCTTTCATGCGTTCCATAGTTCAGAGCCTCTATGATCCAGGCTGCAGTATTTTTTCCTCAACCAACACAACAAACAAGCAGATACAAGTTTGGGAGTGAACAATACTTTAACATAATTTGGTTAAGAAGGGGAGACCCAGAATGGATGGACAATCCCGCTAATATGGCCACCCATTATTCATGTAAAATATTTTAAAAAAACATGACAGCACATTCAACTGTAGGAATATAAAGATCATTAGGGAGAGAGAAAAAATCTGATTAAAACGATCCATTTTAAACGGGAAGATCATAATGTGGCGGACCCGGGGGTTCGAACTTGACACCAGGATGAATTTGCCCCCGGACCGTTCACTCCAGTGGTAAGGCAGGTTACGGCTCCTAATGGTCTATCAGGAGACTTGAAGATAATGAACAACTTTATTAAGAAATAAACTGAAACGATCCTTCAGGTAAGTTCAATCGCAATATTTCACTGTCCGCTTATCGAATGCCGCAGTTCCAAGCACCTTGGGCCTACTTCGAAGTTCGAACCGCAACCGAGTGTCAAAGTGCCCGCCGCGATACAGTTCTGCAAGTCCTTTCAGTTTTCACTGTTCTCAATGCACAATGTCCGCTTATCGAATAACTTCAAACCGCAACTAAGTGTCAACAGAAGTGTCTTTCGCAATACAGTTCTGCAAGTCCTTTTCGGAACGACGACGATGTTTCCACGGTGACTGACTGACTCCAGTTCGCCGAGTGACTGAGCCGACTGACGGTGACCAAGGGAGTCCGCTGACTAAGCCGCCGATGTAGGCCTATGACTGACCGGCGACCGACGTGTCGACTGACTGTTGACTCCCCGTGCGACTGACTGCCGACTGACTTCCGTGGCAGCGTGACTGACTGTATTTGCGACTGTGATCCTCGTAGCCGCTCCATTAACTATAATCGACGACTGACTGTCCTTTCTTTCACTGACTTCGCTCCTGACTGACTACTGCGCCACTGACTGTTGACTGTTCGCTTGTTACATGTTTAACGACACTGCCATATCAAAGATGATTAGTGTCGCCCTCCTCCTTTATCCAGGCTTGGGACTGGCACTGGCAGAGAACAACCAGTGGCGGACTGCCGGCTCCTTATATAGCCGACCAGGCTCTGAGGGGAACATAGGGAACATCAAGGGAACATAGAGAACATCAAGGGAACATATGGAACAAAACATGAGGGAACATCAGGGGAACATCAAGGGAACATGAGGGGACATCAAGGGAACATGAGAGAACAAAATGGAACATAGGGAACATCAAGGGAACATCAGGGAACATATAGAACGTAACAGAACATCAAGGGAACATAGGGAACATAACAGAGCATCAAGGGAACATATGGAACATCAAGGGAACACAGGGAACATCAACAGAACATCAATGGATGTATGACATGTATTAGGGAACATAACAGAACATGAGGGAACATCAAGGGAACACAAGAGAGCAAAGGGACACGAGGGAACATACAAGGAAACGTAGAGGGAGGGGCTATTTTTTTTTAACGCGCCCAATCAGGTCCGCTACAATAAGTCTACTTTAAAATAGTCCAAGACAGAATTTTAGTGTAATCGCAGCAATTTGTCGCTCATTTATCGCTGGCAAGCGAACCAAAACATGTATTTCACGCTGACGATGAGCCGTCTATATTTTTATATGTTTTTATATCGTTTGTATAGCCTGCCTCTTTTTTTAGTCGTTTGGTCGGAATTTCTTCAAAAACATACCATATAGCTATTTTTAGTCATTAGGCCTACATCGTTTGTTCGAAGATCTCTTCTAACGTTATAACCTTAAGTACCAGTACGCCACCAGTGAAATTTTGGTTTGTGGAAAATTTTCGCCCCCACCCAAAACCCACGGGCCCACCCCACCTCTGCCCCACCCGGCCCCTGCGGGCCGAGGTGTGTGCTGGATGGAGGCGAGGTGGCCCGTGCAAAAATCTGTATGTTAAACTATTGGCAAGGGAATGGAAATTTATAGCGAAAATTAGGTTTTTCGCCCCCGCCCTGGCCCCCATGGTGGTAGAGATTCGATCACCAACCCCTCCATCGGGTGGTTAATTCTGATGGTCCTCTGTCTATAGGTACAACGTTTCATATCAATAGCTGCGTTTTAGCGAAAAAAATTGTGGTTTCGCCACCACCCTGGTGGTAGAGAATCGCCAACCCCCTCGTTGGTGTGTCTCATGCCGAGACCTACACAGTAGTGAGGGTTTGGAGTGAAAAGCTCAAAAACTGTGGAAATGCATCCCGGTCAAATAGACAGACACACAGACAGAATCTTCACTTTATTTATATAGATCATTATCATCATCGTCATCATCATCGTCATAAACAATCGAAGACACGGCTATAATACGGCCATAGAGAAAGCTGCCAATCCTTGCCATGCAGTCAACCAGAATGGTTTAACTGCACGCCCAGAGACCACCACGGGGAGGTGTTGGCAAAGGTCTCCGTATTCCGATCATGTCGGCGCTCATAAGGCAGTTGAATTTCACCCCCAATTCTCTTATTTGTTACCCACAGAAATTGGAATTTTTTAGTTATTCGAAATTTGAGCAATTTGTAGTTTTGGATGGGAAATGCAAGACAAGAATTCGCATTGTTGTAAATTAGGCCTAGGCTATAGATGGATGCACGGACGGACGGACGGACGGACGGATGGATGGACAAATAGGAAGAGAGAAAGATAGATGGTTAGCGGGTATAACGAAAACGCCGTTAGTTGATAAGAAGTTGTGCCATCCGAAGACTGAAAATAAAAACGTCTGAAAACTCCAGAGTGCGGAAGGAGCAAAGAGAGCGTGAGATACACGGGAGAGTGAGCTATAGAGACTACTCAGATTAGGAGCATATGAAGTGGGACACCCCCCCCCCATAATTATGAAACGTCAAAGCAAAGATGACTAGGACAGCTTAAAAGAATACTAGGCAAACATGCATGTAAAGTATAACTGCCAGAGACGCTCATGATCGAAATACCCAAATGGCTATGACTACACATGCAGTACTATAACTCTACAGAGAAAATGGGATGCATTTGGACACCACATTTCTCACACAAATTACACAGATGACATCAGCGAACAACAGTTTACAACACGATAACATTCTTATTCAAATATACGAATAAATTTTAGATTAAGCTACATATAACTTGAAAACCAATAAAAGCATGCTACACAACAACTTCATTCTCTATTCAGCACACATCTAGGCCTATCTTCCAACTCTTTAATCTCCCCATTTAAATCCAACTGTTACATCCATTCAACTCAATCCGCAGTCCATTTATCTCAACTCCTTGGGGTCTTCCCTCGTGCAACTTAGTCACTCCTTGCTCCGCTCCATGCAACTTATAAGGCCACCCTTTCACTATTTCAACTCCGTGGAGTCTTCTGCGTGAGACTAAGGTCACTCTTTCCTATATTTCAACTCCATGGAGTCTCTTCATGAATCGCGTCCTTGCTCCACGCAGCTTGAGGTCACCCTCTCCTCTATTTCAATTCCGTGGAGTCCTTTCATCTGACCTGAGCCAACCAGGTTTCAATCTCCTATACAGCAAGATTGCTCAACAGTAAAATCCCGAAGAATTTAATGCAATGACAACTATGACAAACATCAACTTCCACAGTCAAAACTACAGTATCGGGGACCGAATGATGCCACGCACCCTTATCTTAAACCTAACCGACATTCACGACGCCTAACCTCAGCCCTAACCGACACTCACGACGCCTAACCTGATCCCTAACCGACACTCACGACGCCTAACCTCAACCCTAACCGACACTCACGACGCCTAACCTCAGCCCTAACCGACACTCACGACGCCTACGCCTAACCTCAGCCCTAACCGACACTCACGACGCCTAACCGACACTCACGACGACTAACCTGATCCCTAACCGACACTCACGACGCCTAACCTCAGCCCTAGCTGACCCGCATGACGCCTAACTCAGCCCTAACGGACCCGCACTACGCCTAACCGATCCCTAACCGACCCTCACGACGCCTAACCTAATCTCTAACCGACCCTCACGACGACTAACCTCAACCCTATACTAACCGACCCGCACGACGCCTACCCTGATCCCTAACCGAAACGTCGGTCCCCGATACTATAGTCTATAATTATGCCAAAATTTCGATAAAATTCAATGTCCTGTAATCATCTAGGTTGACCTGATGTCTATGAACGACGAAAAGCAGTCGAAGGAAGAAGAAAGTTGCTGGTGGAGCAGAAATCAGAAGAACTTCGATGAAAGACGACAGATTCTGGAATTTCGAAAGCTGTCGTCGGATGCGTCCGTCTTCTACGAACTTCGATTCACATTTTGGCATGTCCGTTCTAGCTCGGGTTACAATATTTAATTACTTAATATCAAATAATTAATAAAAGTAATAATTATCCAACTGCGATCGTAAGCGCAGCGGATCGAACAATGGTCGCGCGGTGACGTAATCATTGCGTCACGTTGCAAACAAAAAACTAACCTTTATGATGGAATTTAAATCGACTGCCTCCCTGCTCGTGTGTTGTTCTAAATCGGTCTGCTACACATTATGAAGGGCGTCGTAGACGACAATTTAAACGATTGCAATATTAGGGCTGTTCGATTAATCGCGATTAACGCATGCGATTAATGCGTTAACAAATTTTGCGATTAAAAATTTTAACGCATTAATCGTATGCATTAGCCTAATTAGATACGATTAAAATGGAATTAAAGGCAGAAAAACGGAAAGTTTACACTCGAAAGTAGCGATACATTCTTTTCAAAAATTGCAAGAAAGTAGCCTACTTGTGTATTATCATAGCAATTCATCGCTTCATTATCGCCTGCATTTGAACCAAAACATGCGTTTATCGCTAACGATCCACCGCATCGTCCACTAAAATTGTTTTAAAAATCCGTCAGACTACATTGGTTGAACTTCAGATGATGGCAAGACCAATGGATCCAGGTTTAAAAAATATCTTGAATCCACATCTAAAACTATAAAGGCGAACTTTTCCAATGTTTGCGAACAATTTTCTTCTTATCCGCCCGACCGATTTTTCCCAATATTTACAAAAATACTTTTTAGGACACCTTAACAAACATAGGGGGTTCGCGATCCAAAAATCTTACCTTTGCCGAATTTGAAACATTTGATTTTTAATAATTCGACGAAAGCTAATATAATGCAGTATTTAAGATTGGTCGCCGGATCGCTTTCAAAGAACCCATAGATTTATGACGTCATCACTTCTTTACTTCGCTTTAGGCGGCCGATTTTATAGCGCGCGCTTTCGCTAAATTATACTAAAAACACTAATAATATTATGAACGGTTGATCGCAAGACAATGACAATGGATACCGGTAATTAATATAGTAACGTGTCGTCGTACGTATACAGGCCATCTGGACATTGCAATATTTAGGGCGGACGGGTTTAGGCAAAAGAACCAAAATTCGCCGGCAAATGCTGGCCACAACGGAGAGTGACGAACCCGCCCCGCAGGGGCGGTTGCAATGGGAGCTGGGTTGGGGCGAAAAATCTACATTTCACCGACAACGCCAGGCACCTCAGGCTGGGACCGGATTGGGGCCGATGGAAGGTGGGGTGAGAAAGGTTAAGTGGGAACGGGGTCAGCGTGGCTGTGGACCAAATATCGAAATTTCCCGGGCAACGCCGGGTAATTCAGCTAGTAGGCCTATATTATATTAGGCCTACGGACAATAATAGTAATAAATTATTAATTATAATAATGTGTTGAATGCGATGTCGTGCGATTAATTTTTTTAATCGAACAACAGCCCTAACTAATTAATAATTATATTCAGTGATAGGCCTATATTATATAGTTGGACACCAGCACAAGCTACAATGTTATGCACTATGCAGGCCTATCAAGTATCAACTTTGATGTGATAATTCCCTCCCCTCCTTCATCTTTATCTCTGTTTCCCTCTGTTAATGCCTCTTCCTCTCGGTCTCTCACTGACACACTCTTGATCTATCCTTTCTTTGAAGCCAACCAAGGGTTCCTGGGTCGACACATCATGTATAATAATTCATTGTAAGTTTAAGATTCTAATGCTCATGCGTAATTCTCTAGAGTGTTGAGCCCAGTTCTGCGAGAAGGTTTAGTGACCACCGAAAGAGAAAACCCAGATCTCCGAATAGTATGGCTGTGGTTGAAAGACAGGGCACAGGTTCCAGACCTTGTGAACATACTGTGAACATACTGCACAAAGAATGAAGTGACTTCTGTTGTGCCACTTTCTCATGCACCAGCATTTTGATGACATTTCAAATTCACACTGTAATCAGTCCGACATCGGTAGTCCATCAATACAGTGCAGCAGCCAATGGTGGATACACAATCTAAAAGAGTATGATTAATTTTTTTAAAGTGAAAATACCCTGGTTTAAGCGTAGTAATTATCACCATATAACATACCGGTTGTTATGAAATATTAAGTAATTTTCTGGCAAAAATATGTACACTGAAATCTTCAAAAATATACAATTATTTTGATCGTATAACTGTACAACCATCAGCTCTTGGATACCATAGAAACCGTAGAAGCAGGTAGTAGTAGTCAGGCTGAAAATGAAAACAAGTTCGAGAAAAGTAACAAGTTCACTGTACATGGATTTCACATTTAAAAACAGCAGACAGTTCATAAGCAATATAAAAACAAACCAGCTGTACATCGATTCTAACACTAAAACAACAGGTTAGCCTCATACAAAAAGAAACTCGACTTTCAAATGCATGCAGTCGTCAAAGTAAACTTTTCACAAGTTGCTACGATGCTTTACAGATACAGACAACATTGTCAATTGTAACCTTTGTATAGTATTATATTATTTATCATTATAGCATATATCATGCAATTTCTAATGAAATAGTCAGTACGGCTGTTAACATCGTTTATTTTTGTCAAACCAATTTTCGGTTCTAGAAATCCGATTTCAATTCGTCTCATTTGCTGACAGCAAATTTTATACTTTCATTTTTGACATCACAAAATGTAAAAATTTCACGAACTGCGTAACGCTGTTACATTCGAAGTGCCGCATTATACTACCATAGTTTATATCCATCGTACTTGGGTCAATGACCTCTTAGATGCATGTATGTAATGCCAAAGGTTACCATTTATTTGTTGCAATTAGTTTGTTTTCAAGGCAACCTTTAAGCTTATAGTCAGTACAAATGCATTACTCGTGGCGTAAACTTTTCGAAAATGATTTTTAAAAATAAATTCGATTATCGTTTTGTAAACAGTAAAAACCGATTATCGTATTCGAAACCAATAAGCGGATTTCAGTTTATCATTGAACATCCATAATTGTCAGTATCTGCACTTTTAAAGAACATATTTTACGAACCTCTCCAACAAGCATTTGGGAAGAAATAAGTTTTCTAAACATTTTCAAACTTTTACCACTAAGCGTGGTAAGAAGCAGTTAGAAAAACATGGACATAATCATAGAGTTCAGTTGTGCAATGTGCATGTGTCACCACTCACCAGCATGCTTGGTCATTTTCGTCATTAATCCCTTGGATAATTTTGATTTCTGCATACATACAATTGAAGTTATAACTGAATGTAGCGACCCAACAGATGCATCATCCAGCAATGGTCATAAGTATATCACACAATTCAGGCATAGTTCATGGCTCTAATGGAAATTAGAATGGTGAATTCTACAGAGTTTGTGCTCTCTAACTGAGCTCAAAACTGTTAACAGTTTTAACAGAGTACCGGAAATGGCAAGGCATGTCTTGCAGTGCACTGCACATCTACCGAAGTATAGGAAGCAGGACAAATTGACCCAGAAATATATTCATAAAACATAAACATCACAAAGCCTCAACTAAGAGACACTGCATAAATGTAGTCAGAAGAAAAGAAATTCAGTCTTAAGAGCATAGTACAAGGTGGCTAAGGTAACATTGTCGGCATAGCTGATATTATTCCATTTGCGTTATAAGAATAAGAATTATGGTAACTAAGAAGCAAACAACTAAAAACGTGCTGAATGCGATATGTAATGACGTGATGATATAACTTCTTGGTTCTCAGATGGTCTCTGCTCACTACAAATATCATAGGCTCTGGTCGGCATTTTAACACTGGGTCGTTTTCTGTTTGACTAATTTAAAACCTAACTGGCAGTCACACTGTTCTTGAAAGTTTATGTACAAAATTGCACACAATACACAACAACAGCACACATTAACAACTGTCCAACTTTTCCACGGCTATTGCAACCTTTCCTCATATTACTTATACAACTTTTTCAATTAATGTCAACTTTACATGATGCACAAGAACTTTAAAAAGATCGGTAAAATATCTTACGAACAATGTACCATCAGATTCAACTGGTTATATCTTGTCTGTTGTTATAGTTACAATTCATAACACAGAACATTTGTCTCAAATGCAGTACTAATATCTGCAGTACTAATATCTGCCGGATAATTCAAACTGCAAACTCTCCAACACAGAGATTCAAATTGTGGACCAGATTTACAGCTACAGAACTTACACTTCAAACGACGACAAAAAGTAAAATCATTTCTCCGCAATGTAACACTGCCAGTAACAAAATATTACTTTGCTGTTGAATACCACTACTCACTGTATGCCCGGTACTGTGGTTCGAGTCCATGGCATCATTCACTTACAACAACGTCTGAGCAAATCCTCTGTAACAACAATCTCCATTTACATCATGCAGTGCAACCCTCTGAAATGACTTCAAGTGAAGATAAGGACAAGAGAGACTAATATCAGGTCGTAAAGACAACGATCAAATATCCACTGTTCACATCAAGACCAGCCTCGCCAAAACAAGTCACAAATAGACGTAACTACCACAAACAGCTCAGAGGATCCGTGTTTTCCGTTCAACCTCAGTCTTGCTTGATGCGATCACCACTCCTGGCTGAAGTACTGATGCCCCATTGAATCACAATCCGAATATTCAATGTAGTACTGCGACTCCTTCAGGTATTCCTTCAACCTCGGTGGGATCGGCAGGCGGTCGATGAGGTCCCGACGGACGTGCCTCAGTATGACGAAGCGACAGATGTGCTGCAGCGAATGCATGTTGCGCAGTCGTGATATCGGAAAGAGCAGCTGGACCGGAGCTGGCGGCAGACCAGGAGCCCGAGGTCGGAGGAAGTAGAGGAACTTGCCACTGCGTGAGTGCTCCATGGCTTTCTCAATGAATTCAACGATTGTCGAAGCGCCGTGTGACTTTGGTTGCGAGTAGAAGCTGAACATACCTAAACATAATAAAATTGAATATTCGGAATGAAGTTGTGCATCGATTAATGTCACAAACAAATATTGTTTATTATAAATGGACCTGCAGGTATTTCAAGCTGCAGACACTAACCTAAATATCAACGTCACTCATAAGGCCAAAATATTTTGGAATTATGTTATCCTTCTCTGACAGGTGAAATATTCCAGAAATTATTTATAATCCTCTTTGAGAGAAATCTTTTCAAATTTATTCGACCAGATATATAATTTAAACTCATTCTATGATTTAATCCAGTCATTTGTAAAACTACGTTTTTAATTAATAATACTAGCCTACAGCACAAATACTGCTCAATGCAAGGTTTTCACAATAGTAAATCCAATCTAAAAGAATATCTGAACTGTGACAATAGAAATAATCAATACAATAATGCATTAAGTACGTATCAATCAATGGCATTCCTTTACAGATGATTTGCAAGATTCTCATAAATTCGAAGGTTCACGCTGAACAAGAACCCAACAAGAGATAATTGATTGGAATAGAGCAGCCTAAAAAGGATAAGCATGCCAAAAAACCATCTTGAATTCAAGAGAACCCTCGCCTTCCCTAGCCAATCAACACCAATTTTTAAACCACCTGGGTAAGTATGCATGTGTGCTTGTCAGACGCAAATAAAGGCTACTTATTTACTTACTTAAGTACTTTTGGTTTATGACAAATTTATTTGCACCATAGCACTAATGATACCAATTATATACAAAGTGAAACTGAGAAATTGACATTGGAAAGCCTTATGAAACACACCCAAAACCCATGTTCTTAATAAGCCGTTTCACCATGTCATGCGCGCATGCGCAGTGGGTCACTACAATAGAGACCCGAAAAACAATCATCCATGTTTATTTTTAGTCAACCAATCACAGCGTGACATAGATCATCACTAAGGATAACGAAATAACGTTAAAATTCTAAACACGCGGTCCCGTGTTCTGCAATTACGCCACTAGCTCTTCTTTTTACACTGCATAATTCTTAATCCGCGCTTTCGGCGAATTTTTTTAAGTATCTACATTCCAACGTTTGAAATCATCTAAACCTCCGAGTTTGATACAACAACAACGATACTTCCGTTTCCTGTATCAGTGTAGAATTAGGTCACTGAGATGGTGAACCCGCTTATTTCCTGCTTTGCATTTTTTCAAGCGCTTGCAAAAAATTAAACCGTGACCATTGTGTGTGTGTGTGTGTGTGTGTTTGTGTGTGTGTGTGTGTGTGTGTGTGAACCCTGCAGCAAACTATCTGCAAACGCCGATGGGAACAATATCAAGAACATGGCTGTGTCAGCAATTTACGAATGGGTATTCCATAACCCTGGCATGGCAACAGAGAAAGCCCAGTTGACAAGCAGAGTTCAGTCAATGCCTTACAGTTACTGAAGGACCTATTGACGTGAAGAAGGTAAGGTAAGTCTGAGGGGTAAGCATATCGTCGCCTGAGAATTATCTTCGCGTATGTCCATTTAAAAAAAAATCGAGTTTAGACTTGATTTGTAGCAAAAATTTGCTTCTCTTTCATCACTTTTAATAGTTATGAGATACGACAAGTCGTTTTAAAGATATTCACCGAAAACTAGCTGTCGTATGTCCATGTTCAAGATTGCCTTGTCGTATCTCCACTTTTTACATGTACTTTTTCCGCAAAATTTTACCAAAACTTCAATCTCGATTATCTCAATGGTTGACAATGGGGGGGGGGGGGGGGTGGAGATACGCGAAGATAATTCTCATGCGACGAGTTTTCAAGCAGTAAAAGCTACTGCAGAATTGGATATACGACAACATGAAACTGAATTACTGATGGACATACGACAAAGTGCTTTTTGTCAATTCGAAGCTACAGTACCGTATGTCCAATTTTTACAACATTTTCCCAAATTTCACAAAAACCATTCTAAGTTTCAATTTAATTTTAATGCAACATCCTTTAATCAATGCCGATCATTTAATATAACGTTTTTGCATGAAGTTTCATTGCACTCATTTTTAAAAAATTTCTGTCCAAAGTTCCGAAACTTCAAACTCGATTTTCTCGGAATTCACAAAAGTAGAGATCCGCGAAGATAATTCTCAGGCGACGATATGTTGAAGGTGTTGCGGTTGACCAAAGCAATATTTTAAGAAAGGGGTTTAATGTAATCACTCTTGAAAATATTTTTAATAGCCAGAATCAGTGTAGGTACTACCCATCCATTATAATCTTAAAAGCACCATCAGTGTTTGAATGAAATCACAGTCTGAAAAAGATTCCACACCCAATATCCATCACTTAATCACTGAAACAATAAACATATCTGCTATAGAAAGCTGACAATAAACAAATCATCATCATCAACATCCTTAGGCTCAGCACTCGTAGGAGTCCTACGCTACTCTCTGTCTGAGTCTGTCTCGCGTCATATTGCCCAGCTTCAACCGGTCCGGTCAGCAGGTCTGCTCCATACCATTAACATCGTGCAGCAGCTATAGACCACCTTGTCTGAATGAAGAGAGTATTGGGAGAGAGGCATGAAGGACAACCTGGGTCAATGCCCGTATGTGTCCCACGCTCTTTCCCCCGACTCTCTCCACTGGTCCGTCCTGACCGACCTGTGCATGTCTGCTCCACATCATGACACCTTGGAGCATCTGGGCCGCTATGTCACTTGTGCCGTGGTTTTTGTGGATTTCAATCGTCTTGTTCTTTTACTGCCAGCGTAACGCCACCTATCTGGCAAACCTTCCTCCTTTTGTCCGGGCTTAGGACCGGCACAGGGATGCTGTTGGTTCCCTGTGGCGGAGGATGGATGCAGTTTAACGTCGTGCCCAGGACAATATACAAATAGTCACTATTATAACAGAAAACATTCTTGCATAATAATAATAATTTTCGTTTAATCAACAATCCGGTTGACAGACCGCAACCGGTTACAGTGTACAATTATGCAGTTGAAACAATTTACAGGAACTCAGATTACAGAATACATTAATCTTAACTAACTAGTGTGTCGTTGTCAGGGCACCCTTATAGCAGCATGGCTGCGTTATGGCGCCATAGAAATTGTCGTCATTATTATTATTATTATTATTAACTAAAGCAACTGAACAGACAGAGAAACATCAAGAAGCAGGAAGACAATGCAAAAATGTGTGCATGTAGGTAGGAAGAAGGGCATGTTTATTGTATTGTATTCAAACATTTATAAAGTGCCTCTAGTAGGGCGAACCATTCAGAGGCGCTCACAGTGGGCAAGGCCCCACAAAAAGCAGGTTTTGAGAAGAGATAAGGCAGACCAGAGACTGCCAGACAAAAGTGTAGGGTGAACAGAAGGAGAAAGAGCATTTCAAATAGAAAGACCAATTGAGACAAATGATCGAGGCTGAGCCATAGCAGTCTAGAGAGAGGAACCAAGAGTCAAGTCTGTTGAATGAACGAAGTGGATATTTATGAATGTGCCCTGCAAGATGAACAGCTGAGCAGACAACCTGATCAAGACAATCAGCCCAAGTGGGAGGTGGCTAGAATTGAGCAACAGTGACCGCTCATACCGTTGTAAATGTTCATCGTACGTGATGCTGGAGTTTCGAAAGAATACCAGCTTAAGTCAAGGTTGAGCCCTATCCACACAGCCAGTTAAATCATTACCAGCAGCAACTTTTGGTATCATCTAACCACCAAAATGCCAATCATCTCAACAACCACCACAGTGTCCACAACCATGACCACAATAGCCATGACCATAATATCCATGAAGCCACCACCACCATTACTACTTAGACCACTACCATGACCATCACGAAGACCACCACCATGATCAGAAAGACTACAGATATGCATTAAAACTCCGTCTGATAACATGCAAGATGGCAATGCGGATCTCTACCTTTGTAGTGTTCGATGCGAGTGTGGTGGGTCATGTTCTGCGATCGAAAGCTGAGACTGAGAATGTAACGATCGTCCGAACTGTCCCGTACTAGAAACGATCCATCCGGTTTGTTCTCGAGCTTTGACTCTGCGTTCTCCCAGCCCAGAGGACCCCAGTACCATCCACACTACAATTGCACAAGAACGCAACACACGTGCACAGCACTGACAGCAGAAATGCAAACATGCCCCAGATCAGTGGTTCCCAAACATTTTTGATTTTAGGGCCACTTTTTCTAAGTTAGAGAACATAAGGGCCACTTTTTCTTAGTTGAAGGACACTAGAGGGGGCCACAAGGCTAAAATTTAACTAATTAAAAACATAAAATTGTTATAATTGTTGATTCAAAATAGAATGTAGATGTTATTTATAGACATCAAAATAAAATAATTTGCAATAGAAAATAATTATGTGTTATATCTTGTCCAATTTGTCAATTTTTTCATATATTTTTGTTAATTCTTTGGGGGATAGGGCCATTTTATGATGCCTGGTGGGCCACTTTTGGCCCGTGGGCCAAGGGTTGGGAACCACTGCCTTAGGTTAAAGAAATACTTTAAAATTTCATAACATATAACGTATAAATAGACATATACGTTTAACTTCTTGGAAACTCATACATACTGCATTACTGCAACCATAGACAAATAGTATAGTTGTTGTGGATGCAAAGCACTACCACAATCACCGATTTCAATAACAAGTGCCCATACAAACAAGCAAACAAACAAAAACACATCTTTTAGAGTGGTGCTATAAAATTTTGCAATTAACTCATATGTAAAAGTTGTATCATAGCTTATCATCCCTTTTTCAATTACTGTACCAATACAATCAGGCAAATGCAAACACCTGCCTACTGCACTTAAATAAATTAAATAAAATTACTAATATCCTGATTTTTTTACCCTTTACCGACCAAAGTGTAGTAAATGGTAAGTGGAAAAATCTTATACCGTCGTTTGTAAATGGGTTAAGACTTACATCTTTTAGTTTGCTGAAACTTTGGATGAAGTCAGCATTGCAGTTTGTGTTTGCCAGTGATGAAGAATCCAAGCAAAGCACTGCAAGTTCAAACATCAACTATACAATATGACATTAAGAAAACAAAGATTACTACAACTGAGAACTAAGTAGCAATAATCATAAACATGAAGTTCAGATTAATTACCATGATTCGTATATTCTTATTATAAAAAAATGTTAACACGTATAAGCTCACACAGAAATGCGCATATGATGCACAGTTTGTCAGTCGCCAAGTGAAAAGCAGTTAAATATCCAGACGTTTATTATTTAATTCCTAAACGTCAAGCTGCATTGGCTTCCCATACATTTCTGTACATGGTCGCATTGGTCGTTGGTAAAAGGTTAACTGCCAGCAAGAAACAGAAAGATTTAAGACGTTTCTTGAAAGAAGAAACAGTTCAGGCTTTGAAGAAAATTGGTTGTCAGTTCCATTACTGGTAATCAGGAGTGACATGGCATGCACAGGGATCCATAACAGATCAGCACTGCAGTTTAGCTAAAAGACCCCTACCAGAGAACCAGAGGTTGTGGGAAGGGATCCAAGGATAGACCAGTAGCTGAAAGGTAGGTAGGTAGGAGCGTTAGTTGTAAGGAGTTAACATCTAATTTTTTTAATGATTTTTACGAGCCGGTCCTCATGATGCATAAAACATCAACGTTAATTGTAGTCAAAGTCGTAATCAATTAAAGAAGTCAGGCCACAATTAGAGAAGTACTAAAGAAACTGGTAATCAAGTTACGAATGGTAAACAAGCTGACATAAATGAATTTTAAATTTACTTCTCAGCAAAGACACTTCCTACAAAAGCAATTTTCACATGCGACTAATATCTATAAAAGAATCAAACATAAACTTTAAAATGCAATAATGTTTTCCAAGTGAAAATCCAGTACATAGCAGCACACCAAAAATATTTCTGATTCATAACTGAATATGTTTATATAATATAAGTGTATAGACTGTATACCAATCTGGCAATCTGAGTGATTACCAGGCCCACCGGCTGTAACAGTGCAATCACTCAGTCACAGCAATAATATTTTCATATAATTCCAAACCCTTTGGTTATCCATATAACAAATTACATGCTCTGCCTAGGGTCAGCAAATACAGAGGTCAGGCAACCTAACTGGACATGATATATATTTTTCCCCAGGCTTTTACAGCCATGAGGCAAATGCAGTCAACAGGGACCCAACACTATTCTCCGAAGCTGATCAGAAATGATTTAAGATGCATATTACTGATAAAGCGCGCAGTACCATTGCACAGCACATGTCCGATAAGTGTATCGTGTATTGATCGACCACTGGCACACTGCCCCCTGGTGGTGTGCAGAGAAAACGGCGGCAGAACCAAACGCAAATGGAAGAAATAAATTACGCTTTGCTCTAAATTTACATGCCATTTGTCATCAACAGTAGATCTGCAGAACTCGTTCGGTTGGTCTAGTCACAGAAACAGGAAGCACATTTGGTCCAAGTGTACTTCCAGCAATTAGTCACTTAGCATGACAGATATGGAGAACGCGTTCATACAAAAACCACTGACTAGCGTAGCACTTAAGTAACAAAGACAAAATCTGTTAAAATTGTATTATTGTATTGTATTTGACCATTTATAAGGTGCTTCTTGCAGCAGTAGCCTTTCAGAAGCACTGAGAGCACTACCAGTTCCTCTGAAAGGTTATTGCCGCAAGAAGCAGCACTGTATAAATGGTCAGATACAATACAATCCAATAATATAATTTTAACAAATTTTTATAGTTTGGTCTGCAGCATGTCTTTTCTCTCTTCTCACGAAAATTACAAATTATCCATAAGGTAATCTAAAACTGCCATGGAAACATCTAGAGCTTCAAAAAATGCCTCTTAGAATGTCTGTGTCTTAATTATCCACTTCAATATGGCTCTTGAAAAGTAATAGCTCAAACTGAACTATTCAATTTTCTACTTGAGGTGGCATCAATGTATAATAAATCATATTAGAAGAAGACTTCTCTCTCTCTCAGAGACTTGACTTCCATAAAAATACGAGACATTCTCCCTAGTATTGAACCTTGCTTGTGGCGGCAACCAACATCAGCTACAAAAACAGCATTGGCCACATGCATTTGGTCACATGTAATATTCATCAAGCATTCATAATTATGACCTCATCCGTCTGCCGACTTTGGCCACTTCTCTTCGCCCACCCTCTCTTCATTCCTCTCTCTTCATTCCGTGAGTCAGGACTACCACGGGTAGAATGCAAACCTTTGCTCTCATTGGCCATACACTGTGGAACCAACTTCCTCCTTTGAGTCGTTCTTCCTTATTAACTGGTGAGTCAAGTGCCTCTTTTCGCTGTCTCAAGATCTTTTTTTTATGCTCTCTCGCGCTGGGAGCGCCTCTGATTAGTGTGTACTGTGAGAGGTGCTATATATAAAATTATAGATACAATACAATTCATGTATACAGATGATATTGAGATATAATGTAATGCAACAAAACCCTATGTACAGACACCTTTACACATGTCAACTTTGGTGCTGCTAGTAAGGTAATCCAATGGATCTAAGCAAGTGAGACTTTGACAATTTAAAGAGAGTGTTGAGCTGAATATAAACAAAACTGAATGCTTCGGTCGATATCTGTAGCCCAACACACATGTCTTATGTGGCACGGATGATGTGCAACGTGATAACAGTTCAAAAGAATCTCTCAGTTTCAGTCTCTGTGCCAATCCAGTCAAAACAGTCTCCTAAAGATCATTCTAACCCAACAGAGATGCAGTTTACGGAGAGATAGCACAAAAGCAGTACGCCTCTATCAGCCGAACATCGCATTTCCAACTGGGATATGATTCAATAACAGCCACGAACTTATAAACAAACAACAGTGCAGAATAAAGAAAGCGGCAGAACGGTGGGAGGCATAACATTGGCAGGTTGTGAATATGTCTGACAGAATATGCTTGCCTTTCATCTGTGCAGCATTTCAGTCTTCCATGTGAAATTCAAAACTTGCTGCATACAACTGCCAAGGACAATTTGTCCTACAGCCAAGGACAATTTGTCCTACTGCTAAAGACAGTTTGTCCTACTGCCAAGGACAGTTTGTTCTATACTTCCAAGGACAGTTTGCTCTACTTCCAAGGATAGTTTGTTTTACTTCCAAGGACAATTTGTCCCACAGCCAAAAACAGTTTGTTCAACTTCCTAGAAGAATTTGTCCAACTGCCATTTGTCCTACTTCCAAGGACAGTTTGTCCTACTGCCAAGGAGTTTGTCGTACTTCCAAGGACAGTTTGTCCTATGCCAAGGAGTTTGTCCTACTTCCAAGAACAGTTTGTCCTATTGCCAAGGAGTTTGTCCTACTTCCAAGGACAGTTTGTCCTACTTCCAAGGACAGTTTGTCCAACTTCCAAGAAGAATTTGTCCAACTGCCAAGGACAGTTTGTCCTACTGCCAAAGGGTTTGTCCTACTTCAAAGGAAAGTTTGTCCTACCGCTGGATTAAATTAACATTGAACAATGCACCAGCATTGGCAGACCATGCGGCCAAGCAGAATGCAACGAAGCAGCAGTTGCTTTTTCTACTGCTTTGCTCCAAATGAAAAATGCAAAACATAAATTTTTAGACACAGATGAAAATCGCTTTGCATCACTGGCTTCACAGTTTTCACAAGTCAGGAAAATAAAAATTTGATTACATTTGGTTTTTTACTGGCACCACAATTTTATTAGCATATGTCTGGCCAAGAATGAGGCTCATGCAATTTTTTTCAAAGCTTTAGGAAAAAAATTCTTGTTGGCATCATAAAAAATACGCAGACTAGAGGCCATAAATTACCATAGCAAAACTTTTGTAATCACAGCATTGTGATTTCACAACTTAGACTATAAATTGTCACCATAGAAACCTCTTATAATGATAATTGCATTATGATTTCATGGAATCTAATCTATGAATTACCATAGTAACCTTTTATAATAACTGCACTGTAATTTCATAGAAGTTATAAATTGTCATAGTTAAGCCTCTTTAATAATAATTGCATTATGATTTCATGGAAGCTATAAATTGTCATAGTAACCTCTTATAATAATTGACATGTTGTGATTTCACAAAGGTCATACAATGCCACAATAACCTCAAGCTAATAATCACATTGTGATTTCATAGAGGCTATAAAATTGCCTAGAGCTCAAAAACTGCATTGTCATTACATGGAGGGAATGAACTGCCATTATAATGTCATATTATGAGAATTGCATTGTGATTTCATAGGAGCTATTATTGCAATACTGTAATTGGCTGAGACACTGTTAGAATGAATATGTTAATAGATGGCATGCGTAATGAAGAGGTAGATGCGGTTTGACAGCCTAGAGCAAGAGCTAATGCTATGTACTATTGCCATGGTTTCTTTGTCTTTGCTGACTTCTGGTGGGCATAATGAGATGATTATTTTCTTTTTGAACTGATGTCAATGTACGCCAATGTATGGCATAGTAAAATGTTTAAAATTTATAGCTTCCATGAAATCATTTTATTAAAGAATATTTTTATCCTATCTTATAACATCTATCTATCTATCTATCTATCTATCTATCTATCTATCTATCTATCTATCTATCTATCTATCCATCTATCCATCTATCCATCTATCCATAGATCTATCTATCTATCTATGTAATTTACCATGAACAGCATGGTGGTTTTTAACTAACCATCTCCCACAAAAATGAGTATTTCTCTGCTTAAACAAACCCAATCAGATTGATCACTCTGAGATCCATAAGTATACAAAATGTTCATAGTATTTCTACCTAAAGACACATGACTACTGACATCTGAACTTCCTATATAGCAGCGTTCAGTGAGCCAACTCAGTTTATGGATGTAAATATCGGTTCTTTGCAAACTGGTTTTTGGTTGTGGAAATCCGACCTGAAACCTGTTATGAAATTTTGTTGGGTCTTATAGAAAATCCACTTTTCCTAGCATAAACAAATCTATGGCAGCCGCAGAGATTGGCTGCATTCGACGAATTTTATATTGGTTTTCATTTCACCATCACAAAAAGTTAAAATCTGACAAAATGCTTGATGATTTTACACTCCACAACCCTTCCAGAACAGAGTTCATTATCCTAGGCATTCCCGAACAAATCAAGAAAATCCCTGACCTTTCAATACCGTGAATTATATATATTGGTTTTTATTTTCGCCATCACACTGCCCTTATGGACAACCATTTTGACTCAACGCAGCACTCATGAATGGCTTTCGAGTGGCACCTTAGAAGTTTGGAGATCTATCACAATTATGATAACTAAAAGTGCCACACATCGATATCTATCATACCGTGGGTCAACGACCTCTTAAATATAATGGGCCGTGGGTAATTCACGATCGTAACCACCGTTTATTTTCGCAATTAGTTTTTTCTCACAGCAACCTTGAAGCTTGGAATCAGTATAAATGCATCAATCATCTCTTTTAGAAAGTGATTTTTAAATGAATTAGATAATTGGTTTGTGAGCAGTAAAATCCGGTAACCTCCTTTGATACCGACATTCGGATTTCCGTTATTCGTTTCACATCCCTAGTTTACAGAATGAGTTTATTAGATGGCCTCAACACATCGAAAAAATTTCTACACGTTTATAGTCATAATCTGCTGGGCATTTTAACATCTGAATCATTAGGCTGCTGTACTGCTCATACCATTTAAAGTCAAAACAGCACGAAATAAACAAGAATCTACTCTCTAGCCATTTCATGCAATACAGAGGAACAGCCGTCAATTAAAACTGGTAGCCTTTAACGGTTGCCATAGATAGGTCTCAAGTACCAGAAATTTCATTTTTTCTTAGCCTCTGAGAGCAGGTCCTCTCCCTTGCTGCATGATCTTTCCACTGACAATGTTGGTCATTGGGATGATCATTAATAGATGAGATGACTATAAGTGGAGCAGAAATATTGAAAAACATTTCTCATCTGGCAATGGATCTTGACCACCATTCCACCAACCTGACATAATTCAGCACACCATCCAATAGAATACTATGCAACTCTTCACACAGCACCATTCTACCAGACCCGATGCAGACTTTACAGTAAGACAATGCTACAGTTGAATAATTTAAAAGTCTTACTGACTTATAAATAAATAAAAACAAGGCCAGAGATCAGAGATTTAAAAAAGACATGTGCGGTTGTGTATTGGGATCCATAAAAATACTAGAAAATATATATTTAACATAAACTGCTCTAGATATACCTGCCACCAGATATGACATCAAGGGTCAAAGACATGCATCAATAAACTGCAACCTATTATTGGCCAATGTGTGGCAACTGATAAGATCACAGCAGATGTTTCATTACATCATTATCAGCAGCATCAGTTCCTTACAACAGTCAGTTATTGGCAGTGTGTACGAATAAATTATCTCCATTGTCCTCGGGTCATTTTCAGGTTCATTGCTCCCCTAGTGTCAGTCCAATGATGTTATGTTCTCACTTATATTCTCTATTCTATTCTATTCTCTATTCTATTATTTCTCTAATCTCTATTCAGTGTGGTCTTGGTTTGCCTTTGCGTCCATTGCCTTCAATTCTTGCATAATTTAGTGCGTTGGATTCGATCAACTGGCGTTCTCTCTCACTACATGACCAAACCATCAGTGTCTGCATTGAACAACATTGTCTAGCAGAGTTTCTTGAATGCCTTTAGGAATGTGCAAAATATCATCATTTCTTACTATGCTCATAAAAAACACTAACCCTATCTGCAGGACCAACCACAACCGCAACATAAATTTAAAAGACCAGAGTGCTAGCATTATCTGTGCTCCTCTGAAGCCGGATATTACATGGCACTAACAGAAACAGGACAGCAGTTGATGGTAATCTACATTCTACACCAGTTACATATTAAATATGGGAACTCTAATGAGGAATACCGACCTGGGTCTGCTATCACTGCTGTCAGAACTAATTTTGCCAGCTAGAGAAAGCACCTTTTAAGCAGAACAGCAATTTATGGTCAGAAAAAGGGACGAATTGAAAATGATGGTCAAACTTATGCGAGTTAAGTCTGATATCGGCATGAAAGAAAAACTTATTCTAATGGTGAGTAAAGGCATTGTTAAGTTTTGTAAATCTTCAGGTGATCCCAAATCGAAGCAATAAAAATGAGTAACATTGCCCTTGCAAGCAACCTGACAATGAGGCTCAGTACTTGATGGAGTAAGAAAGAATCATACTTTTTAGCTAGCCATGAATTAATGCTGTGATGCCATCGAATCTGCATAGTTACCTGCATATAAGTTACTTATAAATAAGTGCATATTTCAAATTTAAACAGGTCACAATACCTCTTGTCTGGTAGCCTATATATGTGGTGGGACGCAGACGGTATGCATGATATTTTGTGGCACACTAGGTACAAAAGGTTGGCCACCACTGGTCTGTAGCATTATTTCATCATTATTTCATTTGGGCATTTTCTATTGTGGGGGGGTTTCAAACACCCAAAACATACCTAGCAACGCCTTGAGTGCTGGATTATCAAATAGGATGCTGGAGTCCAGAATACGACCACAACAAAAAATATGAGAAGAGATTTCTGCTCAGCCTGCTGCACCCCAGCCAACCCAGCTGTTATGAGTACACTCACCACACACACACTATCCGTGGAGGAGGATTAGACAGAGAGGGAAAAGACTGGCCACTCATTCTCATATACTGAGGATTAGAGATTTATATGAAGTTGCTAATGCTAATATCAGTGTTAATTTCATGAAGCATCGCTTACAAAAACAAATAAGATTCTAAGAATATTCTTTAACAGGTCTACCACAAGTTTGCTATCCGCGTTTTGGTGTAAAGACATAATAACTACAAGAACTAGAAAGAAATTGTGTAACTAAAACTAAACAAAACAGAATTTAAATATAACGAAATAAAAATGAGAATGACACTGAAATCTTCAACGAAAAGTACAGAAAATGCAAGCATCTATTATGCTAAAAAATTGAGGGGATCAGGTCACATGTGAACAGTACAGTTGAAGAGAGTGCAAAAATAAATATTGCCCTACCCCCACTCAGCACCTCCAAGCCATAAAGGAGCCAGAGTGGCTCTTGGGACATCAATTCATTTTATGGCTCTGTTTGCTAATTGCTCTTTAATTAACTCCATCCCTAATAAGTTCTAGCAGCCTTGATCTTTCACCACACCTGCACACTTGAACAGGGTGCATGTAAAACTAAACAAAGGCTGCCTTACTACAGTGGGCTCTTAATGACTCTTTAGAGTGGTTGGGAGGGTGACTCAACATCAACTCACATTGTGGCTCAGTCAGCTAATTTCCCTTTAATTAACTCATCCCTTTAAGCTGCCTCTCTCTCTCCCCATTGTTCACCAGCTTGCTGCCCAACCCTACTGTAAACCACTCAACTTGCAGAACTTTTTGTTAAGGAAACTAAAAAGGGAACAAAAGATTCTAAAGGCAAGAATTTGCAGAAACAAATGCCTAAAATTATTGGATGAGTAAAACTAAATAAAAACTAAACTGATGATCATCAGAAATAAAACTAAAACTGATTTATAATTAACTAAATAAATACTAAACTACTGGCAAAAAATGAATTTCTGCACTAAAAAAACTCTGGCAAACAGAGTTGCAATGGGGGCTTCCCTTCTCTTCTTTTTCTATAAGTACTGCTTGTACTCAATGTCTTAATGCACTTGAGGGCAAAGCAACATTGAACTGAAGAGAGAAAACACTTTTGCAAATGATAATTATATTTTGCGAGATTTATGAAGAGCGTAAGATCACAGAGCTGCATGAATTCGAGATCCAGTCAGTAACCAGATGGTAGTGCAGTGATAGTTCAAATATCAGAAGCCAATAAAGATAAGAATATTCTTTAATATACCAATTGCTATCCGCATTTTGGTGTACATACAAAGTATAATAAATAATGTTAGTTTCTTAATCTGCCTATGCATATACATATGCTTAAAGTACTATTATATATGCAAATGTATGTATATATAATGTATATGTATATATCTTTAAAATACACAGCCCAGTGCTTCATTACATGTATAAGCACAGACACATCGATGTAATGTAACGTAAATGTGCACAATTCTAAAGCGACTGTAAGGAATTAACCCTGCTATTATTTTTTATTGAATTGTTTGCTACTTGTTTAAACGAGTACCAGCCATTTAAGACACCCCTCACCCCCACGTATGCTGAATAGGAGGAACACGGTATTAAGATCAACATGGAGAACTCAATGGGAATGGGGATGAACAAATCTGGAAGAAAAGAATAATATTGTCATAAATTCATCAAATTTAAATAGTTTGACAGCTCATATGACATTTTACAATCAAAAGAAGAACATGGAAGGCAAAGAAGCTATATGTTTTAAGTTCAATCTGAACTCAAAGAAAACAATGCAGAAAAAATCACATGGATTGCAAAAATGTATTAAATCTGAGGTATTAACCATTGGAAAGGCTAGAATTGAAAACTTAGAGGCATTTAGAAATGCTGATATGGAAAACACTAGCTAAAATCATCAGTGCAGCACTTTGTGCAGCAAGAAGAGAACACTGGTGAATACAACAGAAAAAAGGTAGATAATAAGTCATACACTTTGTGGGAGTTCGTCCACAAAGACTAAAGTAATTGAAGTAAGAACTGAAGAAAAGAAAATTGTACGAAGGTCGAGAACTCGATGATGGATAATGAAAACTTGTACATAGAAGAAAGATGGTATCAGTTGATTCTTAGACAAAAAAGAAGTGCATTGTTTCTGATTGACTGGTTCCAAGTGTGGGGTTTGGCACCAGTTGTCCAGACAGCAGGGAAAAGTTCTGGGTGTGGAAAAATAAGTCTAGCCTAGGTCACAACATCCTCTGGTCGACATCTTGGTCTAGAGATGTCTTGGGTTTTATCTCATGAATCCTGAGACTGAAGTTGTGTGTCTCATCTCGGTCTTGAGGTGGTCAACATCCCAGCCTAGAGATGTCTTGGATCTCATCTCAAACTTGAATGGAAAGCGACACAAATATGCAGCTTTCACCAAATGATTCACCACTTCCAGCTTAATTAAATAAAAATAATAATCAATTTCTCAATTTAAAGCTGACAAAATCCTGGTCATCTCATTCACAGTCACACATAGTCAAACAACGTCATTTTCAATCTATTTGTTTCTACGCACCTGTTCCATCTCCACTGTCGCAGAATGGCAGCAGGGACTCCGAAGAATTTGGCCACTGCGACGATGACGAGTCTGAGAAAACCCTTCGAGATCGACATCCCGTACTGCTAACACGAACGATGTTGCTCGAACTCCCCCATGAACGGTTGGCTGGAGCCTCACTGGCAAACTGAAGATGAAGACTGATAGCCATGCGCTGGTTACCAGACTGCGAGGACGCTCTAGAAACGCGTCCACAGTCGAGCTGGTCAACGCCAAGGGTGTCCGCGTCCGCGGGTGGAGGTCGCGGAAGACAGCGCTTCTGCACGTCAACGGATGAATGGTGTCGGAATATGGACGACTTCTTTCCCTTCGTCGGCGTTCCATGTTGATGCTTACTCCTGCGACCTCCATCACCGTCTATAAATGACGACTCGCTGTGCTCTGGCTTACTTTTCCGTGAAAATGGATTTGGCAGTCGGAACTTCTCTTTGAATGGGCTCCCTTTCTTCGTGTCAAGTTTACTTTTTGCCGTCGGGTTCAAGCAACAAACAGCGGACCTTTCCAGCGAGCACTCGGCTTGGCCGGTTTCTGAGCTACGAGGCATCATCAGAGAACCTGACTGGACCGGTTGTTCGGAAAATGGAATCCGATACGGTTTTTCCAGTTGCGGGCGGTTCAGTGGAATACCAAGGGACCTTGCTTCCTTCATAACTTCCTCCCAGCTCATGTGTATTCGTTCGTCTGAATCTTCAAAGTCCTGCGATTCTAATTCACCGTTCATCGTACTGATGCACGTCTCGTAATTCCGAGATGGAACAGGTGGAACGTTTTCCCCATCATCATCATCATCGTCGCTGTCTACTGCGGCTGATGACAAATCTGGATAAGTATCTTTCCACTCGTCTGTCGGTCCGTTAACCACTGCAATCGAAGATGTTGGTATTCCACCAGTTTCCATGCTAACCAATGAACCACTCTCGAAGTTATCATCTATCGCTGACCAATTTGAAGATCTTACTTCTTTCATATCAACATCTTTCCTCGTCAATGATTTATCTTCGCTAACAGCCATCTCAAAAACAGATCCTTCTTCCAACTTTGCGGCACAGTATCGTGGAACGCTGGCGTAGACGTCGTTAATTCCCGAATTCGAAGAATCCTCGTAGATCTTCGAAACAGATACGTCAGCAGGAACGTAATCAACATGCTCCCAGCGTCGTACACTTCTTCCATCTACGCTTCCAAATTCCACTGGAAAGTTTGCAGGAATATCTGACTCTGATTGGTCGATGCTAATCATGTCTCTGCTAGAAAATGCCGAGTCATCTACAGATTGCAGCCAAGGTGACGTGCGGAAACGATGAGCCGATGGTTCGTTCACCAAAGTAGAAATGCTCGATTCTTCGGATGTTTCGCATTCCGGATGCAGACCCAGCAAATGAAGCTGAGAAGCGATGCGATGACATGCGTCATAGCAAGCATCAGCATCAACACCTAAACTGGGTGGATATGAAGACGACTGTTGCGCTTCAATTGGCAGCGGCTGGAAATCGTCGAGAGTGGTGTAGCCAGATTCCCTTCCGTCGCATTCATCGAGGTCGATGTCGGGGCTGCTGTGACCTTTCTCCGCATCCCCATCTGAAGGGTGATGTCCAGAATCCATCGACTCCTCTTGGTCGTCGCCCTTCTGCATCAGGACCATCTCACCGATGTAATCCACGGCACACTTAGCACCCTTCAAATGACTAGAACTGCCAGCTGCCTCGTCGTCATCAGCGTCTCTCTGCAGCAAGACCGAGTCAGTGGCTCGCTTGGAATATACCGTGGAACAGTGATTCTGCTCTGATTTAGCAAGCGATCTCTGAGAACCCTCCATAAATCTTGGCCTTTCTCGTCTCTTTAACTTAGGAGGTGGCAATCTTGTGTCTTCGAGCAACGGCATAGGAGCGTCTTCCAAAATTTCTCGCTCACCGTTCTGTCTGATGCCGTTAGCGTCCGCACTTCTCCATTCCAACGTACAGGTTTCTCCGTTTTCCAACTCGCAGCTGTTGCCGTCTTCTACACGTTGGTTACATGCTTCATTTAAATCAGAGTCTAAGCCATTGTAACGACTTACGTCGACAGACCTGTTTGGTTCTTCCGCCCGAATTGACTCATCCTCTGCTTTGAATTCTGGCAATTTCTTCTTCACACTTCCCATGCGATCTGCGCATTGCTCGCCACAATCTTCAGACACTCGCTTGCTTCGAAACGATCCAAAGAAATGCTTCTGGAAATGCAGAAGAGGGCTGCATCTACAGTCCGCCTGACCATCCTGATTTGGAAAACCATTCTCATCCGACGAATCATGCCTGTCCACGTAACAACGATCAGAAGAAGGGTTCTCAGTGTGGGGTGAAACTACCTCGAAATTGCTTGCGACAACTTCTTTCGCATTGTCCTGCGCAACGGCAGGTTTTGTCCGAGAGATCTTCCTTCTGAGTTTACCCCACATGGCGTTTCGACCAGTTGTTCATTGCTGTTCAACTGCACAACTGGACCGCAACCATCTTCTGAAAGGAACAGGCAAAGAAACCATGCAAACAAGCTGCGCATAAATACAACATGGATAATTTGGCAAAAAAATTCAAAGACTACAGAAAGCCGTTAAAATTTACGAATTTTTAATCCATAAGTATCTCTCGTGTTCATGCACAAATGAATTTAAACAAAATTAATTCCTGAAAACCACATGTAAAAAGGAATATCATCCTTATAATAAAACACCTAGAGGTGTGCAATCAACATCAACAGTCAGTTCATGGATTTAAAGAAGTCTTGAAGAATTAATTAAACTTATCAGTCAGCTTTTGCAACAATTTTTGAACATGTCTTGCCATTGTTGTACTCTGCTGAATTGTTAAATACACCAACTTTCGATATTACAGCTTGGTGAAACTTGGCCCAAAACAAATAAAATTTATTACATCCTCAACAACGTGTGCCATAATCTGTGAAAAATATAATAAATAAACGATAACTTTTAAAAAACCTGCAATGGCGAATAATTGCGAACGCTAAAGCGATAGATTACCTATAGGTTTTGGCACACCTGGGAACGGCGGTCCCAAATTATAAAATTCCATAAATCGATAGTGCGGAGTATTGGATGGGCAAAAAGTGTGGGTTTTTCATCCAGCATCCATTTCTTAAGCGTTTCTTCATCAATCCAGCTTCTATTTCACATGTAGAAATACCTTCATCCAGCTTCTATTTCTCATGCGTTATTTTCGCCAATCCAGCTTCTATTTCACCTGCAAAAGAACCTTCATCCAGATTCCAATTCTCTTGCGTGTTTTCATCAATCCAGCTTCTATTTCACCTGCAGAAGAACCTTCATCCAGCTCCTATTTCACTTGCGTTTTTTCATCAATCCAGCCTCCATTTCACCTGTAAAAGGTCTTCATCCAGCTTCTATTTCTCAAGCGTGGTTTCTATGCGCCCATCCTATACACCGCGCTATTACGACACGTCAGGTTGATTTATTTTCCAACGGAATGCCGTCAAAACAACGTAAACAATGACGTAAAAAGCCCGAGAAGCTCGTAAGTAAGTGAATAAGTAAAGAATGAAGAAAATAAGTGAATAAATGCAGCCTTAACTGTAGTTGGCTCTTCCTCTGACGAAAATACATGTTTCAGAATTTGGGACCGCCGTTCCCAGGTATGCCTAGGTTTTATTATGACATCGTCATACAATCTGGGACTTTAAAGTGACAGGTTGCCATAGTTTGACGCATGTCTAAAGAAGTGTCTAGTAATACTCTCCGAAAAACAAACAGATTATTTGCTGAAGTTTGACAACAAGCATAAAACGAAAGGATGGTTCATCAACCTCCATAGGTAAGCTACCGGTACTTACAACCTCACTGAACACGACAAGCTTGTATGACTCAAACCATAACACCAAAACACAGCCTCTCCAAAACGGTGAATGGGGAACTGTCGATCCGAACAATGCACACTACTGTGTGTTAGCCAGTCAACATGGACGTCACATCGTATCGATTATTATAATCACCAATTTGCAAGTAGCCATACAACAGCCTACGCGTTTTATGCAGTAAAAATTTATTTAATACTGACCTCGTCCAAAATCTTAAATCCCATTATTCAACAGAACAATCTACGTGTAAATGCAAGTTATAATATGAAAACAACGCTTAACGAGGTCATATTGACGCGCAGGATGGATGAGAATTCAAGAGATATCATGTGGGTGCGTTTTTACGGCAGCGAATCGTCGCGTATAGCCAACAATATTAGGCCTTTCGTTATTTATACTGTGCTATCACCGAAGATTATAACTGATTTTTAAACTTAATGCTCTGCTTTGAATCGGTGTTTTCACAAGGTATAACACCGGAGAGGACTACACAGCAATTAATTTATGTCTAAGAAATTTCTAAATTATTGAGACTGTAAAAGATTTGCCCACAAACTCCAATCTCCCACAGCAACATATATTGAAGTGCGCCTTACAAATTCTCCTTCTAGGCTACGATGCTTTCTTTCACTCATATTTTTGCATTTATTTTTTGATGTTAGCTATCTAATCTAAGGACTTATATATATGTATATGTATATATATATATATATATATTCTGTGGTAGTGCCGACCGCAACATTTATTTTCACGCGCTGACTGCGTAATATGAATATTCATGAGAGATATTCAGGATGTGACGTCATTACGCTTATGAATATTTATGAAGTATTACGAGTAAATATTTGCTCGTAGCCTACATTAAACAGTAGCCTACAGTCGTATATTTATATATTATCGTAGCGCAGACAGTTCTGAAAATTTTATCTGATATAAAGTTAGTAATATTACAAATATGTCGAATTTTTCTTTCAACATTTGTCCGTTCTGTTTTGAAAATAAAGAACACACGTGTCTGAACACCAGTTTGCAGGTACTATTGGATATTCTAGTCAGTTTATTAAGCTGTAATATAAGGATTGTGTCTCGATCTTAATTGACTACAGCAAGTCAGGGTTGTATTCTATAATGACTCGGTAGCAAGTAACTTTTTTAAAAATTTGATGAAAAATATTTCCTGACGAAATTGAAGCGGGATTTATCGTGTGAGGGTCGGTTAGGGCTCAGGGTAGGCGTCGTGAGGGTCGGTTAGGGTTAGTTTTAGGGTTAGTGCAGTCATTCTGAAGCTGGATTGATCAATGAACAATAATTTTCAATGAAAAATGGATGAAAAACATTTGCTGACGAAATAGAAGCGGGATTTATAGAACAAATTCTTGCCTAAAGAGAAGCTGGATCGATTAAAAGGATTCTCGGCAAACTAGAAGTTGGATTTATTAAAGATAGCTACGCTGCAAAGTTAGTTCTTGGTGTCTACCGAGTCATTATAGAACGTCTACCGAGTCATTATAGAATATAACCCAAGTCAGTTCTTTATGGTCTCCCTGCATCCACCCTTCTGCGTCTTACCACTGTAGGCCTACTCCAATATTCTGCAAAGCTTATCAAAAACTTGACTCCTCGTGACCACGTATCACCCCACCCTTGTGAACTGCCCTGGCTTCCCATTCAGGTACGTATAACTTTTAAAATCTGTCTTCTGATGTACCGAGTCCACACTAATTCGTCTCCTTCTTATGTGTCCACACTTGTAAGTTGTAACGCCATGTTCATCTCTCCAATCCAGACGAGGACTACGATCTTCATCTCAAGGTGACTTTGTAGTCACACGTTCAGCATCTTCTGATTTGCAAGCATTCTTCTCATCAATCCTCCTCCTCTTTACACAGTAATTATTTTCCTATACAAGTTCAGTTTTGCTTTTCTATTACCCTGCTCAGGGCTGTTTTTTTTAAAGAAATTATTACAACTGCACAACCCATCTGTTTCCTAATTTATTATCATTTATCATATTATAGTGAAGAATAGCGGGATCACTGTCTTCGGGTAATCTATTGCTCTCTACATTTCACAGTAATGATTGTACACTAAGCTATACCCCGGTAGAGTAGTGGTTAACACGCTGGCCAAGAGTGCGAGAGGTACGGTAGTGAGTTCGAGCCCCCGTTGGGCGGATTTGCTTTGTAGGCTGCTATTGGCGCCGTGTAATTACAAAGCTGTCTGTTCACTTGGTAGTTAAGTTTAATTAAGATTACTGCATAACTTGTAAATGTTATATTATTATTATTATCACAATTGTTAACTGCAATTAATCACTTTGTGTGCTATTATGAATGCATAATTGTCTGTTTAATATTTTTGGGATCAATAAACAAGTTGAAGTTAATACTTTTGTTAAGATTTATTGGTTCACAAGGCTTAATTTCTTTAAAACTTACTGCATAACTGAGTGAACTATGCATAAACTTGTTATCATATTATGTGCTCATATCCTGTACATTGTTGAAAACAATAAATTTGATTCTATTTGACTGAACTGCAATTCTTAAATATAATTTCAGTGAATTTTTGTGAACTTCTGGTTCTTAGGATTGGCTACCACAGAATTACTGCTACGTGGTATGTGCAATGGACGGTCTGTCAGCCACACTATGTGCCAACGTATCTACAGTTGCAGAGGCTGAAATCTGGTTGTCGGAATTTCACAGCCGATCACAAATGACATTCAGAGTGGAACGAAATCGTCTGGGAGCAAATCCAAAGGAAAACCTATTGAATTGTGAGTACCAATGTATGCACAAGACTCGAAGCACTGCCACGTCACGGACAAAGCATGCATCCAAGAACACTGGCTGCTCAGCTACTATGAAGCTGCTGCTCAAGAAGACGATATTTGGTTGTGAAAGTTGTGGGAATGCACGCAAATCGCGATCATCAAATCCTCACATTCCCAGTTACCCATTCCGGATCATCCTCAATCTCAATCACAATCACCCAATTGCTGCCGGAGATGTTCTTCGTCATCGTGATGTCGGGCCTGAGGCACGTGAGAAGATAACACACCTTCTCCACATGAACCACTCTCCATCTGCAGCCCTTGATATCTTGAAGTACGACCTGCAAATTGAACATCCTGATGACTACATTATTTACGCTGGAGACCGTTACCATTGTCCAGATCCTCAATGGTGCTACAAGCTCTACTATAAACTGTTTGAAAAAGAATATGGACCTTCTTCCGGCACTCTTGAAATCGATCAACTGCAGCGTCTTGTTGAAAAATGCAACGCCGAGCTCAGTAGTCGGGAGTCAACAGATCCATTCCACACAGCCAACGAGAGGTATCTGGAGATAGATGTGGACGGCGATGATGTGATCATAGTGATCTGCACTCCGTTGATGAAGCGAGTTCATCATTACATCACGCACAGTGGTGAATTGGTCTTCGTGGACGCAGGCGGTAACATGGACAGGCACAACATGCGCGTCTTCCTGCTCATGACGTATTCTGTTGCTGGTGGGCTGCCACTCGGAGTCCTCATCACAACAAACGAGCAGGCTGCAACAATCACGCGAGCTCTGCACCTCTACAACAAACTCCTGGACAGTGCGTGCTTCTTTCGCCGTGGATTTGCTGGACCAATGCTGTTCATGACCGACGATTCGGCTGCTGAGCGTGCCGCACTCCAAAACGTGTATCCGGAATCGATTCGTCTGCTTTGCATTTTCCACGTACTTCAGGCTTTTTGGCGTTTCGTGTGGGATGCACATTCAGCGGTGCCAAAGAATGATCGACCATATCTTTTTGGCATTGTGAAGTCTATGGTTTACGCCGACAGCGAAGTCTCCCTGAAGACTGTATACGACGAGGCTATGGCAGATGAATTGGTTGCGGCTCACCCAGCAGTACAAAGCCGACTCCAGGCACTGTTCGCTAGGCGTGCCGAATGGGCACTCTGCTGCAGAAGCGATCTGCCGATACGTCACAACAATACGAACAATTACTGCGAAAGAGCCATGCGAGTGCTAAAAGACAGTGTACTTCACCGTACAAAGGCGTACAATGTCCCACAGCTGGTTGACTTCATAATAACCCGTTTTGAGGACTACTACCAACGCCGTCTACAGGATGTCGCAAACAACCGACTAGACAATTTGCGCCCTTCACGATTTCTGCCAACTGCATGCAACATTGACATTGCCAAGATTGTTGCACTGTCAACATCTCTGTACGAAGTGCCTAGTGAAACAAGGCCAGGCATAACTTACACTGTGGACATAAATATTGGATCATGTGCATGTAAGCAAGGCAGTACAGGAGGACCATGCAAGCATCAGTCGGCTGTCATGATGGCTTTCAAGGAACGATGTAACAACTTCCTACCTGTGAATGATCCCACCACACGACAGCTGCTCTATGCCATTGCGACGGGCAATTCATCACTGCCGATTGACTGGTTTCAATCACTCGCTCCAGAGTCGGATATTCCTCCATCTGCAATGCAGAATATGGAAGCCGTCGATACAGACTGGTGGCCTTCATCATCATCGTCTGGTGTGGCAGTATCTTCAATTGGTCTGGCAGGCCCTGTTGAGATAGAGCAAGCAACTGCTGCACAGGAGACAACTTTACAGGATGATACCCTGTGTGCTGACCTTGAGCGGTTCGATGCCATGTGCAATAGGATCAAGGTCATGCGTAGCCAGGATAAGGTATCAATGGGGCCAGCGCTTATGTCTTTCTGCAAGCAAGGTGAAACATTATGTACACTGTCTGCTATGACATCCGCACTCCACACATTTGGTAAATATTCAGGAGCCGCTGTTGCTCTAAACAGCAAGAGAAAGAACATTGCAAGCCTGAAGCGAATTGGTGTTCAGCCCACAGCCGTGGCTCGTCGTAAGATGGTTGTCGGCGGTCGCAAAAGGATGCATCTGGGTCGACCTCCCAAATCATCCATGGTTGCAGAACATTGTTATGAATCGGGTAGGCAGAGAGGTGGTTTGAGCCGACAAGTTTGGCCAAGGCGCAGGGCACCTCATAGCCTTGCGAATGTGGTGGCTAATGTAGAGCCACTTGGCAAAACGCATGCCACAAAATAACTGTTCATGCCAGTCCCAAGTCGTCTGAACCAGTATATTTGACCTATCTAGCTCGAGTTGTCTGTTCAATAAGACTCTTACTCCAGATGGGAATGGAATCCACTGATTTGTGTTAGGGTTTAATTATTTCCAAAATATTTGTCTGTTTCTAATAGTTTTCTTTGTTGTCTTTTTAATTAAGAAACATGAAAGCCAGGAGTTCTGAGTGTGGATATTATGTGTTGCAAGTTTTATTATAACTGTTGGCTGCTCTGACAATGCATCTGTTTGTCTGCATATAATCGTATGTTTTACATTTATTATATTTCAATTGTTTTTATGTGAATTGAAAGACATGGGAATTAATCATAGGAGCGACTGCTCGGGATCACTGAAGATGTCGCTTCTTTAAAATATTCTCTACGTGTGCAAGACACTGTGGTTGAATGATCAAACACGTTTTCTTCTTCTTGTTCTAATTTGTTTCTTACTACGTTTGATTCAGTTATGGGAATTATTTAAGAAACTATGGTATTTAAACTAGTATTTTTAAATACTATCGCAGAATTTTGTAGTTGTATTTATAATACAATAGAATGACTGGTCTGTTCAGTGATTTGAAAATTCTGCCTTTTGAATACATTAATAAACTACAAATTGGAGTATTTATGTATAAACTTCACAGGAATTTAATCATAACGAGCTTCAACCACTGGTTTTGTAAAAATTCAGACGTGCATGGCCATTTGACATCAATGCATATGACATTTTCAACTACTGTTTGTTTGTGCTAATACTGTATGTATACATATGGTCAGGGGCCAGACATGACCTAAATTCATAACATAGGCTTAACCATATGATATATATATATAATATTATATATAAGTATATAATTATAGGCTACATGATACACAGTCTGACAAGCAACACTTGTGAATTTATATCTACAAAGTGGAACTTTTGTCAACCATGTACTGTCACTGTACCTTCACTTCAATCAGATACTCAACTCTCAAATCGGATTATGAAGACTCGATTTTAAACGGGTCGATATGCAGCCTATCTTGACCCTATGCAATTATAATATATAATTATACTATTCGCTCACACAGTCATTCCATGAAGCTGTTTAGTGGCCTTTCAAGAAGCCTGAACAGAGGTGCTCCCAGTCCACTGAGCCAAGGCTAAACAGAAGACTTGAGTTGGAAAAAAGGCAGATAATTATGGGTGAGCAACCAGGAGGAAGCAACAATGTTCAAAGAAAAGAAATTATTCATAGTAAAGGAATGCTATAACTGGCATAGATATGATAGGGTGCCAGCCTAATTTACATGACTTTTTGTGTACTAAGGGCCACCCTAGCGTAGGCCTATATATAACTGCTGTTTTATTGAAAATGCTTCCGTCGTTTATCTTCTCCTCACATCCCTCGCCATTTCAACTCTAAATGTAATCGCATATCTAAAAATCACCCACGATTATATAAAACGTTATTTTCTTATTAACCCGTGAACACTTCCTTAAATGAGGTATAATAATCAGAGAAAAATAACACAATAGGCCTACTACGCTCTTACTTTTTACACCCCTTACTTCAGAAAAACTCGACAGTGCTAAGTTCGTGAATATTCATATTACGCAGTCAGCGCGTGAAAATAAATGTTGCCTAATGCTGCATTAGTTCGGCAAAGCCTAGGCCCTAGGGCCTACTAGTGAGGACGTTAAGCTCGTGCATTGTGCAAACTGTGGATAAAAGCAACAAACTTTTTTGTAATGAAGAAAAACATATTTTAAGACTTTTCAGCCAGAGGCATCAATTAATTCGATCCGGAACATAACTAAAAAAATTAGTGAAATGTACGAAAAATTCGGTCATTTCGGTGTTAGATCGACCATTTGGGCGATTTTATTGGGCTATATTCACTCTACAGCGCCAACGTTGTGCGATGGCTAGGCTTGAGAACTAGTTTCATAATAATAATAATGAACGATGATAGGGATTGAAAACTTAATTAAAGTTGTGTTTTGCTCGTATTGTGCGCAAGAACATTAATATTTTTGAACAAGGATTATGTAAATTTGCATGCATTTGAATATTTGTGTTTGGAAAGGTTAGAATTTGAATATTTGCGATGTTTAAGCAGTGCTTTAGTCGACTCGGCAGTGGTCTCAGTACTTCCCAGTTAATTGAACGCAGTGCGCGGGTAATCTATCGCTTAAATTGCGTTCTAGTATTTTCCCATCAATCCTGCTTTTGCTTTGGCATTTTTCATGGTAATTTTGCAGACGACGGTCCTGTCCATGTGGACAATATGGCCGCCCAATAAATCGCTAAAATAGAGCGTTGCGACTTTTCAGCTGCATCCCATGATGCAATTCTCTCGTTAAGTAATCAACGCGAGATCCCAAGTAAAAGTGTTAAGTTAATAGTAAACGTGTATTTTAGCGTCGTAAATTATTCGTAATTGCATGAGTTTCAGCATCGGTCAAATGCGAGTTGAATTGACGACAAGAATTGGTGCTAAATGGTAGTTGGATCGATTACATTATTTTTACTTAGATTGAAGTGCTACTTATGAAAACAATCTGGCTGAAATCGAAGCCGGACTGATGAAATTTTTAATTAAATAGAAGTTATGAATGAAAAATATTTGCTACCTAAATATATCGGGAATGATGAAAAGAGTTCTTGCCTAAGTAGAAGCTGGATCGATGAGAAGGAATCTTGCCAAACTAGAAGTTGGATGGATTAAAAATAAAAATGCTGCAATGAGCGAATAATTTACTAAGCGAAAATACACGTCTACCAAGTTAATAATTATAACTGAAAATATTAAGTGTGCTTCCATTATTTTTTCCAGGATTTTTCTTATTAACTTGAACGCTCATTTCTGTCTTTAATTTGGTAGGTTTTAATTTTAAATTATCCCTATTTCATCATAATATGACAACTTATTTCTTTAATAAATTTGGTAGGTTTTAATTTCTTCTATTGCTGTACTAAAATGAAATGTCCTATTTACTTACCGGTACTTGGAAATTGTGTTAATTTGTTGTGTTGATTACTTAATACTTACCTACTCAATGCATTGCATTACGGAATAGGGCTGATAGGTCACAGCATTCTATTTTAGCAATTTCTTGGGTGGCTATACTGCTTGCATGAACGAGTCCGTTGTCTGCATGATTACCCCTTTCATTGGTCTAGCTTCCATAAGTTCCATTAAGGCAAGAATTTATTTTAAAATCAATATTGCTTCTATTTGGGCAACAACTATTTCTTATCAATCTATATTTAAATAAGATATGTTGTTCATCAATCCAGCTTTAATTTCAGCAAGAATCGTTTCATTGATCCCACTTCTATTTAAGTAAACATTTTTCATCAATCCAACTTCTGTTTAGCAAAAAATCTTTTAGTCAATCCCTACTGGCCTACTTGTCTGCTTCCAACGCTACAACCCACTCAATGACCAATGAACAATTTTTAGAATGCTATTTTAAAGCTATACATTACCCTGTATGTTCGTGTGTGCCAGAATAAAGTAGCTGTTAAGCAAAAAGGTGGAGCAGACTGATGGTGGAATTCCATTCCATAGAGAGGGACCTATGCTGGGAAAGCAACTGGATTGAGCCAGGGCAGACATGAGGAACAAAATAATAAGTCGGGTGGATCAGAGGATATGTATGAGAAGACCCAGTGGTGTGGCAGAGAGGAGACGAAGCATGAGATCACAAAGATGCTTTGGACAAAGACCCAATTGAGAAAAAAAAAACCAAAGCAAGAACTTTGAATTGCAGATGGTCAGAGAGTGGGATCTAGTAAAGTTATTAAATCATGAATGTAGGGCTTTGTTTCAAGCTGGGAATCACAGCTATGTGTGTCTTGCTCAAGACTACTGATACTGATGTTGTTTTGACTGCTACTTCTAGCAGAGAAAATAGTGTGTCACAAATTCTTTGTGACAATAGGGGCGTGGTCTCAGCTTTAATACATTGAGGTTGCATGAATGTTGAGTCCAGAACTAACCTTTGCATGGTGACCCATGTTCGATGCATTCATTAATTATCTGTGACGCAGTTTCAGCCTTAGTTGGCCGGAGCAAAAGAACTTGTCGGGAAGTATTGCATGAAAAGGTAGAACAATTGAGAACATTCCACCAAGGCAAGATGCATTGTGTGACACCTCAAACATTCTGGGTATCAGGTTGGATATGTTTGGAGTCAAGCTTTACAGGACCTGTCTTACAAATTCCTGCAGGCTGTTCTACACAAAAATTCCACTGCTTTAAAGAATACTTACTTGGAGTTTGATGTCAATAAGAAGTGTTTTTTTCAACTTCTCCAAAGACATGTGTTTGACTTATTTATCAGGTGTCCCACATGCCCATTCCGCTATCATGGAAATTAAATGTTTTTGGCTAACTGCTACAACAGTTCTTGTCAGCCAAGATACAAATAAATTACACATTTAATACTCTATTTGTAGCTAAATTAAAATCAAATAAAATTATCAAAGACTTTGATATACTGTAGAAGGTGTAATGTGACAGCAAGCATAACTAAACAGGTTTGACAAGAAATGTTTTGACACTTTTCAGAAACTCTGGTTTATTCCTCATACGAAATACAACAAATTTACTTGATCATGCAAATCTATGCAAAGCTCAGAACTCAAAACTGAAAGCAATTGTGTTTAGCTGCTCTAGATCAAAAGTTATTGAAGAAGTCTGAAAATGTCATAAATTACACAGATGCAAATTAGCGTGTTTTTTGTTCTATCCAACCAACTTCAGCAGCCCACATATCTTGGTCAGTTTTTCACTTTATACACTTCAAACTTTCCAGTTCTTCATACCAAATGACCTGGAATTATTGTCACTAGTGCTGGTTGTCAGCGTAATCTTATGAGACAACCGACGGGCAGATCATGAATAACTGGACAATCTTTGTAGATAAAACACTTTGACATTATGTTAAAATAGTGATAGAAATAAATGTCTAAATGACAGCATATTTAAACTGACATTTAATTCCTTGTGACACAAACTGTAAATCAAATATTTCTAAAAATTGTGGTGCCAGTATGCATTTTTATAGGAAAATTTTTACCCAATTTTTTTTTAAAGACCTTGTTTTATAACTGGAATTTTGACATTGTGTATATTTATGACATTATTTTGCTGTTATGTCTTCCATGATGGAAGCACGCTGATATTAGTATTTGGTGTCTGCTGAAAGTACCATACTCTTCAGGTCCTTTGTATTGGTGTGCAAAACATTGTGCTACCCCACATGACTATATTGCAACCGGAAATTGAAATGGTCATGTTGGCAAAAGACCACATATACTGCATCTAAGTGCAATGTGGAGTTGCATATCGGCTCTGAAAACTACAGTTTTAGCATACTTAAATGATGTACTGGAGCTACATCAACTTCCCAGACATGTATGATGTTTGAATCAGATTAATCTGTCTAAAGGCTACATATTCTGCATTTAAGTGCAATATCGGCTCTGGAAATGTGCAGCTTTAGCATACTTTCATAGTATACTGGAGCTATATCAATGTTCCCACACATGTGGTTGGCCCAGTGGTCTGGAATGGCCTTCCTTTTGAGCTGTGCCTACACCCTGGGACTCTACCAGGATAATTTCTTACCAAACTTAAAACTGTTCTTTTTGGGTGCGCTGGAGTCGGGAGCGTCTCTGAGTAGTTTTTTCTTGAAGGAGCACTATATAAATGTCTGAATGAATGAATGAACATGTGCAATGTTTATCTCAGATTTGTAATGTTTCATGTTGTCAAAAGACCACATATTCTGCATCTATGTGCATGAAGCGTTGCGTATTGGCTCTTGAAATGTGAATTTTAGCATACTTTCATAGTGTACTTGTGCTCTGTCAATTGTCCCAAACATGTTCTGCATATGTGTAATGTTTTAATTAGGTTAGTGATGTTTCATGTTTTCAAAAGACCACAAATTCTGCATCTATGTGCATAAAGAGTTGCGTATCGGCTCTTGAAATGTGAATTTGTAGCATACTTTCATAGTGTACTTGTGCTCTATCAATTGTCCCAAACATGTTCTGCATATGTGTAATGTTTTAATTAGGTTAGTGATGTTTCATGTTGTCAAAAGACCACAAATTCTGCATCTATGTGCATGAAGCGTTGCGTATTGGCTCTTGAAATGTGAATTTTTAGCATACTTTCATAGTGTACTTGTGCTCTATCAATTGTCCCAAACATGTTCTGCATATGTGTAATGTTTTAATTAGGTTAGTGATGTTTCATGCTGTCAAAAGACCACAAATTCTGCATCTATGTGCATAAAGAGTTGCGGATCGGCTCTTGAAATGTGAATTTTTAGCATACTTTCATAGTATACTTGTGCTATATCAATTGTCCCACACTGTTTAATGTTTAAATCAGATTAGTAATACTTTATGTTGTCAAAAGACCACATATTCTGCATATTAGTGCAATAAATAGTTGCATATCAGCTCTGGAATGTGAATTTTTAGCATACTTTCATAGTATACTTGTTTTGCATCAATTGTCTCACAATATGCAATGTTTAAATCAGATTAGTAATGTTTCATGTTGTCAAAAGACCACATATTCTGCATCTAAGTGCAGTTTAGAGCTGCATATATACTCTGGAGCATGTGCATTTTTAGCATACTTTCAACCTTCTGTTTAAGTATGTTCCTATGTGAATTTTTCGATGCCTCTGGCTGAAAAGTTTTAAAATATGTTTGTCTTGAAGCTGTAAAAATTTGTTGCTTTTATCCACAAGATGCACAATGCACTGCGTTTTTGGACCTTAGCCTCCTCACTATACTACCTGGGACTAATATCGAATATTCGTTATTAGTCCCAGATAGGCCTACTACCATGGAATATGATTGAATGCTAATAAAGTTAGATTATAAATAGATAAAGCGCTGTGGTAGGCCTACTACGCAAAATCGACAAATTCCAGATTTAGGCTACATGGTCATCGAGTTGGCGCGTGAGTGGCGACACTGTCTCGTTGCTGTTAACGACACTGCCATCAGTGCCATATCGTTGTAGTTATATATAAGGTCGTTGTTGTAGGCCTACTCTATTTGTCCATTGCTTAATAAATTTTCTCTCTCCCTAAGAATCTTTATATTCCTACAATTGAATGTGCTGTCATGTTTTTGGTCTCCCCTTCTTCACCAAATTATGTTAAGTATTCACTGCCATAATTATAGGCTATCATGTTTGTTGTTTTGATTGAGGAAAAAAATAAATAAATTATCAATGATGATTAGTGTCGCCCTCCTTAGCTCCTTTAGGCTATTCAGACTTGGGATTGGCACTGGCAGAGTGCAACCAGTGAGCTAATGCCAGTGAGTGGCGACAGTCGCGACCAACGGCACTATAGTAGCCTATAATTATGCTATATAGTCTATAGGCCTATAAGAACTATAATTTTAGGATTTCAGAATAAAGAGATTTTCCAGCCTTCCAGAGGTAAAATTAATGGCTGAGGAACTTGGGCCCACCAATGCACCATACTGTTGCCTTCGTATAGTTTTAATTAGGTCGGTCCAGAGCCGTATATTTCCAAAGTACTCAAGTCCTATGCGCCAACAACTCCTTCTGTAGCCTATAACCAGGGCTGTGTACTGTACAATACAATACAATTAGTCATTTACACCGCGCTTTAACAAAACAAGTCTTGCACAAGAGCATGCTTCACTACAGATCTAGTTATAATGCAATGAAAATAAATGAGTTTTTAACTTTGATTTAAACTCTATAACAGATGAGCACTGGCGAATGAAGGTTGGAAGACTGTTCCATTCTTTGGGTCCTGATACAGCGAAAGCGCGACTTCCAAACTTCCGGTTTGTGCGAAGTGTAGCAAAGTCACTTCGCGACGACGATCGAAGTCCTCTGGACTTGGAGGCGGAACATGACGTGACCATGGATGTCATGTAGGATGGAGAAGTTCCGTAGTGGATATGAAACATCAGGAGGGAAATTTTGAAAGCAATGCGAGCACGGATGGGAAGCCAGTGTAGTTGTTTCAGAGCTGAAGTGATGTGGTCTCTGGGACCAAGACCTTTTATCAGGCGAGCGGCCGTGTGTAGAACTGAAGACAGAGGTTGAAGTGTTGATGATGGAAGACCAGATAGAACAGAGTTGCAGTAATCGAGACGAGAGATGACGAGAGCTTGAGTGAGAATACGAAGGCAGGTTTCATTCAGACAACGTTTCACTTGTCGGATTCGGCGAAGGTGAAAGAAGCATGCTCTAGCTATAGAAGATATATGTTGGTTCATCTGCAGTGTTTAATCTAGTCCCCTTCCTCTGGGGGGGGAATTGGGGTTTCTGGGGGGGAGACATTTGAACGCCCGAAGGACGCTCGTGATGCGCGTAGCACCGAGACTGGGAGAGGCAGGGGTATGGGGAGGGGGGGGATACGCCCCTCCCCATCAAAAACTTTTTGAATTTCCACATTGCAATGGCAGCATTTTAAGGTGTCGTCTTAACAAAATAGATATAATTTTTCAATGACACATTAGAAAATTTTTGGATTTCCACATTGCAATGGCAGCATTTTAAGGGGTCATCTTAACAAAATAGCTGTACTGTTTTAGACTTTTAGTGACCCATTAGAAACTTTCTGAATTTCTATATTTCAATGGCAGCATTTTAAGGGGTCATCTTAACAAAATAGCTGTACTGTTTCAGTGACCCATTAGAAACTTTTTGAATTTCCACATTATAATGGCAGCATTTTAAGGTGTCGTCTTAACAAAATAGCTGTACTGTTTCAGTGACCCATTAGAAAATTTTTGGATTTCCACATTGCAATGGCAGCATTTTAAGGGGTCATCTTGACAAAATAGCTGTACTGTTTTAGACTTTTAGTGACCCATTAGAAACTTTTTGAATTTCTATATTGCAATGGCAGCATTTTAAGGGGTCATCTTAACAAAATAGCTGTACTGTTTCAGTGACCCATTAGAAACTTTTTGAATTTCCACATTACAATGGCAGCATTTTAAGGTGTCGTGTCGTCTTAACAAAATAGCTGTACTGTTTCAGTGACCCATTAGAAAATTTTGGGATTTCCACATTGCAAAGGCAGCATTTTAAGGTGTCGTCTTAACAAAATAGATATAATTTTTCAATGACCCAATAGGGGTCATCTTAAGAAAATAGCTGTACTGCTTCAGTAACACTTCAGGCAAAACAATGATGAAAGCGATAACTAAAAACCAATATCATTTCGTCAAATTTTTCTGGGGGGGGAAATGTCAATCCTGGGGGGGGAACTTTCCCCCCCAGAGACGTCTAGATTAAACACTGGTTCATCTGTAAACTGCTGTCAAGTAGCACACCGAGGTCACGAATCACGTCAGATGGTGGAATAGAGCAGTTGGAGTCGAGGTCAAGAGTTTTCATTAATTGGTTGTTGTTTCGTCCACTTTGTCGGTCAAACCAAATGAGTTCTGTCTTGGTGGCATTTAGCTTCAAGCGCATAGATGCACACCAAGACTGAATATCATGGAAACAGGCTGCAATCTTGACTTTGATGTTACCAATGTTCTGTCCGGATAGCTTTATGTAGAGTTGTGTGTCATCAGCATATAAGTGAATCATGAGACCATGCTGCAAGGCAATGTTAACAATGTTGGAAGTGTATAGAATAAAGAGGAGTGGGCCAAGAATGGAGCCCTGGGGGACACCGAAAAGGACAAAAAACATTTTACTGGTAAATGTTTAGCCGAGTAGCCTACACGCCGGCTGAAAAAGTCGACTCTTCTTTAGTCATCACCTGAGTTTCATGTTACTTGTAGTCCACGACAGTCCAAAAAGCACTACTTTTCGCGATTTTCGTCTATTTTCTCGTCGAAATTTCCTTTTTCGCACAATTGTTTACATTTAAATTCTTTGTGAGGTGAGCATACGCTGTACATCCGCGTAACCCTGGTTTTCGGAGGTGAGTACACGATGCCGTTTTTCCAGGAGGTGAGTACACGCTGTGTACCCGCGTATACACAGCCCTGCCTATATAAGCCTATAGCCTAATAGCATTCTGATCCGTATTGGATTTTTTAAAACTTGGTTTAATAATAATATAATAATATATTTTCTTTAATTAAACGCCTGCAAGACGCACTACGCTTTACATTTACAAGTTATGCAGTAGGCCTAATCTTAATTAAACTTAACTACTAACTGAACAGACAGCTTTGTAGGCTAATTACACGGTGCTAATAGCAGCCTACAAAGCATATCCGCCCAACGGGGGCTCGAACCTGCTACCTCTCGCACTCTACGCCAGCGTGTTATCCATTGCGCTGCCGCCCCACCCCCATCGTCAATATCTATCTAGCTGTTTCTGTTTTTAAAATTATCTGCTTCTCGGTATCCTGGTCATCATCCCCATAGCTTGTGGAGCAACTTAGAACTTTAGGCCTACTCGATCTAGACTTAATCAAAAACAAAGCTTACTTAAAGATAAAATTTTAAATCATATTATGCCAAATGGAGAAGACAATGTCACGTACATGTCATAGCTTAACTTCTATATCTATAAAGGAGAATGTGCGTGTGGGTGTGTATGTATGTACGTATGTATGTATGTATGTATGTATGTATGTATGTTTGTATGTATGTATGTATGTATGTATGTATGTATGTATGTATGTTTGTCTAGAATGAACGCCCACAATTTCGCAGCCGTTGACCTGAAACCTTGCACCTAGACAGAGGACTACTAGGACCACCCAGTGGATGGGTTGACGATTCCAATTCACCATGAGGGTGGGTGAAAACGAAGTTTCGCTATTTCCACATTTTTCATCACAGTTTCACAGTTATTCACCTGATGCCAAAGGTGCAGTGGGGGCTGGGTGTAGGGTGAGCACCAAAATTTTTCAGGGCAGCCACAGTTTTGCATCTATTCACCTCAAACCTAGAAACTAGACATCCACCAGGACCACCCTGCCAATTGCCCAATCCCACTTGATAGGGGCTGGGTGTAGGCCAAAAAGCCAACATTTCCGGGATAGCAGCAGTTTTGCATCTATTTGCCTCAAACCTTCCAGATGGACAGAGTGTCACCAGGACCTCCCCGCTCCCACCCTGCAGATGAAAGTGAGAAACCATAATTTCCCATGCAACCCTAGCTAGTATGAACGTATATGTTATGTGTGGCACAGCTGCAAAAACTAAAGCCTGACAACACTTCTTTAAAATCCAATGTAGTTCTTAGCTAAGAACTGAAAATTTAAGCCAAAGCAACTTAAAATTGAGTTTAAAAAATCAGAAATCAAGGTCTACACAAGTAGTGCATCAAATTTCATAACATTGAAGCATGCTAAGTTTGTGTTGTATTTACATGGGTGTGCTCAGTGGTCTTGTATCCTGGCAATCAGCAAGTAAGGATAGTAGACTACAAAACTACTGTAACATGTTCTTGTTCTGTGGATAAACATTGTCAGATATGCTTGAACCATATCCAGCAGCAAGAAAATCAATTAAAGGCTCCAGAAATTTGTATTGCACTAGTCTTGTTGAAGAGGGCCTTGCATATTGCAGAGATTCTGTATCAGAAAAACCATGGCGGATGAATGGGTTGTTTTGCAGAATTGTTCATTGTGCTCAGCTGTTTGCTGTTCTTGATTTAAGATAATTTATGAGTTTTTTGCAGAAACTTATAAATCTGTCATGTTTTTGCGTAACATTTGTTTTTCACATCTGAAATACTTGGCAAATCAATAAACATGAATGACTAGATAAACTTAAGAAAATCTCATATGTTTCACTTGTTATGTGTGATGTCAGGAATTTTTTCGTCTCTGGCCACTGATAGGCTAAAGAAGTCAGTGTAAAAATTTGAGAATTCTATGCAGAAATTATCCACCTTTTAAAATGATTTAAAATATTTGGCAGGAAATCACAAACAAAACTTCAACCTCTCTCTACCAAAATATTGATAGCATAATTTTGTTTTAATACAGTATGCAACATAACAGAGTTGTAGCACAGTGAGCTAGACATGCGGATGGTTATTATGATATGAGACTCAAATGAATTTATTTCCTCTCTATATTTAGAAGCTACAATGATATCAACATGTGGTCAACTTCAAAGTAAAAATCATTGAATCAGATGCAAAATTCTGGTCTAGGTAAAGGCTACTTTATGGCTACTTTATGGCTGAACTGAGAAAGAACTTTTATACTTCTGATGCAGGTGTCAGTGCACCAGTTTGTGTTGATGCTGCTGCTGCTGCTGCTGCAATTGCTTTCCTAAAAACAGAAGTTGATAAAGACCTTTAAATCAAAACGGAACAATTACCATTAAATCCTATCAAACAATTCCTCAATCAATACAATACGATACAACAATATTTAGATGTTGCCGTCTTCCAAAGCTCGGAAGTGCACACACAACCATACAGTTGATCATCGAGCTACTGTAAGCAACTGTGCATGAAGGACTTGCTCATGCTCAAAGTTCCAATATAAAGTTCTTATAAGCCTACTTAGAATTGAGAAATTGATAAAAACTGAACTGTGCCTCTGTGTGTGCTGCAGGAGGCACACAATGGATCACTACAGATACAAAACAATACAGTATTATCCACAAAATTCCACATTACAAGCAAAGTACTCTGACCTATAGGCTACATAGTCTCTGTTATGTATTCAGCTATCCATAAAGGGTCTTTATAAGTTTTTACAATACCTACTAAAAGAGAATGCATTTGCATCCTAGCAAATGTAATGCATCTGAGAGCATCCAAAAGTAGTGTTCACTGTAATTTGGATTCAGCCAGAGCTTTTTATTGAAGAACAACTAGCAATCAGTGATGCATATCGAGCAAGCAAAATATTTCATGGCATCCAACTGTGAGATCAATCAACAAATTCCACTTGCTGGGTAATCCAATTTCTCTAAACAGATTTGACTGCAATTTAACAATAGCCTAATTATTACATCAAGTTTTGTCAACAGTGTATGATCTTCCTGTCCTTAGCATCTATTATTGTAATTATCTAAGCCTTTAACTACTTCATCTAAGCCTTTACAGTTTCTTCAACATTCTGGTTTCTGCTGTCAGATTAGAAGCACTTTTGACAAGTTTCTCCTGAAGTTATGTACAAAATTAATTTGCAATTACAACTATTAAAAGATAGTCATCTAAGGAGGGTTAGAGTTAAAGCTTAGAACAAACTTGTATTAATATCAATCAAGCACAGATGATTTACAGTACTATTTCGTCTCAAACAAACGGAAGGAACGTCTAGGTATAATGCTTCATGTAAGGGCTGTAAGCTTCAATGTAGACAAATGGTTTGCACTAACTGAGGTAGGGTTCCTTGACTCGTTTTAGGTACTTTCAAATAATTCTTTTATTTTTTCCTGAGCACAGAAGCACAAAGTTAAATGTAATGCTGTAATGTTACCTGTACTCGATCAGCGTTGCGTTTATGCCCTCGACAAGACGCCCTTCCATGAAATATGTTTCATATATGTCGCGGTCAATTTTGTCCGTCACGTTGGCTGAGAACAGTCTGATCACGTCAGGTCCTGCGTCCAGGAAACTCTGTCCCAGAAAATCAAAAATGCACAGCTCATCTGACAGCAGCTTAATTATAGTAATTATGCAAAGTGTTGATTGGACAACACCGCTACAGATTCAAAGTGGTCTTTGCTAAGCTGCACAGAGTGACCTGGTTCCTCCTCTTGTCCAGGCTTCCACTATGCAGCAAAGAAGCTTCTCTGCAGTTGGTACTGGTTTCTGGAAAAGGTTGCCTCACACCCTTTGTCTTCCTATACCTCCAATCCATTAGTGCCTTCAACCATGGCATTCAAAGCTCCTTGTATACAATGCACTTCCAAGCATTGAGTTACATTGCTGATTTATGCATTCCACCCACGATTAACTTAAGATCAACTTTCTCTGGTAAACTGTTTATTCCAACTTAAGAAACAAGACGAGTTCTGGTCCTCATCTTTGGAATTCAGTACTCTTACATGCAACTTGTAGGCCAGCCTTACACGCTATCCTAAGTAAAATACCGCTAACAGAGATGAGCCCAACAATCTCACCCCTCAAACGGTAACTGTCTGTTTCAATAAACCATCGGCTACTTCCAACCCCGGCTGTCCATGTGAACTTGCCTACCAACTGGCCATGCCTATGATTCAAGTACAGATTGTCTGGCATGTTAATCTCATATTGTTCATTTGTTCAAATCTTATTATCAGCATTTTATTTTAAACAGAAGTGATATGAAACTTTCATGCAGCCTACCACGTTGTCACCTTTTGAAGTTATTAAAATCAGAGAGCAATTAACAAGATTCCAGGCTGGTCTGAATTTCTCTGCAAATTCTTTAGCTGCTGCTCTGTAGTCAGAGCTGAAATCATAAAGAAAATGACATACCGATAATTTGATCGGCACTAAAGAATTTATTTAGGCATCATAAATTATGATGATAAATATAAAATCTTTCAGCCAGAGGTATTTTTATTATTATATTTTTTTAACTTGAGGTACTAGCCTACCATAGTACTATAGGCTTATGTTGTAATATTATTTTTTTACTGTAATCATAATCTTCACATTTACAAATTGCTAAACAAAGACAAAGCACCAGCTTATTCACAAGTGCTGAAAACCAATCTTAAGCAAAGCCTTCCGTGTTGTTGTACCAGCATTCAGGAACATTTACATTAGCTTGACAGACTAGAATCAACTTCAGATTACCTTGCAGTGTACAAGTTTGTAAGCACTTACATGTCTGGTCCAATTTTCTTCATGATTGCCACTGTAACTGTAATTCTGATTTGTGCAAGGCAATCTTTATTGCATAGGCATCTTTCAGCAGTACTGTTTTTGTTCATTTCTGGCTGCTCAATGAAATAATTTCCTAAAACATTTTGAAGTACATAAATAATTGAGCTGTTGGATTGTTGATTTCATTGCTGCTAACATGTGCGAATAGCGATATTTTTGTGATCATATTCTTAACTCAACAAAATAATAATGCGTTATATTAGGATCCTAGTCTTCCTTTCTTGCTTGCAAGCTCATGTCAGCCAATATTAATGCAATAAAATTTACTTAAATATATATATAGGCCTATATAAATTTGGTTGCATTGTTTGGGGTTCTCTTGCAAGATGTCGTCAATTTCCGGTTCAGTAAAGGAAAATAGTTGTTGGTAAATTGAAGCACCGGACCATGATGTAAGAAATACATTACATCATGCACCAGACCAAGCCATAAATAAATGCCATGTGCATACAGGTGTTGATAACGGATGCAATGCGGAACGTTTATGGTGCCAATTTAAAGCTAAGCAGAGAGCATTAAGGGGATATGATGAACATGTTTCTATACATCATAAAGAAGAGGCCTAGTCCTAAATTATGTAGATAAGCACTGATAGTGAATGAATGAATCAAGGTGGGAGGATTTCTGGTGAAAGCTATTAGATTTAAATCTGATAGCTTTCACCAGAATTTCCCTCAAACATGAGATTCTGAATTCATCTATCATGTGGTGTTTTATCACTCCGCCATCTAATGCACAAAGTAATCAGCCAGTGGTGCAAAAATGAATCCATAATAAGGTCAGTGTCGAGAAGATAAGAAGGCCACTGAAAAACTTGGCTTATGGAGAATAATAAGCTAGTCTACAGGACATTGATCTTCTTGTCTAATTTATTCTATCATTGGCTGTTCCATAAGCACAAAGCTGATGCACAAATCTCTGAAGTTCTCTACTCTGCCCTCAGTGTTCTCAGCACTTCAATCACACCATCAGTGGTGTAGCCAGGAATTTTTCATGGGGGGTTTGTTTTTGTTTTGCCTGGCCGGATACCCTTTCTGAAACCAACCCAACAGTATTACAGTAAATAAAAAGGGAATAAAGTAACAAGGGAATAAAGTAAGAAAAACAATTGTCACTACAAGCAATTGTTTTGTTTTTCTTATTTAAGTGGATAAATAACCTTTTAAACAAATTTCATGGGCCAATGGGGGTTTAACCCCCGAAACCCCCCTTGTCTACGTACACCACTGCGCACCATAAATCCAATTGCAACTGTATTGCCCAGCAGGTTGTGTCTTAGTGATCTTCAGGATATGACTGTGACTTCAATTTTACTTGAAACCGTCATCGATTGATGCTTTCTTTCTTTGCAAAAATGCTGCTATATACAAGTCACTAGATCAGATGATAATTTTTAAACTGATATCAAGGAGTCAGTTTAGATTGCTGCAGATAGACTGTCGATACTGTATCATCGTTTGTATCCTACGTAGACAAGGCGTCACAGGAGGTCATGGTGTGCAGGATGCGATTTGTGGACTTCTCTTCAATATGTTCCCTGATTACATCATTACAGCTTGCTCATGGTGACCGAATGCTTAATAATGCTCTGTGCATTAGAAACTGGTGCTGTAGAAGTTATTAATCGGTAATAAGTCTAGCAATATAAAATCGTCAGAAGCCAAGTTGATCCACTGCTCTGAATTAAATTCCTTTTATTTTGCCCTCCATTGTTTCAATTAATATTTTCAACATTGCTTTCAATGCCTGCATCAGTAGGCTGACCCATAATGCAATTGCCTACTTCTGCACAGTGACCATTAATCCTTGTGTGGAGGTTTTTTGCGCTCAACAGATGTGCATCTCTGTTATTAAAAAACTTTCACAAATTCAGCAAAGCTGCTGAGATCTACAAATCTGAGGCGTGTTGTAATAGTCAGTCTTTAGGTGACGAGCATTTGCACAAGTTTTGGGTGTCAGATATCTCTTTACGTCTTTCTGTGCTACAATTTTTCATACAGTATAGGCTACTTTTTCACATCTTCTTGTATCTCTGTTAGAAATAAAAAATACAGGACAACATATTTCTGAATAGCTAGGCTAGCTTTGTGGTTATTTTCCAGTCATTGTTTGACCTTTAATTTTGTTGTCCATCTCTAACAAATCTGCACTCTGGTGTTTAATTTTCTTTCACTCATTCAATTTTATTATCAGGTTTGCTGCTATAAACTACAACAGAACTATAAGTTAAACACAGGACACATTAACTAGAATGCCAGATGAATCCAGTCTGTGTGCATCATAACAGGAAGTGATGTGGAAGTCAACAGTTGTGTGCTGCAAGCAAACGGTTAAGAACTTAAGAGACAAAGATATTTACTTTGTTCGGAAGTTAACATTTCATTATAATCACAGAGTCCTGATGTTTCATTTGTTCTGCAATCGTCTTTGGCATTTACCCAAGGGTTTGGGTACAAGTGAGATCGATCTGGGGTCCACTCTCCAATACGTTTATAAGGAAGCTGAGAATTAACTTGTACCACCAAACAAATCACAAATGTCAATGAACAGAGAATGATGTGCATCCTGAAACACACAGACACAAGGTAAGATATGATAGAAAACATTTATTTATTTTTATTATCACTCAAATGCAGTGTGGAAAACTATTTTGCAAAACTCTTTACGTAATCATATGTCTGTGCAAACAAATGTAGCCTACTGTAAGCTGCAATCTTGATATTGTTCACTTGTCTTGATATGATTCAGTTGGCTTGATATGGTTTAATCATCTTGACAATCTGCAATTATCTTTATAGGGGGTAATTGTCCGGATAGGGTAGAATTGTCTTGATGGATGTGATTCAATGATCTTGATAAGCTGCAATTATTTTGATAAGGGGCAATCTTCCGGAGAGGGTAGAATTGTCTTCATGGATGTGATTCAATTATCTGGATAAGTTGCAATTGTCCTGGTCAATTGTCTTAATTATGGTTCAGTTATCATGATAATATTATGGTCAAATTGTCTTGATAAAAACGTGAAATTATCTTGATAGGGTCAAGTATCTTGATACAATTAAAAAATATTGTCATTATAAGATACCAAATTTGTCTGTATGCCCAGGTGCAATTGTCTAGATTTGGTGTGATTGTCTTCATTGGGTTTGATTATCTTGAAAAGGTGTAATTGCTTTGATGCTGTTCAATTATCTTAAATGGCTCAATTCAGATTTATAGGCCTACCGTTTAAATAATACATTAGACTTTTGAAATCGAGAATAATGTAACATAGTAGTTAAAAGTCAATCAATCAAGTATGGAAACTGTAAATTATTCACTTTTAATTTATTTCAATCCTCTGTTGTAAGTAAGTTGACGAATCTAACATTGAAAACTGCAAATACTTTACGATAGCACTGTTCTCCAGTAGGTGTCTGTAGTATGGCAGTCAGCTAAAACTGCCGGTCTATGCATTGTGTCAGTGTCACCAACGGTAGCTTTGTCACAGTGGTAGGCGTGGCCTGCATTAGCCAATAAGATACGGACGAATCCCTTTTCCCAGGTTTGTGTACAAATTATAATCCCAGATACATCCTATATCACTACTTCTATGGCTGTTACTATTTCTATGACCCAGACAGCAGTGTGTAGGCTAATCTAGTCTGGGCCCTCTGGGGTCGATGTTTCTGGGTGAGGGAACGAACGAACTTTCGAGGGACGATCGGCGAGGGGAGGGAGAGGGGTATAAGATGGGGATGTGTCTTCATTTTTGAATCTCCGCATTCAATTTTTTTTAGGCCTACATTCCCTTCTCGGCACTATGCGCCTCGGAGAGCGTCCGCTCGGAAACCTTGATTCCCCCCCCCGTAGATGGATGACTATAGATTAAACCTGCATATGTCTATGAATAGGCCTACATTAAAGGCCAGCTAATTCGTGTAGGTTGTGAAGCAAGTACAATGATAGTCTTTCAAACAAGTTCATGATTTATGCACCTGCAATATTCAAATGCTAAGGAAAATGAACCTTCATGCTGGCATGCGCAGATACAATCATGTGTAGGCTATTATTATTGTCATTCATCTTCAGGATCCTTTGAAAACATTTGTACACTAGGCCTGCTGGTCTTGTTAATGTAAAAGGTGCAAAATGTAGCTACATCTGTGACCTGAATTTGCTTACAGACAGTGGGACACCATATGTTTTCATGTTTAAATCTTAATTTTGGCCTAGGCCTCTTCTTTATGATGTATAGAAACATGTTCATCATATCCCCTTAATGTTCTCTGCTTAGCTTTAAATTAACATCATAAATTAAAAAAATTTCAGTAGCCTACAATTGCAAAAACCATTGAATTAGAACTTAGAAAATTTTTTCCCTCAGTAATGATTAAACTAATTTTTAATGTGACTTTCGTAGACCCTATGGTTGCAGTGCCTACCAAAGATATTAAGTGTCGTAGACTATAAGGTCTTTGTGCCTACTGGCACAGTGCCTAATGCATTATAGGCCTACCACAGAATAGATATCGCTTTATCTGTTCTGTGATAATACGTAGGCCTATGACCTGCTGAGAGCAACATTGGCCTCTGACATTGTGTGCATCATATATCATAGGCTGACGAATTCAAGTGCTTGTCTATATTTAAACCTCACAACAATAATATTGGCCTAACAGCAGTCATATTGCATGGCTCGCTTTTTAAGAGCACGATACTAATTAGCTTTTGACCTATTTTGTTGGACGTGAGTTTGACCGAAATTTACCAGCATAGACTTCGTCATACTGGGTCGACGACCGCAACATTGACAGTTTCTGTTGCTTTGTTCTTTAGCCGTAAGTCTGATGCGTCTAGTATCAACTGAAGGAGCTATATCAGCACAAAGGAACACAACTGCATGATCCAGGTAAGACCATAGGTGATTTCATCACCAGGTAACTTCATATGTGACTTTAAAAGCTGTAATGAGTACACGACTGCACAGTGTCGACTGGAAGATGAGCCGGTGAGGGAGAGGACTGGTTGTCTGCCCTCATATATGCTGAGGCAAAGAAAATGAAGTCGCTAACACTTCATACCCATTGCGTAAGGCCTGCCCTTCTCTGCTTCTTTGTATGGTATAAGGCCTAATTGGTTTCAGTGGCATTACCAGATCTACAAGGCAGGTTTGCAGAGGACTTGTGTGAAGTGAATGAACCTTGTCGGGGTACATGACATAGGTCCCAGAAGCAGAAGCAAGCAATTTGTATGTTTGGGTTGGTATGTAGAAAATGATTTAGACTCTCATTGGACATTGACTCAAAACCAATGGAAGAAAATGACAAACTAAGTAGGGGGTGGTTCATCCCAAACTTACAGGATTTTCTTCCACAACCAGCGTCTTTGGGATGCAGCATCTGCCTCATTATTGTGTTACAGATCTAATTGCAATGTTTTAATTGATGATGAAATGATGACTCATCAAAAACATTCATGGTCTTAGTGGTGCATGTGAATTGTTGTTTTGTCACTTCATTCAGGTTTACTGTCAAACACGTTTTCAACATTTAATTGCCAACGGAAATCAGTTCACGTGTGTATTCACAGCATACAATAATCCAGTATGGAGAGGTTCAAATCCCGGGGTTATATGCAACCTGTTGTAGTTCTTGCTCGCAGGTGTTAATTATTCACAGCTATTTATTTTCTCGATGTTTGACCAGTTGCTGTGTATCAACTCTCTGAGTTTTATAATACTCATGGTGCTCAAGTGTAATTCAAAATTTCATAATGCTTATGGTGCTGAAGTGTAATTCAAAATTTCATAGTGCTTATGGGGCTCAAGTGTAATTCATAATTTCATAATGCTCATGGTGCTCAAGTGTAATGGTTCTTACGAGAAAACCAGGAATATTATGGGATTTTTGTAGATACCACCCCCCTGTGTAGTCGCTCCTCATCCCTTGGGACTGGCGCTTCTTCAGTGAGGGCCCCTCCCCCGTTAGGGATCCACGTCTTCATGGGAGCGGCCGGGAAGGGCGCTACTCCGACCCGTTTGGATACCGCCCCCAATCCGAATTCCGGGGGTCGACGATCGTCTTCAGGGGGTGAGCGGAAGCCTACCCGGTCTAGCGTGGCATAGTCTCGGCGACTCCTTCCTCTTAGTCGCTCACTGCACCTTACCCTGCTTCTGCTAGGCCGGGTTTCTTCTTCTGTGACGAGGGCCCGAGTGGTTATTTGGCCGGCAGAAAAATTATCTGCAATCCTATTTTCTTCAGGATCTGAGTTCGTGTGCGATCGTCGATTCTGTAAACTCACCCCCCTCACTTCATTCAGTTCACCCAATCCATCCATTTCCATTTCCAGGTGTGGGCCAGGCATGGACCTATCTCCCATATCTCTCCCGGAAATCTGCCTCCTCAACTCTTCCTGGTCATACACCACTTCTCTCATTCGTCCCATTACTTCACTTATTCCGTCCCTTGTTTCTTCCATTCTCACATCCATGTTTTTCACTCGTTCCTCCATAGTCTTTGCTCGTTCATCCATCTTCCTCTCCATCCCATGCAATGTCTGTGTCAAACGCATCAGCATAATCTCAGTCTGGGTCATGGGCGATGCCACAGTCACATTGGGCCTATCTATACACGCATTCACATCATCATCAGCATCATCATCAGTTACACCCATTTGCAGCAATGAAGAGACTGACATTGTGGAAGAGATCCTTTTGTATTAATAAAGCGGATATATGTATTGCACTAGTCTAGCAAGAGTAATCACACGCCTATCATAATAATAGTAGAATTAACGTTCGGTCTACACAGTCGTCAGGTCACTAAGTTATTCTGCTTTCGCTATCGGTCTGGCTGTTGCAAGGCGCGACGGCTGTATAAATTGGGTAAATTTCACGCCCGGGGAAATTCCCTTACTCACCACAATGTCCTCACAAAACAGCTGATGGCGGTCAATAACAGAACAGAAATTACACACAGAATCGCCTCGATACGGCTCCTGGGAATTTCCGTGCTTTCCGTCGTGGATTCCGCATCAGATCCGTCGTTCACGTACACATTGAAGAAGAATTCCGTGCAGTACTTCGCTCCTGTCCGACGTTATTCGCTTCGATCACGCTTCACACGAAGGCCTAAACTACAGCCTAAATGCACTTCCTTATTCTCAATAATCTCACAATCACGGTTCAATCGAAAGCCCTAACTACAGACTAATTCTTCTCGATAATAACTCACTAATTTCGCAGTAAGCTGCACTTCACGATTCGATCGAATGCCTAACTTACAGACTTAATTTCACAATATATAAAACTCAACGATTTCAGACGAAGGCCTAACTATACTTCATCTCTGTCGCTGAAACCACAATAATTTCGACTTCACGAACTATCTCCAGGCTTCACGAAGGCAGTATACCTCCGGGCGCATTCCCGATCTCCAAGATGAATTGCGGCTTACGATCCGGCGCAGGTTCTCTCTTCCACGATCCAGGCGAAGGGCGGCGTTTGGTGTTGCGGGTCCGTTTTATAGGCCTTTCGCTCGTAGGGACGCGGATGACGTCAGCAGCACGCTTGGCACGAGTCCAGAGCACGAGGACGCTGCATTTCAGCCTCGAGTACAGTCGGTCAGGTCAAGTTGACCTAGGACGATGCTGATCACGTATCTATCACGTGCATGCCCTTGCAGTTCTCAGAATTGGGCCAAAAATGCAGGCCGTTGGCAGCTTCCTAAGTTCCTACATACAGCTCTATATAATCGGGCCAACGTTGCAAGGTCTTATTAATGGATAATATAGCCTAATATTAATAATAATAAGACAATGCCTACTCCTTCACAATCTCCCCTCCTTACTTAGTCGGAGCCCGCGAAGACAAGATTATTAGAGTTGTGTGTTCCAAAAAAAAGATAAAAATGCAACCTATTTTATGGTATTAGTGTGCGTCACCTTTTAACCTCTTTGGCATAGTCGGTCCACCTGTCCCAGCATCCTGACAGCCTGGGAAAGTTTTAACCCACAAGTCTTTCCTGCATGCTCTGTCTAGATAATTCTTTTCACAATAATTTCCAATTCTAATTTCTGCTACCTAATTATAATACGACTAACAGTTCTACTTTATACAGTTTCTTTTCCAGTTTTCTTCTTTCTAACGATATCTTTGCGGCATCGTTATGTTTCTCTTCGGCCTACTGACACACTCATTCACTTCTGACGATTCATCTTCTTCGACTGGCGCAATAGAAGTCCGTGGCTGAATAATGCCCTGATTAGCATCACTTCTTCCCAAGTATGGCTTTAACTTGTCCACGTATTCAATTCGTGCCTGACTTCTTGGCGTTTTTCTTATTTTGTAGAGCACTGGACCCAGGCGTTTTTCTACACAAAAAGGTCCATCGTATTGAAGACTCCATTTGCTCTGAATCCCCGTGCGCCTCCTCGCATAGAAAAACCAGACGAATTGTCCCTCTTTATACGTCATCGGTTTCACTCTCATGTTGTATCTGTAGGCCCTAACTTCTGCTTGCTTTTGCATCGTCTCTCTGGCTAATGCAAAATTAGTCTGCATCCGTTTTCCTTGCTCGCGCACAAAGTCATGGTATTCCGGAATTTCGTCTTTCAGAAAGCAATCTCCCAGCACTAGGTCTATAGGCAAACAGACTTCGCGCGACAAGAACAATTGATTTGGTGAGAATCCTGTGCCGCTGTGTATGCTCGCTCGATAAGCAGCCATCAATGCAGGTAGCTGAAGATGCCAATCCCGTTGATTTCTCGCAACGACCTTGGCTATCATGGAGTTCATGGTCTTGTGGAATCTTTCGATCATTCCATTAGTTGACGCCTTGTACGGGGAAGTTCTTACTTTGTCTATTCCTAGAAGTCGGCATAGTTCCTGGAACAACAAAGATTCGAAGCAAGGTCCTTGATCCGTAAGAATCTGAAGAGGCACCCCATAGGACGAAATCCACTGCTCAACCAGCACCTTAGCAACCGTTGCCGCTTCCTGGTTACGCACCGGATACGCTCCTGCCCAACGACTGAAATGGTCCATAATCGTCAGTATGTAGCGATGCCCTCCACTCGATACTGGGTGCGGGCCCGTCAAATCCATTGCCAAGACTTCACCAATAGCTCCAACGACCATGTTTTGCAGCAGACCACGATGTGGAGGTTTTCCACGAAAATATCTGGCACAAGGTTCACATCGCTGAAGCTCCAAGCGTACATCTTCTCTCCATCCAGGCCAATACGCACGCCTTTGCACTTGCGCCATCGTTCTTCGTAGTCCCAAATGACCTCCAGACATTCCCTCGTGTGCCAACCGAATGAGTGCACTTCGTCTCGGTTGAGGCAAAACAATCTGTTGCCAACGTACTTGTTCATCCTCGGCACTTAGCCAACTGCGCGTCAATAGTCCATTGTTGACGCATAACTGCGGCCATTGTGCAGCTAGCAGTTTCACAGCAGGACTCTTTCCTCTTAATTCTTCATGGCTAGGCATTGCATCAGATTCCACTTTCTTTTCAATCAACCACTTCAGGTCTTTATCGTCGCTTTGCTCAGCAGCAATAGTAGCACTATCCCAGTCAATATTCGTTCCAATTTGTTCGCTAGATGGTGCCACTGTACCTCGTATCGCATTTACCACGCAAGGTCGTCTTGACATCGCGTCGGCGTTTGAGTGCAGCCGTCCAGCTCTGTGCTGAACTTCAAAGTCGAACTCTTCCATCACTGACAGCCATCTCGCTTGCTGTCCAATCGGCGTTGGAGTTTTTCTCAGCCACTGCAATGCTGAATGATCCGTTCGGAGCAGAAACGGACAGCCCAGCAGATACGGCCTAAAAACTTTCAAGAAATGAATTACTGCGAGTAATTCTCTCCTAGTCACATCATAATTCCGTTCTGCATCAGTGCACACTCTGCTTCCATAGCAAATCACCCTTTCTTCTCCATCCTGCATCTGAGACAAAATTCCTCCCACGCATTCGCCACTGGCATCTGTATCAAGCACATACATGCCTACATCGTTCGGTAGGGCAAGAATTGGCGCTGTCGTCAATGCAGCTTTCAAGGAATCGAAGGAATTTTGACTTTCCGTCGTCCAGAGGAATCGGCTGTGTTTCTTCGTCAGTTCATGCAGTGGTTTGGCCATTTGTGCAAAACTGCAAATGAACCTTCTATAGTACGAACAGAGTCCAATGAACGCTCTCACATCCTTCACTTTAACGGGCGTCGGCCATTTTTGCACGGCGTCTATTTTGGCTGGATCCGTCGCCACTCCTGATTCGCTCACAATGTATCCTAGAAATAGCACACTTTTCTTTAACAGGAAGCACTTTGACGGTTTCAGCTTCAGGTTTGCTTTTCCTAGTCGATCTAGAACTTGCACGAGTCTCTCCAGGTGTGTTTCCAGGTCTGGCGCGAAGACGATGATGTCATCAAGGTAAATCAGGCAGATCGCAAAGTTCAATCCCGCCATTACCAGGTTCATCATCCGACTGAAAGTTGCTGGGGCTCCCGTCAAGCCAAAAGGTAGGACACGGAACTGGAAGCTTCCACGACGTGTGACAAACGCTGTTTTATGCCTGTCATTCGGATGCACTCCCACTTGATGATATCCCGAGCGTAGATCGAACGTAGAAAACCATTTCGCTCCTCCTAGCGTGTCCAAGCATTCGCTGATGAGCGGAAGTGGATAAGCGTCCTTCCTTGACTTCCGGTTCAGCAGGCGATAATCCAGGCAGGCCCTCGCTCCACCGTCTTTCTTGGTTACCATGACAACATTGGAAGCCCAATCCGAACATGAAGGCTCAATCAGTCCTTGCTGCAATAACTCTTCTACCTGCTCGTCAATTACAGGCAACAATGTCAGTGGCTGCCGACGAAGTGCTTGTCGTACTGGTGCTTCATTGCCAGTATCAATCCTATGCTGCAACACATCCGTGAACCCAAGGTCCCATTCACTCAAAGAAAACACGTGACTATGCTCCAACAGCATTTTCTTTAATTTCTGTTGCACAGCGTCTGGTACATCATCGGCTACATTTTCCCATAGCGGCTTTAATACATTCTCAGCTGCTGCTGGAGTCGTTGCTGCTCTCTGTACAACTGAACATTTAACAGGACCAGCGGTACTGGCTTCCTGTCTCAGCACAGTCACTTCTTCCACGTCACATCGTTCTCCCTTCTTAATACGAATTGCTTGACTTGTCGGATTCAAAACACGTAGCGTCAAATCCATAGCATGCTCAGGAAGCAACACACTAGCTACAATTAGACCAGAGTTCAGCACTGTGGGATTTGTTGCCCATTGTGAATTAGATTCTTTTAAGTTTGGCAACACTGCATACGCCCCGATGTCTAACTCACTCAACGCTGGAACAATGACGTCACACTCTGCAGCTACTCTGCGACATCTCGACGCTTGATTTCGCAGGTGTAGATTCGTTTTTCGGCCTCCGATTTCAACCCATTTTTCCTTCAAATTCCACACGACACCTTGTTCCTTCATCCAATTATAACCCAGAATCAGTTCATCTAGCTGAGGAGTTACTAACGCACTCACCACGAACACACGGCCATCCAATTGCAACTTCAGTTTTGTCTGCCCTATCACCAATATTTGCGAGTTATTTGCGGCTAGCAATGTTTGTTGTGACGGTTGTATGTCACAGTTTCTCACCAATTTCGCTGGTGCCAAACACAGCTGGGAACCAGTATCAAGGAGAGCGTATACCAGTTTTCCATTAACTTTCATCCTTAAATACGCGCTGGCAGAGTTTTGAATGTACCTTACGTTTTGCGGTGGATAAGCATGCATGTAATTTCCATGTTCGTTCATTCCGTAATAATTCAGATTTATTTCGTTTTGCATTCGGTAGGGGCAGGCTTTTGCTAGGTGCAATCCTTGACAGATGTAGCAGTGACGCACTTCCGGTTGGTATCTTTGCTGCTGATTGAATCTCTGTTGTTGTGGAGCCCACGCTCGATTATTATTATTGTTATTTTGCCACGGCGGTGAGTACCTATTAATTGGAGGTCGCTCGCCTCTGACGTCATATCTCGTTCCATTCCCGTTTCTTTGCGCTCTGTTATTATTTTGGTTCGGACAATTCGCACCCTGTTCCGAAACATTTCTCTCTTCGCTCACGCCTCTTGCAACCGCTCTTACTCTACCAGTTGATCTGTGTGCAGACTCTAATCCTAGTTCAGCTTGTTGGTAGCTATGCAAACGCAGAGATATCTTCACGGCTTGTTCCAGGCTCGTTGGTTCTTTCTCCATCGTACGTAAAGATAACCGGCGGTCAGACAAAGCGTCTAGATAGCATTTCATTGCAATCATTTCTCTATGAACAGATGCTTTACCCGGATAAGCAAGAGACATTAAACGAGTTATATCAGCTGCCAATTGTGCTAGGTCTTCGTTCGGTTTTTGTTTTCTTGCGCTTAACTGCATTTGATACATGGTCTGTTGGTCTGCCGTGCCGTAACGCAATTGTAGTCGTTCAATGACTTGTTCTGCCGTGTTGAAATCCTCTAGCTCCTCATCTTGGACAACATTCGCCGCCTCCTCCATCAATGAACAACACAGGTGGTTCAGACTATCGCTTGCTGACCAATTATTTTGTTTTCGACAGATTGCGAAACGACGAAGGAAGATATTCAACGGCGTTTTTCCATTGAAACTTTCCAGTTTGATGTGCGCAGAACTCTTGTTTGGAACGCTGACAGGAACAGGTGCAGGTTGTACGTAACACGATTCGTTGGTTACCGTCTGTGTAGCCACCGAATGCGTTGGAACGAAGTCACGATTCATCACTCCAGGGTTGTACTGTTGCGCGGCGGTGTGGTTTAACCGAGGCCAGTCGTAGCACGTTGGGGTATTTCGCATCGGGTACGCAGTCATGACAGGATTGGGTTGCGAAGCGAAGCCGTATGGAAGCGAGAACATCACGTCTGTGTTTCCATCTTGGTTGCCGTACGCACGGGTTCGATTCCTCCTCTCGTAATCCATCGAAAGCGCTCCACTGCTCCAGGTTTGCGTCGTAATCGGACGTTGATCGTTTCGCACATCGTGAGGTTGACGTTGAAACGAAACCGCTCCCATTCCTTCGGATATCGATCGAGAATTTCGCAGCTCTCCCGCGAATCCAATTCCAGATCCAGAAACAGCATTACTTGTATCGTAACTCGAAGACGACACAACTCCAGTTTCACTTCTGCTTAATCCGATTCCAGACACATTTCCAATCGCTTCACTTATTTCGTGGTTTTCTCTAACGACTACATTAGACGCTAGGCCTATTTGTCTAACAGAGTTTTGGGGACCCCCCACAAATGTATCCGAATTTTCATTTAGCCGCTTGCTCCTTACATTAGCTGCTGTCTCATCAAAATCATCGTCTGCTTCGTCAAAATGTCCGTCTGTCATTCTCAAATAAAAATCTGTAGGCCTATTGCTTTCATCACCATATTCATTTTCATTCTGCATTCTCATTTCATCCAAATGCACAAAATCATCTGTCTGAGTCATCATCTGATTCATACGCGGTCCATACACATCAAAATCTTGTTCCACATAATCATTTACACGTCTTTCATTCCTGTGTACATTATATGCATTTTCATTTAATCTCCATCGTTCATCATCAATTGTAGATTTCCTATGCATAGGTAAACCTGAATCTAAGTTAAATCCCAATCGCTCGTCGCCATTTGTAGATACCACCCCCTGTGTAGTCGCTCCTCATCCCTTGGGACTGGCGCTTCTTCAGTGAGGGCCCCTCCCCCGTTAGGGATCCACGTCTTCATGGGAGCGGCCGGGAAGGGCGCTACTCCGACCCGTTTGGATACCGCCCCCAATCCGAATTCCGGGGGTCGACGATCGTCTTCAGGGGGTGAGCGGAAGCCTACCCGGTCTAGCGTGGCATAGTCTCGGCGACTCCTTCCTCTTAGTCGCTCACTGCACCTTACCCTGCTTCTGCTAGGCCGGGTTTCTTCTTCTGTGACGAGGGCCCGAGTGGTTATTTGGCCGGCAGAAAAATTATCTGCAATCCTATTTTCTTCAGGATCTGAGTTCGTGTGCGATCGTCGATTCTGTAAACTCACCCCCCTCACTTCATTCAGTTCACCCAATCCATCCATTTCCATTTCCAGGTGTGGGCCAGGCATGGACCTATCTCCCATATCTCTCCCGGAAATCTGCCTCCTCAACTCTTCCTGGTCATACACCACTTCTCTCATTCGTCCCATTACTTCACTTATTCCGTCCCTTGTTTCTTCCATTCTCACATCCATGTTTTTCACTCGTTCCTCCATAGTCTTTGCTCGTTCATCCATCTTCCTCTCCATCCCATGCAATGTCTGTGTCAAACGCATCAGCATAATCTCAGTCTGGGTCATGGGCGATGCCACAGTCACATTGGGCCTATCTATACACGCATTCACATCATCATCAGCATCATCATCAGTTACACCCATTTGCAGCAATGAAGAGACTGACATTGTGGAAGAGATCCTTTTGTATTAATAAAGCGGATATATGTATTGCACTAGTCTAGCAAGAGTAATCACACGCCTATCATAATAATAGTAGAATTAACGTTCGGTCTACACAGTCGTCAGGTCACTAAGTTATTCTGCTTTCGCTATCGGTCTGGCTGTTGCAAGGCGCGACGGCTGTATAAATTGGGTAAATTTCACGCCCGGGGAAATTCCCTTACTCACCACAATGTCCTCACAAAACAGCTGATGGCGGTCAATAACAGAACAGAAATTACACACAGAATCGCCTCGATACGGCTCCTGGGAATTTCCGTGCTTTCCGTCGTGGATTCCGCATCAGATCCGTCGTTCACGTACACATTGAAGAAGAATTCCGTGCAGTACTTCGCTCCTGTCCGACGTTATTCGCTTCGATCACGCTTCACACGAAGGCCTAAACTACAGCCTAAATGCACTTCCTTATTCTCAATAATCTCACAATCACGGTTCAATCGAAAGCCCTAACTACAGACTAATTCTTCTCGATAATAACTCACTAATTTCGCAGTAAGCTGCACTTCACGATTCGATCGAATGCCTAACTTACAGACTTAATTTCACAATATATAAAACTCAACGATTTCAGACGAAGGCCTAACTATACTTCATCTCTGTCGCTGAAACCACAATAATTTCGACTTCACGAACTATCTCCAGGCTTCACGAAGGCAGTATACCTCCGGGCGCATTCCCGATCTCCAAGATGAATTGCGGCTTACGATCCGGCGCAGGTTCTCTCTTCCACGATCCAGGCGAAGGGCGGCGTTTGGTGTTGCGGGTCCGTTTTATAGGCCTTTCGCTCGTAGGGACGCGGATGACGTCAGCAGCACGCTTGGCACGAGTCCAGAGCACGAGGACGCTGCATTTCAGCCTCGAGTACAGTCGGTCAGGTCAAGTTGACCTAGGACGATGCTGATCACGTATCTATCACGTGCATGCCCTTGCAGTTCTCAGAATTGGGCCAAAAATGCAGGCCGTTGGCAGCTTCCTAAGTTCCTACATACAGCTCTATATAATCGGGCCAACGTTGCAAGGTCTTATTAATGGATAATATAGCCTAATATTAATAATAATAAGACAATGCCTACTCCTTCACATTTTACCTAGCATGATATAAACAATTGCTCTTTCTAATTTATAATTTATATACTATTTATATACTACCCGGTATTTACATACATATTATAAAGTGTGATGTTATGCAACATTTATTGTGAAGAAGTTAGTTGTTTTGATAATCTTGAGCCTACTTTCAAGAATAGCTAACTGAAGGCTTTGTCAGACCTAGTTTCTCGTTGAATCGTTGATGAACAGAGCTGAGAAAGCCTGATGCTGGGATATTGCAGATGATGGAGCATGGAAGAGTGCAGTGTGAAGAGATGGAAGACATGGACAATGAACCCAATTATCCCATAGAACAGCATCAGCAGATGTTGGACTTGATTCACCAGATGAACTTGTTAGTTTCCTTATACACTCTATCTTCCAGTCTATATTATTCCATGTTGTTCTGGGTATTAAACTAGAAATCCTTAGGTAGAGTTTTGCTGTCTTAAGCATTGCAATTTTTATTATGCTTTTCAATTACATCTGACTCGGTTCTTTATTGTGACTTCTTTTGTCGTTGGTTGTTAGGCCTGCTCTGCAAAAGACCAAGTCATGTTAATAATATTTGTTGTACCCAGTTCCTTGTAGAGATCTAATTGACGAGCAGCCTTAGAAACCCATGAGTATGCTCTAATTTTCCATGTAGTCATGATCATTCACAAGCTATAAACTGAGATTGAATGATAACAGTTGAACTCGTGGTTTTTCGATACTAGCCAATATGGGACCTAGATCTTTAAAATAATGCAAAATTGATTTACTGTTTCTGATAGAAAATGTAGGTTTTGCATAATTGTTCAGCAACCAATTTTTGCCCTAATTCTGCACAATAAAGTTCTGTGACATATTTTTACTGTAAAACATGCATTTATTAGATCCATTGGATCCATGATATACAGAGTGTTACGGCTGAACATTTGCAGCAAGCAGTTGAAACTAATAGAAAACCATGACCATGGTAGAGGAATTTGAATCATCATCCATGTTAATACAAAATGCTAACTGATCATAAGATGACAAATATCTTTAGACTAAGAATCTAGAGTAGGCACTCATTGCACTACAAGACTTAAGAGTCTCAATCAATCAATAACAATGGACTCGGTGCAGTTAGGTGTCTAAAAGCCCTCTTCACAATGTACCGCCACCTGGACCTGTCCAGAGTTAGATGACTCAGTCTGGGTAGGTCTTTTCAACACCACTTTATAGTCTTTATGTCATCTGTCCATTTTCAATGTGTAAGAGTCTCATAAAACTTGCAATTTTCTTTACTTTATCAAGTTTAATGCTGCTATTCACGTAAACACCAACAATATTCTTTAGCAGGAGTTCAAGCCACAGTCTCGACCACAGGGCAGCATCAACTAACGTTCCATTGACTATAAATTTCCATGACTTCAAAGCGAGAGAAAATGATGAAACTCTTCTCGACTTCCAACGTATTGCGGTTAGCGGAGAAGAAACTAGTGGAGTAAGACGGCTCAAAAACGCTTCGATCCAAGTATTTTTTGTATTATAATTGATTTGTTCTTCTTTGAAACGTTTGTTCTATATATCCCGTGACAATTTTGTCCTTTCTTGATAAGCTGTTGTTTTATTTCTCAAACAGAGATTGTTTACATTAATTGCTTTGTTCTATTACTGCCGTAGCAGCTCTGTTATCTTCTTTTGTCTCTGGTCTTCTGTCAACCAGGTGTTTTCTTCATTTGCTATATTGAAACTCTGACTTGACATAGCATTTGTTAAATGGTACCCTGCACCTAGCTTTTAAGTAGCACTTTGTAACTTAGAACTCATGATTGCAACAATTTTCTACGACCAGACCACTTACAATGGTCATTAGTGGTATAAATGTTCAGCATTCACATACTGAATGTAATGTAACAAAACATTTATATAGCACCCTTTAAGCACCTTCCAGAAACCTTGCTTACACAGCTATGTAATTGATGACTGAAAGTGAACTGAAAATATGCATTGAGCTCAAAACACACTGTCTCAAATATTGGTGAATATTTTTGTAGGTACCACTGAAAGACTTACGCATAGCATCTGAGTCACTGATCAGTGCTCTAACTATTCGTCAGAAATACATGACCAGCTCACTTCAGAACTTTCCGGAGACTACAGCCCAATTTTTGCGCAGTGTGAAGCAGTCTACTTCATCTGTCTTTCCAGGAGAGAGCATCAGGCGAGCGGATCATATGTGTGTCAATGGTATATACAATGATACATGTACCAGTCAGATTTTGTCTTTCCTTAAAAAAGCTTCTTTAGTAGGGAATAATTCTTTAAACTTTAATTTGCGTTGGAGACAGCTTGTAAAAAAATTATATTTCAATGCACTTTGACAATGCAACATCGGTCCTTCTTGGGTTCTTGCCATAGAGACTTGACGGTTTAGGGTGATGTTAACACTGTTATTTGATCTGCTAAGTTACTACATTTGCCCTCAATTTGATGCTTTAACGTTCTTCTGTTTTAGATGATTTAATTGAGCGACCTACTAGAAAGGTCAACCCGTTTCACATCGACAATTATCCACAAACAGCTGGCTATCAAATGAGAGTAGTTGATGGAGTCTACCATGTTTTCCAAGACGATTATCACCAGCAAATGCCTTGGCTTCCATTTCATCGAGATCAGTTTCTCATCGACTACGAACTTCTCTTTGCCTTCATGACTAACAGCCACCTGTGAGCTGATTCGTGATCATGATCTCTTCTCATTTTATGAAGTGCTACTTAAACTTTTACCAACCGAGAGTATAGGATATTCTGCACCATCTACAACCAGGGCTGAAAGTGGTTTAAAAAAGTTGTCGGGTCTCTTTGGGTCAGAGGCTGATAGATATCAGTGTTTATTCAAGTGACAAAAAATGAATGCCGGGTCTGAGACCCGGACAGACCCAGCTCACTTTCAGCCCTGTCTACAACACATTGGTCAGTAAAGAGTTAAAGCAAAGGGCAGATAATTGGTGAAGTATTATGCTTATTAATAAATAGTAACGTCTATGATACCAATGTCAAATGCACAAGGGAACAACCAACTGTTTGCCACTGTAACAACACCAGGTGAGATGGAGTTTATCAGTGTCTGCTTTCTATTGATCTGAATTTTTCATATACAGGTTTAGTGTCGCTCAGACGATTTATTTGGCTGGGTGTGATCCTTTGAAATTTGCCTTATACTTCAGCTGGTTCTGAGATCGGATCTGTGTATTGAATCCGTGGATGACTTGACATTGGGTGTCAGCAAGGAAATAGTGGCTGCCGATGATCATCTGAGTGCAGCAGGAATCACAGAACTTAGGTTTCCTATTAAACCTCAGCATATTCAAAATTACCTGTCATGACACCCAGATGCCAATTGATGACCTGGTGTTTCAAGAGTTCACAAAATGACCTTCGAGGATGTAGGTTTGTTGGCGCATGTCTGATACAGGTCCGGCTGTGGATATGGTCATCGGATCTCAAGCTAACCTAGTAAACATCTTGAGAAAGCAATGGAAAGATTTTTTTTTTTATATTATTTTGGGTTTTTTGTTTACCAGAGGTAATTATTATTATTATTATTATTATATTATTATTATTATTATTATTATTATTATTATTCTAGCTTCTCTTAATCTCACACCGGACACACTCTCAAGCCATGAGGTTCAAATGGCAATCCAAGACTGAACTCAATGACACTGAAAATATACCAATGCACAAGCAGGCACTATGGGACAAACAAACCTCTATTGCAGCAGACGGTCAAGAACCAGCTTCAAGTCACAATAGATTTATACAACACCATGTGCTTGAAAGCTGTCTCATTATCACCCAGCAGTGAGTGGCTCGAAGCTTGCCATTAACAGCATTGTGCTGAAATTGGAGGAGGATGTTCAGGTGGCTGTTGGCCTTATCACCGCAAGTATGCTTTTAGTACTGCTGTTGATTGATGGAGATAATAAATATTGTGTCTAGTAATAATAATAATTATTATAATCGTAACAGTTATGATAGTTTTAATAATAATATAATAGTAATAGTAATAATAATTAGATATCAAGAATTTTAAAGAATATATTTTTTCTTACCAACATTGGGCAAAATCTGTTTAGAAAGTCATTCTGCAAACGTCGTCTAAAGTATCTGTCATCAAAATATGAGCTGCATGTATTTCTTAATGAACTTCGGGAGGCCGCCAGTCAAAAGGATGTTGCTCATAGAGACTTCTACAACGTCTGGAAGGTGCTTATTGTTATGAACATTTTAAAGATATAAAATATGCATTTACCTTGTGTTGTACATAATTTGATGATGTCTTGATAAAGTGACAGATAGTTGGTAAGTAAATTAATTGTTGTTCTTAGTCCTCGTGTTTTGTGCTACCAATGTTTGGTGAATTAAAGATTGATATATTAGTTAATGAACAGATTCTCGACTATGATCTCAATTGAAGACTTGTCAAACACTGTACTCTGCCTCTGGGATGACCTGCTTTCTGAATTTTGCTCTTTTTTCATTCCTCCTCCATCCTTGCTGGTTATCACCTTCCTCAGGCTCTTCTATCCATCACTCCTTGGGCTTTCTGTTCGAAACTAAAGTATCACCTCTTTAGGTACTCTTATTTCGACGAACCTGATTTTGCACCTTCCAATTCTTGACCTAAATGTCACCCACCCTAACAGCTACTCTGCCACCTCTGATCCTTTGGTGACCGGACTACAATCTCTTTCGAAGTATACTCTTATTGGACAACCTCTGTGACTAGACACAGCGCTCGTGAATAAGCTGGTGCCCTGCGCTTGGTTTTTGAGTGGCACTTAAAAAATTAAGAGATTACGATTATTAACAATTGGGGAAGGGAGATGGTTGACACAGTAAAAATGCTGTCATTTGATTATGGGAATGTCTTTTTGTCTTGATTATGATGATGTCTTTTTGCATCAGGTAGATACTCATGTCCATGTGGCGTCGGCAATGAATCAAAAGCGTCTTCTTCGCTTTATTAAGAACAAGATGAAGTATAATCCTGAAGATATCGTCTGTCTAGAAAGCGAAGGCAAAGAGATGTCCCTTGAGCAGGTTAGGCGCAATAGGCAGTGCAGTTACTGATTAAATTTAATTCAAATTTTATGTTAAAATTTCACTATATAACAAAACTGGCGTTTGACATTGGGTGCTGACTTGCTGTTTGCTTAAAATCAGGTATTCTTCTAGTTATTTAAATTCAAAATCAGCTTCTTCCTTTGGCCAACTATGCATTCCAACTTAAAAAACAGGATCACCTGATTTCCACTTTGCAAGAATTTGAAATTAATTATCTCTACAGGTTTTCAAAAGTCTGGACATCACACCGTACAAACTCAATGTTGACATCCTTGATATGCATGCCGTGAGTTTTATCCACATATTTGCATCGTCTTTTACTCATCAGACTGTTGTACTTTAATATCGAATTTGAATTAAAATAATATTCAACTTTTTTTCTGATTGATTGATTTTCAATCTCGGGAAAATATTTTCCTTTTCCATTTTATTCGTTTTTCATCGCTTTCATTGTAGGCACTATTTGAGTTACTAGGAGTTATAAGTTGAACACCCTGAGGAGTGTTTCTTGCAGCAGTGCTATCTGTGTGACTGTGATTACCAATCATCTATGGTATTCATAGAGATTGACACTTTGACAGCAAGAGGGTACTAAAAGAGATTGGGAAAACAATGCAGCTCATTCTTAAAATGTTAAGAGCAGATAGTAAATAACTAGTTTTGTTGAAAATGAGCATCAATAAGTGGCTACACCTATTTGTATTGTATTCAGATGGTCACACATGACCAAAATAACCGCAAAACTGAGCATCGATGGCTTACAGCAATCGTGTGTGAAGGGCCCTGAAGGTCCTTACACAATGTATGTATATGGTCACTTATACAGCACCTTAATAAGAGCCCCATGAAGGCACCTGAGTCGATCCCATACTTCCACGATACGAGCAAAGCTCTGCATCTACTCGTTTACCATGCCTCGCTGTAATTGATTGCTTCACAGTAATTGATACAGCGTTGCAATTTTTGATTATAATTATTATTAGTAACCTGTCTAATATCTAGTCCCTTCTAGGGTGTACCATCGAGACAGTCTCTGTTTATATCTGGTTACAATTTGCAATTTTAGTTCAGTTTTTCATTTCTCATAGGATCGAAATACTTTCCATCGTTTCGATAAGTTCAACTCGAAATACAATCCGGTTGGTGAAAGTCGCCTGCGGGAGATTTTCATTAAGACGGATAATTACATGGGAGGCCGCTACTTTGCCGAAATTATCAGGGTATGAACTTTTGTAGATCCTGTTATACTGCTTTGCGAACCTGCTAGTGGTGTCATGTTTTGGCAGGGCTGTGACACTTGCTGAATAACTGCCTGAGGTTCTTTTGAATTATTGTTTTACGGTATTTTTGTTTCGTTTGAATGTTAGTTTTTCCATATTCGAAATAAAAGGCAGAGTTTGATGTAAAAGCACCAATCTTCATACATCCGGATTTTGTCTTTGTGCTGTCACTGCTGTGCTGAATCACATCTAGGGTAATGTGATATAATTTGAACTTGCGGAGCTTGAGCGCTCATTTTCTTCTACTGGCCTTTTAGGCAGCAATGGACAAATCACTAGACACAGTCAGATTACCATTCACGTCCATGGTTTTTCAAGTGCCAAATTGTACTGCTTGATGATAGAGGCATTTCTTTGCTGGCAACTTGCCTTTGATGGTAGTTAGATGGCATTGAAACCCCGACTACGTTATCGGTGATCATGTGTAAAGACCACTGTGTGGTTGAATAGCTGCTCATTTATGGCAGTTCTAGTACCCCAAATTAGTTAGCTAGTTATTTAAATATATATATATATATATATATTCCTTCACTCACAATTGCTCATGCGCTTCAGCGTTTAGCTCTGATTCAGTGTCCGTGCTCCAGTCGGGAGCACCTCTGAGTAAAAGTCTTGAAGGGGTGCTATAATAAGTGCTCATTTTACCCGGTACATACATACATACATACATGATGTGTTTCTACATAAAAAATATATATGTATAGAGCAGGTGCCTGAAAATAAATAACAGTAAGAAATGTTTTCTGCTTAGGAAGTGATGGGTGACCTCGAGGAGAGCAAGTATCAGAATGCTGAGTACAGGCTGTCGATTTACGGTCGCTCGAAAACCGAGTGGGATAAGTTGGCGAAGTGGGCAGTTACACATAACGTCTACTCTGACAATGTACGCTGGCTCATCCAAGTTCCACGGCTTTAGTAAGTATCTCATCTGCACTTTGGTGGCATTTGACTTTTTTGGTGCTGTGCTACTGCAGTTTGACTCTAGTCAATTTAATCTAATCGAAATAACCTCTGATTGCTGTTTTAATTATAACTGTAATTTGGAATTTTTCATCGTGCTGCTTCCAGAGATCCTATTCGATTTTGTTCTTTCTGGTGGCCTAAGCATTGTTAAATGTTGAAAGTTCATCAGCAGCCAACGCTATAATGGTCACCAATGGGGAACTTTTGCATGTATACACCCACAACCCAACTGTTGAACTCTCATCTGGACAGAATTTAATATATATTTTGCAACTTTAAAGCATTATTTTGATTTGAAACACATTCAAGCAGTAACAATTACTGTATACTTTGCCTGTTCTTGCTAGCTTAACTATGGCGATGCTAATAGACTAGATGACAGTACTTTAGTTTACTTACCTAATTTTTATGTTACATGTACATATATTGGTGATGTGACACCTATATTGCTGCAAGTCTCACCAGACAAAAGCATTGATCATAGCCACTTTGTTGGGCGAAGTTACCCCCTTGCCTACATAACTGAGTTCTTGGTCTTGTAGCACAAGAGATGTGATGAGAAATTCCGTCCATGAGACTCTAAAACTAAATGCAATGGCCTTATACAACTGCAGTGCAATTGTTTTACTAAGAATGCAGGAAGCCGTAAAGTAGCGTAAGTTTTTATTGCTTGCATTATTTTTATCGTTTGCTGTGTTTTGCTGTTTCAGTGATGTCTATAAATGCAATAAATTGGTCAGTAACTTCCAAGAGCTGCTGGACAATCTATTTGCACCTCTGTTTGAAGTGACCAATGACCCTCTAAGTCATCCAGAACTCCATGCTTTCCTCCAGTATGTGAGTACACTCAGAGCGTTTCTTCCACCATACATTATAGACTGCAGACATGTAAATATGAAGCTCTGAACTTTCTCAACACCACATAAAAGTCATGTAGAAGAGACCAGCTTAATTTATTAACCCCTATGTTAGAATTAAAGTGCTGACCTTTGTCAGTTCGCTCAGCCTCATTTTTTGGCAAACTTTTCAAACTGTTTTCCAAACTATTTCGACAACCCCGATCCTGCTTCTGTGCATGTAACACTTGAAGTGACTGTAAAGTGATGCTACTGTGATTATGAAGATATCAAAGCCACTGGATTAGATTAGATGCGGATTAGATGTAGATTAGATTGATGATGATGATGGTCTCTGCCCGAAGGCAGGTTCATTGGCTTTACGCCCCTGGGGATGAGATGAGTGAGGTGGTTTCCCGTTGCCTTCCCCACAGACAATGATGGGTAAGCAACTTGCCCAAGGTCGCTCCGCAGGAGCTTGTGCCCCTGCGTCCCACACGTGCTAGCCCGAGATATCTATATCTCTGAATGTTAACTCCTAGCCCGGGGCTTGAACCGCAGTTGCAACCAACAGACGAATGCAGCTCGCGCTTACCGGTGTAGCTAATTAGGCCAGATTAGATTAGATCTGTTTAAATAGGCATGATAGATGGTTACAGCCATCTAAAGGAGAGGGCTGCACAACTAAAGAATGCCAACATTGGAAATACGAACCTACCAAAATGGCAAAGAACCAAAGAAGTTTCATTTCAACCAAAGAAGATTCATTTGTGAAAGTAATCTGACTACTCTTTGTTAAGCTATGTTGATCACTAATTTAAACTTGCTTGTTGAGCATTAATTTATACTTGCTTGCACAGTGGCCTAGCCAGGAATTTATTATGAGGGGTTGGGGGTTTTATGGCCTGGCCGGATGCCCTTTCTGACACCAACCCAACAGTATTACAGTAAATAAAAAGGGAATAAAGTAACAAAGGGAATAAAGTAAGAAAAACAATTGTTGCTACAAGCAATATTATTGTTTTGTTTCTCTTATTTAAGTGGATAAATGACCTTTAAAAACACTTTTTTCTAGGCCAATGGGGGCTTTTAACCCTCGAAACCCCGGGGGCTTTTAACCCTCGAAACCCCTTCTTGTCTACGCCACTGGCTTACAAGTTCTGCTTTGTTGGCCTTGCTGTAAAGTAGGCCTATTGTTTTTGCAATGATCTAGGTGATTGGATTGGATTCAGTGGATGATGAATCAAAGACAGAGACAGTCGTGTTTGATAAGAATGTTCCTCTTCCTGAGGATTGGAAGTCAGACGAAAACCCACCTTATGCTTATTACCTGTACTACATGTTTGCAAACCTGACTGTTCTGAACCATTTTAGGAGGTATACATTCTTTAGAGTAGAAAAGTTAAACACGATATGTCATCAACTTATTTGCTTTCAATTGTTAACCCAAAAGTCTCAGATTGTCTGCTCCAATCCTCCAATTATAGTATTTCAAGTCTCGTGTAACTACACTTTATATGAACACATTGAATATTGAAACACTCTTGGCGAACTAACCTTATTCTCGCTGATCAAGCCCTTTTGGTGCTTTTCATACCAAGATTTCTCAACATTCTGTCTAGATTTCTTCAGTTGCTTATGTTATTTCGTTCACAACTTGCAGCTCAATTAAACAAATATATCACCATCATCATGCATATGTAAACTTTATTTCAGGGAGCGTGGCTTCAATACATTTGTCTTACGTCCTCACTGCGGGGAAGCTGGACCTATTCACCATCTCATTTCTGGATTTATGGTCAGTGAGAACATCTCGCATGGACTTCTCTTGCGGAAGGTATGCTTCTTATGGTATGTAGTTGCTTCTTATGGTATGTAAGTTAATTGATCATGATTATTATCTTGAGAGTTCTACAGCATCCAAAAAGCTAACTTTTAGGAATCAACCCATTCACAGCTGTTTAGTTTAACAAAATTCTATAGACAGGTAAGGTCAAAATTGGTTCAGGTCAAGATCCAAGGCTCAGATAATGATTGGAAGACAATCTGACAGATACGGTTGATGGTGCCTAGTGATGAAATAGTGGGGACAAATTAGGGCAGAAGAGGAGTGGGTGGAGCTGAGTGGTTGAATAACTAAGATCGGAGTGCTTGGAACTTAAGTAGTAGTTGCAGTTTAATGTCACTGTGTGGTAACAAAGACCATTAATGATGCCCTCCTCCTTTATCCAGGCTTCGGACTGGCACTGGCAGAGTGCAACCAGTGGCGGAGTTAACACTTGGAACTTAAGTTTGTTGTAGATGAAATGATGGGGGTTCCAGCAGCTTAAGCGAATTGGATAATTTCAGGATAGAAACTAAGTGATGGTGTTTGTGTTTCAGTATCATTATGAATGAGAGCATTCTGAATAGCTTAACAGCAGCTTATTTTGATGATAACGGATACATTCAGGAGAAGTGAATTGCAATAGTTTTGCATGAACTACGGTATATGAATGTAGCAATACATATAGTATTAAATGACAGGTGTCTGGTGGGTTTCAAAGTGGACACGCATGAAGTGTGAACAATCCATGATATGATCAGACAAAAGGAAGTTTTAGTTGAAAATCAATCCAGACTTGTGACATATACGGAACAATTAACCTTTTCATGATTTCTTGGGCTGGTTGTCTGAATTTCATGTTGTTTGCTTTGATTAGAGTCCTGCGTTGCAATACCTCTACTATTTGAGTCGCATGGGAATTGCAATGTCGCCGTTGAGCAATAATTCGCTGTTTCTCGACTATCACCGCAACCCATTGAAGGAATTCTTTGCTCGAGGACTGCTTGTATCACTCTCCACGGATGCTCCACTCCAGTTTCACTACACAAAGGTCAGGATTATTATAATGGTTTTGTATTAGAAGCTTGTTATTTAGATAGGTGCAGTTTCACAAAGGTCAGGATTTTCTACTTAAGTTTATTTAGCTCTTATCTTATCTTATCTGACCATTTATAAAGCGCTTCTCGCAGCAAGAGCCTTTCAGAAGCGCTCCCAGTACGTTCAACCCCAAGAAAAAAGGCAAGTTTTTAGACGAGAGAAAGACGAGGATGCACTACCAGAAAGGATAGCAGAGCGAACTGATGGGGGAAGCCGATTCCATAGGGAGGGACCAATGCAGGCAAATGATCTGGATTGAGCAATATATAGGCCACTGTATTTGTGCACTGCTGAAGAGAGCATTTTTAATGGTTATGTATGAGAATCTTTTTATTATGGCATATGCATGTAAAATGCTAAGTGTTTGCTATTAACAGTATTTTTAAATTTAAAAAAATACTAATAGTCATGACAGCATTCGGTAGTGTTATGTTGTTGATGGAATGTTGAAATGTTATGTTGTTGATGGAATGTTGAATTCTGTTGTCTCGATTTGCAAGAAAAATACTAAATTGCACATCAATCAACTTTGTGCATCTATGCATCTTGTGATCCAAAACACATCAGGTGACACTGAAGCAAATTGCAGGATGAGTTCCATTTCCAGACGGAAATAAAGAAGGGAATCTGAGAGGACATGGAAATGGAAATCAGAAGAAATGAATCCTGTTTAGTTTAAATCTTAAGGGTAGAACAGACTGCAGTTCAAGAAACAGCTTTGCATCAGATGTTTTTAAGGTCATATTTCTATTTTGATGTTGTAAACATAGCAACACTCGATTGTTCCCATTTACACACAAAAGTGAATAATTCAATTTTGTTTTTTGCTTTGTGTATTAGTAAGAAACCCTAAGGCACATGTGCTATAATACTTAGGCCTACACCTTTCAATACCTGACCCAGACGATGCCCACTTTGGTCACTACTCCGCCCCTCTGATCCTCTGGCAACCGGACTTGATCTTCCTTGGACTACTCTTATTGACAACCCTTTTGACTCAATGCAGTGCTCGTGAATAAGCTGGTGCCCCACGCTTGGTTTTCGAGTGGCACTTTAGAAGTTTGGAGATTACGATTACTAATACCTGTGCTATTTGAGTTGTGTGGGAATTGCAATATCACCATTGCGCAGTTATTAGCTGTGTTTTATGTTGTACAGGAGCCGTTGATGGAGGAGTACAGCATTGCAGCACAGGTCTGGAAACTGAGTGCTGTGGAGATGTGTGAGTTGGCATTGAACAGCGTACTGATGAGTGGATTTTCTCATGAGGTAAAGACTTGGAATTATAAATATAAACCAAGTATTTGCTATAAATGTAAATTGAAGGGAATTGATCCAGAAAAGAAATTGTTTAGGCACAAATATCGCTTGCAACTTAAATGAAGTTAGCCTTACATCATTCTCCGTCGTTCGTTTGGCCTGAAGAATAAGGACAAAACTCAACTGTTTGATCTTTTTTGTATCTTTTGATAAAGTGTACATAAATTAAATAAATTATTTTGTAATGCAGACAAAAGGGGTTCAAGTTAAATACCTGAGCCCCATCAATAGCACTTTTATTAATATTAATTGACAGCCTCTGTATTGATTGTACAAAATTCAATGGACTCCAAGTGATTGTACAAAAGATCAAGTTATAGTGAGATTGGTATTCAAATGATACATTGCTTGGACAGAAGAGATACATATATGGTGGATAAGCAATTCAAAATAAGTTCTTTAGTTGAGAGTGAAAGCAGCATATATGACTAAGAACTAAGAGTACACAGAGAAAGAGTTCTATGACCCACGTGTATTTCCAAGAACTGAATAAATTTTAAAGCTCTTTTTAAACAGCAGCTCTTTATAATTCTGATTTTATTATTGATTTATGTATTAATTTGCCTTGTTAGCGTAACATAGGCAGAGATATTAATTTTCTATCAGTTTGAGTTAAAGTTTAAGGAATGGTAGAGTTGAATGTGGGTGTTTTTCCTACTCTTTTAGACTAAACAATTCTGGCTTGGCGCAAACTACACGGATGAAGGGACTGCAGGCAATGACATGGAACGAACAAATGTACCAGACATTCGAGTTGCATTTCGTTTTGAAACATTTCTTGACGAGCTTTCTATTCTCTTCCATGCAGCCAAAGATCTTTCATTTGACCTTTAACCCTTTAATGCCGGAGGGTATAGGATTTCCCATACCATTTACTACCATCTCGGCATTAAAGGGTTAAGTGAGGACTATTAATAATTCTATTCTTGTGTTTTCGAATGATGTCCTTCAATTTTATTTTATTCATCTATTATTGGTAAATTTTCTCTAGCAATTACTGTAAATAAAAGGTATTTAGAAGGCCAATTATATTTCATAATGCTGCTTAGTTTGAACCAGTGGCTCATGAGCAGGAGCTCTGTTATCAATGATAGCCACATTATTGGTTTGGGTATGGAAAGGAGAGTTAAAGTGGGTGTATGTCTGGGGAGCATTGTAAACTTAATCAGTGGAGGTATCATTGTAAAGCAATGGGTAAGGAATTGAGCATGATTATGACAATAATTCATTCTGAGAATTTTTATAGCGTCTTTTCAAGATTTCTCCTCTGTAGATTTCTCCTCTGAAATTGTTAGCGCTTACACAGATCATTTAATAGACGATTTTACAGGGGAAACCCTAAATTTTCCGGGCAGCACCGGGTAGCACAGCTAGGATATTACAATAATAAGTAACGCCATTATTGTATTCATATCATATTAAATAATATCACGGTATATTATAATGGCAACTAAAAAATATAATTTTGTCCAATTATTCTGGGGAATGCCATATCTGTGGCTCTGTGGGGGAAAGTTCCTCTGGATATGCCTAGATTATACTGCTATGACAATGTTGATTATTTCAAAAGTCTACCCAATGACTGTGATTGAAATTGTTGCCAAAAATTTGAAACATCCGGAGCATCGTAGAACATAAATGATGTAAACAGATCTCGGCGTTTTAGCTCCGGTGCATTCACAAGTTAATTATAGATGGCAGACGTCGTTTGAGACTTTCGAGGAATTAATCTACTAGAGCAATTCATGATAGGAATGATTTGAAACCTTACTTGGATCTAACGCATATTGAGAGAGGACTTATGAACAGCAGCTGCTGTAGTGGCACTAAAGAAATTTCTACAGATCCAAAAACGATGAAATAGTGACGTCATCGTAGTATTGTTATTCCTTCAACCTCGAAAGAAACAATGACGACTTCGCCGTCATGGCAACGGTTCGTAACAATATCTAGTACGTCATCCAATAAAGACTTATGGTGCTTGGCATGATGTAATAAAGGCTGGCAACCTCTGATCAGTAGGCGACTTTGTCCACTGCTGGTGGCAGCCTCAGTTACAGTACAATGAAATGGATAATCGAATTTTGTGGAACGGAGGCTTGAAAACCCTGTGCGATATGGCGTCTGGTGCCAAAGCCGACTGAGAGATACGATGTATCCCTCCGCGAGTGTTGTAACTGCCATAATGCAGCTCGTCAGAGAGTTCCGGAAAGCAATCGATATTATGCTCGTCTTCAAATACAAGAATACAAACAGACAAACAGAACCGGTTCACTGGAAATTGAATTTATGGAGCGGATTTGAGTAGAGCACATGTCGAAGGTTTATTAGTGAAGACCTTAAGACTGACGTTGGGCGATGTCCAAGATCCTTGTTCATCTTGTGATGTAGTGAGATGCGTATTGGTTCGCAGACGCTTGCTCATCTGCAAGGACCCTAGGCGGCAGTTTCTACGAGTGAAGGGCGAGATCAGTTTACAAAGGACTTAGTCATGTGACCTGACATGACATGATCGAATACAGTCAATGTTGGCTGAGAAACCCTCACTTCATTCGGACTATATCTACCTAGATTCTGCAAAGCATTGAACTTCTGTCTTAAAGTGAAATAATTAGTTAAATTAATTAAAGACTAGATTAAAAAATCGAATATAAACGTCACGATCAGAACGTTTCACGGTGAGTGGAGCAAGAGACGTGATTTGTGGATAAGAATCGTCGTTATGCTCCATGCTTGATTCAGTTCAGTCAACCGCAGCAACTGCCTTTGCTTCATCAGAAGCCATTCTTTTGTCTCTAGCTCTGTACATGTCTGCCTGTCTTGTCTGTCTGTCTGTCTGCCTTGTCTGTCTGTCTCCGTTGCATACAGTTGATCCACCTATACGGTATGCCTACCTATACCTGTAGCTACAGTGTATACCTGCCTGACCAACTGGTGAGTTCCATAGGCCTATAGAAACGGATGCTTATATATGCATCTAGTCAGGAACGTGGTCTTTACTTTCTCCAAATAATCATCATCATCATATCGCCGCGTAGGGACCTTGAGAAACTCCTTCACTTGCAATTGCTCGTGCGCTTCGGCGTGAAACTCCGATGCCGTGTAGATCCGCGCTGTAGTCGGCCACAAACCATCGTCGCCACCTGGCGAATGATCGACATTCTTGCAAGGCTCCATTAAGTCTCACTGTTCATTTTACATACGCCATCTGGGGAATGGAAGGTTGACGTGACGCACGCATTCCAAAAACAATAGCAGAAGCATCATCAGCTGCTGCTGCTGCTGATGATGTTAATGAAAATTGTGGATGTTATTGAGGGAGATGCTGCTGTTACTGCTGCTGCTGCTGCTGATGCTATCAGCTTCATCAACAGGTGGAGTTATTCCTCTTAAAATCCGCGTCCATTCAAACGGGAGTAGTCTGCTTACATCCAGCATAGAGGATAAGCCAAACATCCTGCTGGGAATTGTTGACAATTTAATTTGGGAATGTACACTCATGCCCGTGTAAGACACTAAATATTTGAGCACTATTTTCCTAACTAACTCACTTTTCAATTGTATATAGGCCTAGGACAATTATGTTTGATAGTTAAGAATATATTATTGCGTTATTTCATTTCACCCCGAATTGTCCGACTTCGAATTATTGTCCGACTCCGAATTGTCCGACTTCGAATTATTGTCCGACTCCGAATTGTTGGTATGCGGACTACTGATCAAAGGGCAATTATTCAGCTAGGGACTACTCATCAAAGGACTACTCATCGATTTATTGATTTATCGATCGATCGATTGATTCATTAGGTAGTTTTTAAAGCAGTTCTTGACCGGGCTGAAGAGAAAACTTCGGACCTCTGGCCCTCTGGTCAGAGTAGTAGCGGGCCGCCGGGCCAGTAAACTATCTTAAGGCTTTTTGAGGAAGCATTTTTATAAACAAATTGAAATAATAGAAGTCCAGGTGTGAAGTTTAAATTTATTTTAGCCAATTCTCCATAATATTAGCCTACATCATATTTCTCAATAATATGATTATTTATAATTATTAGAAGGCATAAATCATAACTTTCGTGTATATATATAATAGATATAACTTGCTGCATAGTCCCCTCCTCCCACCATCCCCTGTAGACGACCATAGTTCAAGCTGGATGATGTAGGTAGATGTGATACAGGGGAAAAAACTGAATGTATCTCTTGTCGATGGTGCGCTGCGTGCGCACGCATCTGTCTGTCATTGCTCAATGATGAATTGTCGAACTCTACGCAACCTTTCCTCCTTCTCCTCGTCCTCCTCGTCTTCCACCTCATTCACCTCTTCTTCCTCCTCCTCCTCCTCCTCCTCATCTTCACCTCCTCCACCTCCTCTACCTCCTCCTGCTCCTCCTATTCTACCTCCTCCTCCTCTCCTCCTTCTCCTCCTCCTCCTCTTCCTCCTCCTCCTCTTCCTCCTCCTCCTCTCCTCCTCCTCCTCCTCCCCTGCTCCTCCTCCTCCCACTCGATCATTCGATGAGTCCAGCTGAGTTGATAGATTCATGTCGTATGTTTTCTTTTGCGAAGACTTCTGCTTTCTCGTTTCCTTGAATTCCTGCCGTGAAACGGAGAATCAGGACCACCTGCCGTGCCTCGTTCTGCTTCCTCAGCACAGAATTGCAACTGGGAAATTTGTTGCACCGTTGAGTAGTAGTCGTTTGACGACCGAGGTAACACGCTAACGTCGGTGTTTTCTCATAAATTCTTTGGCCTTCGCTCCACAGCTGCTTGTCACTGCCTGGTTATTCCAGGGTAGCCTCTAATTCCACGAAAGATGTATTGACGGCTTCGACACGCATGGCGTAAAATTAATGTAATCTTTTTGAACCGAACTTTAGACCTACAGCAGAGTTTGCTTTCAATGGTGATTGCCGCGGGGCTTGAGGGGTTCAACCTCCTATAGGCTTTCTTAGGACCCTCATAGTAGAGTCTTCTTTTCACATCCCAACACCAGGATTTAACGTGGGTGGGAACGCGCGGGAACGGCGTTCCCACTGCTCTCGAAATTGTTGACTTGCGTTCCCACTGCTCATCATGATGGAGCCCTGAAAACACATGCGTTCCAAAAAAATTCTTCATCAGTGTTCACACTGCTCACCCAAACCACTTTAACCACTGTCCGACTGATCCACATGGCTCAGATTGTCTGACCCTTCAATCCTTCATCTATCTTTCCACTATTCTCCTACTGGCCCCTCCATCGACGTTCTGAACAGGACCTCAAGACCATACTGATCTGATCGAGAGGCAGCATATTGTAAGGATGTCCTCCTCTCTTGCGTACTGCGGATCGAGTAGAATCAATAGATATCTTTATCTTGTCCTCGCGAAGAGGTGGCAATGTGGAGTTCGACGCTCCTCGTCGCTTGCGCATCTGGCCTGGCACTACCGGGAGGGAGCCCCCTTGCCCCCGGATCTAGCATTTCCCGGTCTCCCGACCTTCCGCTCAGCGACAGGAACGCTTGGCCCAAGTTGAACTCCGGTGTAGTCTTCGGGGAGGCCAACGGGCGTGCTACTTCCGGTTGTTTGAGTACCCCCCCGGGTCTTACGATACGGGCCTCGCCTTCTTCAATCTCCCTATTCCCTTCCCTATCTAGGGTGGAATAACCGGCCTGGGAGGGGAACCCCAGTCTATCCAAATGAAAGTAGTCGGGCCTAGGTTTTCCCATCAACCTAGCACTCCGCCTACTGTCTGGCATAGGACCTGCGCTGGCTCCCTCTTCCTCATCTTGACAAGGTCCAGCCGAGTATGGCGCGGAAGGGCATTGCCCTACAATGGTTTCAGATTCACCACCTGGGTCCGTCTGCTCACCTCGGTCTTGCCGGCTTTCTCTCACTTCCTCTACCGCCCATCGCATCTCAGCCCGACGGTCATCTAGTTCGGCGCTCAATCTCGCCCACCGGTCCCGAACATCGTCTTGCTCTGCGAACACGACTTCCATCTCATTTGAGATATCCATTATCCTTCCTTCTATCTGTCTTTGGCGTCCGTCTACCTGTCTCACACTATCATCGATCTGTCTCACACTCCCGTCGATCTGTCTCACACTTCCTTCGATCTGTCTCTGTCGTTCGTCCACCTGTCTCACACTATCATCGATCTGTCTCACACTCCCCTCCAATTGTCTCACTTTAGTATCAATGCCTTTCATTCTACTGTCCACACTCAACAGGGTTTGGCTCATGCTTGACAGCATCGCCATCAATCCTGCGTCCGTCCCAATCGGTCGTTGTCCTCCTTCCTCCCTTCTTTCCATATCTCTCTCTGTCTCGTCTCCGTCGTCAGTCACAGAAACTTTAGACATGACACTTCAAATAGCAAATGCTATATTATTTAATACAAAATATAATGAAAAGTCACAATACTAAATAGCGCAATATAATACTCAACGGCTAAAAATACATTCACTCCACATATATTCGTCTCTATAACTATAGGCAACGGCTGATCAAGGTAATTTCTGGTCTGGGTTTTTCCCTTACTAATCAAACATTCACGGCTGAAGGTCTAGTTCATAACATACCGCTGAGCTCGTAGTTTACTGTCTTCCACGATCTCGACGTTAATGTCCTCTTTCTCCGCTTGAATCACTGAATAATCCTGAGTCCTTCTCCTTGCTTCCTGCTGCAACGTAATTTAGATCCTTGTCGTCGTAATCGCAAATTCGTCCTTTCGTTTCCTCTCTTCGTCGTCGTTACTCAACCACTTCGTTCGGCAGAGTCTCTCTTCGGTCCACTTCACTTCAATAATCGCACTAATCCTTTTAACGTCGTTCTGATGTCGGCATCCAAGAAGACGGGCTTCGTTTCGCATACTTTTCGACGAACAATCCAACTTTAATCACATAATTTAGAGCGCAACTTCCACGAAGAATCCAACGTCAACAGAGCGAGCGAGAGCGAACGAACAAGCCCTGATTGCTTGCGCTCGTCCCTTTTAAACACTTTCCATGCTGAGCTAAGCAGAAATTCAGCATTTGCACGGTCTCTCTTCCTTTGACTCCTTGCCTCTGTCTGTTGTACGTGCCGCGATCCTGGTCTGTCATCCACGCCATCACGTCTAGAAATCGCTGATGCAGCGGGTCCTGGTACAACCTCGTCAGCATGATCTCTAAATCCGCTGTCTGCCTTCCCACATATCACCACACACATCCATACACATACACACATAGTTAACGATAATTGCTATTAAAAGGCGCTATATCAAGTGCAATCTTATAGAATCGCACACTCTCCTCTTCTCACAGAAAGACCGAGACCACGAGGTCTAATTTTAGTTAACAATGTGTCCTCAAATATTATCAATCCCTATTCTAACATCAAAATCAATGCAGTCAGCCCTATATAGCTAAGTGTAATCACAGTCCCTATTTTACTCTTAACACAATATATGTTGCAATGTCTTCAGCAATTACATGACCTTAAATAGTACTTCAATGTTCTTACAATTCAATCACATCAATCAATTCGACAATAATCCATCAATCAAGGCAGTTCATAAATCAATCAATGCCTGTTACAATCACTCAATGTTCTCTATTAATAACTGTTCACCCTATTTACTTCAGTAAACTTCTCACAGTTATGTCACAGTTCATTTCCACTCATAATAATTCAAAGTAACAAGAATACACATATGCATGCACTACAAATAACGACTTGGCTTTCGCTTCGATCGATCTTCTCGTTTGTACGCTGACGATCGGATAATAATAATAGAAAACAGAGTCCCAACCGTTGAATCATCGCAGACGGCCGATGGCGACTGGTATAGGTAACCTTCGAGTCTGGTTCAGTTGTTGAAGAGAACGTCCCAAGCCCAGTTGGTGCGCCAGATGAAGTATAAGCTCAGCACTATCACTTCTACGGCCCAGGCGTTCATGGCCGCCTCTCGTAATATGTCGCCAATGCTTCCTAGGAATTCCATTTCGGTTGCTGGAAGATTCTGATGGGTGAAACGAAGAATCACCTGTACTGCCAGGCACCAGATGTCGTAGTTCCAGGGTAAGGGTTGATCCTGCGACGGAGGTGCTCCCGAACGTCGTGTAGTCGTCTCTGGCCGTGTCACTGCCACAACTCCCAGTCGTTGGTTCCAGGTTTGTAGAACTTCTCTCGCATTTGGAGTTCGCGTCAGAGTGTAGATAGAGAGTAGCATGACCGGAATCACGTCTCGTTCTATCCCGAGGGGTGGAACGCTTTGGTGAAGTCGTTCGACATCCCGGTGGGCCAAGCTTGGTGTGCCCACCTCCATCATCTTTTCGACCATAAGGTAGAGCAGTCCAGTGGAGTGGCTTCGCCAGGAGGGTAGGTTGGTAGGACGCCTCTCGCCTCTCCCTGATGTGCAGGTCCAGATTCCGTTGTCGTGGGATGTTGTTTCAGACCTCGTCGCCGTAGAAATGTCAGATAATGGCAGTTCATCTTCTTCCACGTCAGCGTTCTTGGGCGTGCTATGAGAGTTTCCCAATCCATCCAGAAAATCGTCAAAGGACGTGCTTGCGGTGTCCCCCGTTGCCATTCCCAACAACGCTCCAATCATAAGATTTTCCTCGTTATCCGACATTGTTCGTTTTCTTTCTTTCTTCCTTTATTACTCGATTAACGATAATCGCCTTCGCTTAATTCGTTGGCGGCTGACGCTGAACTACCCCACAGAGCTCGTCTTTTGTCTTAATAGACCCTTGTTCACACCTCCCGCACCCATATACAACCTCACTTTGTTAAGTGGCCCTAAGTACCACTCCTCCTACAAATTGCCATGTAGGTATAAAACCATATGTCATTGTCATCTTCTTCGCTCCTCCCGCTTCAGCGACGATAGTCGGTTGGTTGCAGCATCTCACTTCCCTTCTCAAATTCCGCTTGCTGTCCATTAACCTCGGCGTCGTATCTGTGGTTGCCCCACGGCGTACACGTGGCCTAATTTGTTCGCCATCCCGGTAATCGTTTTGATCCAGATCTGTTTCTGTCCTTCGGCCTACTTCTTTTTCACATTCGTAATACTCTAATAATCGTTCTACAGTTTTTCTTCTTTCTTCTACTAATTACATCTCGTGCAGCCTTATCCTTCTACTTCTTTTATGGACGGCTGTCCGGCACAAATTGTTTTCTGTCTAGGCCCACTGGTGGAACGGTATCATCGTCCTCTTTAGTGGCCCAAAGTACACGTCCTCCTCTCCCCATCCGTCTATTCGTGTAGCTCCCATGGAAGTCCAGGGCTGACGATAGCCTTGCTTCCTCGCAGCTCGTCCGATGTCAGACTTCCTGTCGACTCCATTCCGCTTTCTGTTTCTGTTGCTCCTTCCTCGTAGTACTCTGAAACATCTCGCTGTCCCTCCGGTACTGTCTTCCTCTTCCCACAGTGCCGCAGTGTCTATTTCCAAGTCACTGAACGGTGGAACGATAACGTCTCTATCCTCCACCACCGTACCACAGCGAGGTTCCGTGTTCAGAAAATGCAGATCGGCTCTCCTTCCCATAATTTCAATCCATTTTTGTCTCATATTCCACACAATGTGTTGGTCAGCCATCCATTTGTATCCCAACAAAATTTCGTCTACTTCCGGTGTCACTAACGCATCCACGTAGAATATTCGACCAACCATCTGTAGTGCTAGTCTAGTTCGTCCCAGAACAGTTATTGGAGAATTGTTCGCTGCATATATAGTATGATGTGACGGCCTGATGTCAGCGTCTCTGACTAATCTTGCTGGCGCTAGAGAAATGTGCGCTCCAGTGTCTAATAAACAATTTTCCCATCGTCCACGTAGCTTCATCTTCAAATATGGACTAACTGAATTCGGTACAAAGCGTACATTGTGCGTCTGTGGTTCCTGCTCAAAGTATTGTTGTTCGTTTCTCCAATTTCCGTTTGCATTTCTCTCGTTTTGCATCCTGTGTGGACAAAATCTTATCAAATGTCGGCCCTGACAAAAAAAACAGCGACGTGTGTCGTAGTGAGGCTCTTGCTGATGATGGTATCTCTGTTGTTGATAATTCCTATGTTGATTATTATTGTAGCGTGGCGCGTAGTACATATCATTATCGTTCCTCGGAGGTCGCATCGCTCTGACATCATTCTTTCTCTGATTTGTTTGGCCGAAATTTCTCTGTCTATTTCGGTTCCAATTATTGTTGTAGCGCCGTCCGTTGTCTCTTTCTGAATCTTCGTCATTTTCTGTTAACCTTCTCACGCGATCATTTCCTCTGTTTTCGTTTCCCCAATTTCCATTTCTTTCCGCTTGCTTGTAACTGTGTAGCCTCAACGCTATCTTCACAGCTTCCGTCAATTTCTGTGGCTCTTTTTCTTGTATCTTAAGCGATAATTGTCTGTCCTCCATGGCGTCTAGAAAAGCTTTTACGGCTATCATGTCTCCTTGAGCTGACGGTTTTCCTGGATACGCTAGCATCATCAGTCTACCTATTTCAGTTCCGAGTTGGCCCAAATCTTCATTTTGTTTTTGTCTCTTGGAGTTTAGTTGAACTTGGTACATTACTTGTTGATCTCTTGTACCATACCTGGCTTCAAGGTGTTTTAAAAGTTCCTCTGCAGAATCCAACTCTTCGATCTCTCCGTCTGGAATCACATAAGCTGCTTCGTCTATCAGAGCGCACGTCAAATGATTCAAACTGTCCATTGCTGTCCATCCATTCTGACGTCGACACACATGGAAACGGCGTAGAAAAGTAGCCCAATCTGTTTTTCCATTGTAGTAACCTAGTTTGATCTGACTGTTCTTGCTTGTAGAGCAGTTGTGTGCCTTTTCAACGACAGGTTCCGAAACTGTTTCTGTAGTAGGCCTAGTCCTATTGTTGATTTCGCTTGCTGTAGTCTGCGTTGCAATCGAAATTTTCGGAGTGAAGGTGTAGGTTTGAGATGCTGGTTGATATAGTTGTGCAGCCATGTTATTCAGTCGTAATGGTATTGTACTTGGATAGACACAGTTCCTTGAACTCGTCGTCGTCGTTCCAGTTGTCAAACACGATCCATATAAATTATGTGTTTGTGAAGGCAACAAATACTCATTTCGCCCCCTGGTGAATGCATTGGAAACATTCGCCATATTGCTCGTTGGGATGCCAAAATGATTTTCAAAATTTTGATTAAGTTGCCCATAGTTAACGTTACGTTCAACACCATCAAAAACAACATCATCATAGTTCTCATACATCCGTTCATCAAATCTTAATTGTCTTCTGTCTTCTCGTCTGTTCGTCGTATAATTTCCTCGTCTGTTTTCATTACAGTCGAAAATCATTCTTAATCGTTCTGTCTCTTCATCAAATTCATCTATCCCTCCCTCTCTATTCCTTATTTCTCTTTCGTTTCTTCCTTCTCTCCTTCCTAACTCTTGATCGACATCCTCGCCGCCATTGTGGAGTTCGACGCTCCTCGTCGCTTGCGCATCTGGCCTGGCACTACCGGGAGGGAGCCCCCTTGCCCCCGGATCTAGCATTTCCCGGTCTCCCGACCTTCCGCTCAGCGACAGGAACGCTTGGCCCAAGTTGAACTCCGGTGTAGTCTTCGGGGAGGCCAACGGGCGTGCTACTTCCGGTTGTTTGAGTACCCCCCCGGGTCTTACGATACGGGCCTCGCCTTCTTCAATCTCCCTATTCCCTTCCCTATCTAGGGTGGAATAACCGGCCTGGGAGGGGAACCCCAGTCTATCCAAATGAAAGTAGTCGGGCCTAGGTTTTCCCATCAACCTAGCACTCCGCCTACTGTCTGGCATAGGACCTGCGCTGGCTCCCTCTTCCTCATCTTGACAAGGTCCAGCCGAGTATGGCGCGGAAGGGCATTGCCCTACAATGGTTTCAGATTCACCACCTGGGTCCGTCTGCTCACCTCGGTCTTGCCGGCTTTCTCTCACTTCCTCTACCGCCCATCGCATCTCAGCCCGACGGTCATCTAGTTCGGCGCTCAATCTCGCCCACCGGTCCCGAACATCGTCTTGCTCTGCGAACACGACTTCCATCTCATTTGAGATATCCATTATCCTTCCTTCTATCTGTCTTTGGCGTCCGTCTACCTGTCTCACACTATCATCGATCTGTCTCACACTCCCGTCGATCTGTCTCACACTTCCTTCGATCTGTCTCTGTCGTTCGTCCACCTGTCTCACACTATCATCGATCTGTCTCACACTCCCCTCCAATTGTCTCACTTTAGTATCAATGCCTTTCATTCTACTGTCCACACTCAACAGGGTTTGGCTCATGCTTGACAGCATCGCCATCAATCCTGCGTCCGTCCCAATCGGTCGTTGTCCTCCTTCCTCCCTTCTTTCCATATCTCTCTCTGTCTCGTCTCCGTCGTCAGTCACAGAAACTTTAGACATGACACTTCAAATAGCAAATGCTATATTATTTAATACAAAATATAATGAAAAGTCACAATACTAAATAGCGCAATATAATACTCAACGGCTAAAAATACATTCACTCCACATATATTCGTCTCTATAACTATAGGCAACGGCTGATCAAGGTAATTTCTGGTCTGGGTTTTTCCCTTACTAATCAAACATTCACGGCTGAAGGTCTAGTTCATAACATACCGCTGAGCTCGTAGTTTACTGTCTTCCACGATCTCGACGTTAATGTCCTCTTTCTCCGCTTGAATCACTGAATAATCCTGAGTCCTTCTCCTTGCTTCCTGCTGCAACGTAATTTAGATCCTTGTCGTCGTAATCGCAAATTCGTCCTTTCGTTTCCTCTCTTCGTCGTCGTTACTCAACCACTTCGTTCGGCAGAGTCTCTCTTCGGTCCACTTCACTTCAATAATCGCACTAATCCTTTTAACGTCGTTCTGATGTCGGCATCCAAGAAGACGGGCTTCGTTTCGCATACTTTTCGACGAACAATCCAACTTTAATCACATAATTTAGAGCGCAACTTCCACGAAGAATCCAACGTCAACAGAGCGAGCGAGAGCGAACGAACAAGCCCTGATTGCTTGCGCTCGTCCCTTTTAAACACTTTCCATGCTGAGCTAAGCAGAAATTCAGCATTTGCACGGTCTCTCTTCCTTTGACTCCTTGCCTCTGTCTGTTGTACGTGCCGCGATCCTGGTCTGTCATCCACGCCATCACGTCTAGAAATCGCTGATGCAGCGGGTCCTGGTACAACCTCGTCAGCATGATCTCTAAATCCGCTGTCTGCCTTCCCACATATCACCACACACATCCATACACATACACACATAGTTAACGATAATTGCTATTAAAAGGCGCTATATCAAGTGCAATCTTATAGAATCGCACAGCAAGAGCTGATGGATGCAACGACCATTGATTCTTGTGCGCCATTGGTGTTGTGAGGTGTCGGTATAATATTATGGTCAGCTACATTTTGAACTTTGGAAGACGGTCAGTATCATATGTGGATGCATAAACAAAGCAAGCCAAGCACTCCGATCAAACCGCGTGTCCCCACCCTTGTCAAAGTAGAATTTGAAATCGAATTTTTCTACACTGGCGCAGAGGCCTGTGCAAAGTGGGTCAAAAAATAGTATAGCCTACAATCAATTAATTGCAGCATGTTGACAGAAATTCTTTATTACAATGGTTGTTGGATTTTGATTAATTAGGCTAGAGTAGTATTGTACGTCTTAGTGGAAGAAATTAATGGAGGGCTGGCAGGCATTAGTCATTCCAGATTGATTTGCAGTATTAATCTAACACAGAGAACAAGTTTTATGATTCAATTAGGCACCTGAGAAGGCTGAGATGCCATTTTATGCTATTAAATTCTGATATATTGTATTGATATGCTGTGATATGCCATCTTATGTCTTTTTACGCAAAGTCAGCCTCACAAGGACAGCAGCTCAAGGACGTCGTCGGTCCACTGAATCTGGAGGACCAAGTCTCGCTCTGAAACCTGGGTCTTTTTACCCCCTCTCACTCCTGATCTTATTGTACGTCTTAGAAAATGTTTCGACACGTGATCCTCTCTGGCAAATGGGTGCACGCCCTATTCGGTGTCCGCGCTAGTGTATCCTCTGCTCCTCTCGGTCAACTGAATTTAGTTTTCCTCCTTATCAGGAATTTTCCTTCCTTATTAGAAGCTGGCGGCAATTTCCCCGAATTAGGCGCCACACTGTCCGAATATAGAGTTCAGCGGGTACACTCAATCAGCCTCATTCCTTCACCCACCCCTTTCACTCCACCACGCCCGTCCTGCCCCTTCAAGCAGATCAGTCCTACATTGACAGTGATGTGTTTAAGTCGGTGGTCATTTCGTCAATCATGACTCCGTCGTCGTCGTCTTGCATGCGGTCAGTTGTTGTCCAGCGCTGACCAGTTGTTGTCCAGCGCTGACCTGCCGCCGACATTCGTTTGATGCTGGACAAGAGAAGAAACCTTGACAGCAACTATGATGGATGTCAGTGAAATAGTTATTGGACTGTGTCGTCGTCGTCGCCGTTATTGATGTGCTGGATGCGGAGGCTGATCTAGCAGCAGCAGCAGCAGCAGCAGCAGCAGCAGCCGAAGATGCAGCGCTATAACCATCCGACAGTCAGTCCTATTTATAGCATCACCACCACCACCCCTACCACCACCACTACCACCACCACCACCACATCATACATTCTGATAGGTTGTCGTCGCATCGCATCGATATTTACTTAAGCAGAAAACTGCAACTGGTTTCAATGCGGCACACGCAGCAGAAGACTCGCTGCTGTCGACATCTGGCGCCCAGTCAGTTGTCCATCTTATAAAACTTCGTTCATCTGTCGATAAATTGCTCGGCAGAAATGTTGATCGGTTCTTTCATCGAGTACATCGAGAAGCGAGAGGCAGAAATAACGACGATCCGTAGGTTTACAGATAATAATATCCTACGGTGAGAGACTGAAGAATAGACGGAGCTGAACTCAGCTTTTCATCAGAATCGTCTGCTCTCTGCTAAGTTGTGGATGCTGTAATCTTCTGTGACATAAAGTATCAAAGGAACTGAACAGTGTATTTGTGTCCTAGACAAAAGGTCGCTAACATACAATACGCAGCCGTGCTGCATAAAACTGCTTCGAACTGGGCAGAAACTGAGTTGAGGTTTTACTCACTTTTTTGAATATTATAATTATTACTGTATCTGTTAATCCATAATGTGACCAAGATCAAAGTGAAATTGAGGACCTTTATCTTTTGAATGCTACTCGAAAACAATGAGCATCTGAAGAGGGAGTCATTTGATTTAGATATTATAGTCTAGCAATGCACTGAAACTGTAGGTCGATGGGGTCCGAGTCTCCCCGATCCAACCGAGTGTTGGGTGATGTCGACGTCGATCAACCACAAATCACCGACTGGTTCTCTGAGGACTTAACTTCATCCTCGCTCTCCTCATCGAGTTCCTCCTTCTCGACGGAGTATCTGGGCGCTTATGTGTCCGATGGACAGAACTCAACAACGGAGGACCCGCTTCCGTCTTCCTCGGGAGAGGAGGAGGGGATGGATGGACTTCCGGTGAGGCATTACGAGGCTCTCCTCCTGCTCGTCTTTCCCCTTCTCACCTCCTTCGGAAACGTCCTTGTCTGCGTCAGCGTCTGCTCGGAGAGGTCGCTCCAGACGGTCACTAATTACTTCATCGTTTCGCTCGCAGTGGCAGACATCATGGTCGCCATCCTTGTCATGCCGTTAGCCGTCTACGTTGAGGTAGGGTATACTAAATGCTAAGACTATGCTGTGGGGCGCAGTGGTGCAGGGGTATGTTCGGTGACTTGAAGCCGGGAGGTTGTGGGTTCGAATCCACCTCAAGCTGCCTTGCAGGGACCGTGAGCAAGTTCTTCACTCTATGTTGATCATGCGCTTCGGCGTGAAACTCCATTTCAGTGTCCGCTCCGTAGTCGGGAGCGCCTCTGAGTAGTAATCTTGAAGGGGCGCTATAACAAGTGCTCACACGTACATGCATGCATGCATGCATGCATACATGCATACATACATACATACATACATACATACATACATACATACATACATACATACATACATACATACATACATACATACATACATACATACATACATAAATACATGCATGCATACATACATACATACATACATACATGCATACATACATACATACATACATACATACATACATACATACATACATACATTATACATACATACATACATACATACATACATACATACATACATACATACATACATACATACATACATACATACATACATTATACATACATACATACATACATACATACATACATACATACATACATACATACATACATACATACATACATACATACATACATACATACATACATACATACATACATACATACATGCATACATACATACATACATACATACATACATACATACATACATACATTATACATACATACATACATACATACATACATACATACATACATACATACATACATACATACATACATACATACATACATACATACATTATACATACATACATACATACATACATACATACATACATACATACATACATACATACATACATACATACATACATACATACATACATACATACATACATACATACATACATACATTATACATACATACATACATACATACATACATACATACATACATACATACATACATACATACATACATACATTATACATACATACATACATACATACATACATACATACATACATACATACATACATACATACATACATACATACATACATAAATACATGCATGCATACATACATACATACATACATACATGCATACATACATACATACATACATACATACATACATACATACATACATACATACATACATACATTATACATACATACATACATACATACATACATACATACATACATACATACATACATACATACATACATACATACATACATACATACATACATACATACATACATACATACAAGGGTCTATTCTTGGACCCCTCCTTTTCTTACTTTTTATCAATGACGTTCCTAACGCCTCCCCTTTACTGCGCTTTGTTCTATTTGCTGACGATACTAACATTTTTGCCTCCCATAAATCTTATGAATTACTTTTTCAATTGATGAATCATGAGCTCTTACACGTTGTTGATTGGTTCCGAGTTAATAAGCTCTCCTTGAATCTTAGTAAAACCAACTATATCTTATTTTGCTCTCATCGTATTAAAATCAATTCCTAACATAAAATTAACAATGTCTATGGACAACTTCAATATACCCCAAGTAACATCAACTAAATTCTTGGGTGTCCATGTGGACCAATTTCTAACTTGGGAGGCACATATTGAAAACATATCTAAAAAGATAGCTAAAAGTGTTGGTATCTTGACCCGTATTGCTTATATGCTACCACCTCGAATTAGACTTAACTTATATTACTCCATAATCCATCCATATATTTCATATTGCAATATTGTTTGGGCTTCTAACTACTCTTCTCGACTTACAAGACTAACCTTTCTTCAAAACAGAGCTGCTAAAATTATTATGGGATTCTCCTCTTAGCTAAGTTAAGAATACTTGCCATCGATCAGATAAGAATCATGCAGACGTCCGCACTTATGTTCAAACATATGCATAATCTTTTGCCCCATGCCTTTGCTGATTTCTTTACTCTAACCTCTGATTTAATTCCCTATAACTTGAGATCCTCACTTAATTATAGAAGGATTATCACTAGAACTAATACTCGCTTGTTCTCAATTAAAAGTGCTGGTCATATAGGACCTGGAACAACTTACCCTTGTCTATATATATATTCAGAATTCCCTCTGCTTCACCTTGTTTAAACGTAAGCTTAAAAGTCTTTTACTTTACGCTGTCTCCTGATAAATCTACCGATCACCAGATATGTTACTACTTATATTCTTTTATTTTTAACGACTTTTCTAAATTGACTCACTCAGCATCACCTTCTTACGTTTTCACTGGATGTAGTTAACTAGTTAAGATAATAATTAATCTGTATACCTTGGTATTTTATAATTTGCATAACCTGTTGCTGTTTATTTGAACTTGTATTTGGAAAACCCTGCCAGTGGGACAATCATAGGCGTAGGAGACGGGGTCAAAGGGGGGCAAATGCCCCCCAAATTTCGGGCAAGTCTGTTTTTTCGGGCAAGTAGACCCTGGAAAATATTAACAAAACTTCTTGAAGTTCAACGTTCATTAGTATACCACATTATCTCCCAGTTCCATCTTGCCCGAATCGAGTTGGATATATTAGCTCACAACAATCATGGTGAGCAGAAATTCCCGAAAAAGTTCTGAATTTACGGTAGCATTTTATAAATATATAAGCTTAATGGCGAGAAACGCAGCAAATTCAAGAGCCGAAATTTGCCCGAAAATCTTGCTCCAATCGAGTTAGATATTAACTCACAACCATTGATAGCAGAAATTCCCGAAAAATTCTGAATTCACGGTAGCATTTTGTAAATAATGGCGAGAATCGAAACAAATTCAAGAGTCGAAATTTGCCCGAAAATCTTGCCCGAATCGAGTTAGATATTAGGCCAGCTCACAACAACCATGGATGGCAGAAATTCCCAAAAAGTTCTGAATTCACCGTAAATAATGGCTAGAATCGCAGCAAATTCAAGAGCCGAAATTTGACCGAAAATTGCGACTATTCGTGGCATTTGTGGAAAATTCACAGCATGCAAGCTAGGTGCAACAGAACACGGACTTCACTGCCTGAATGACATGGGAATTTCTACTGGTCATGAGGCAAAATAGACACGATAATCTCGCGATCATCAACATTGAACGTGCAGATCTTGGTCTGCTCTCTGAAAATTTACAATCTTTTCCTTCTTGTCAAGTGTGCGGGATCAGGGTGTTGCACTTGATAGCTCACTTATATTACGGGAAGGATAATACCTTAACTGAGAACATTTCCAAAAGCACACGTTCCTCTTATTTTCATTTAAGATGTCCCAGGATCTTTCGCCGTTCCGTTTCCACCCATTGGCTTCCTCTCCGCGCTCACATACAATCTAAGTTCCTCACTCTGATTTTCAAGGCTCAGCGGGGTTTGCCCCAATATCTTACCGACCTTATACTAAGGCCTCACTCAGCTTCCTCCAACCGTCCACTTTGTTCATCCTATACAGCCTTGACTCTTGCTTCCGCCTTCTAGAACTGCAATGGCTCATTCTTGATCATTTGCCTCAATTGGTCCTTCTCTTTGAAATGAGCTTTCTCTTTGCGTTCGCTCTATACACTTTCTGTGGCAGTCTCTCTTCTTCATTCTCTCATCTTAAAGCTTGCCTCTTCGAACGCGTTTTTGCGCACTAGAAGCGCCTCTGAACGGTTCACCCTACTAGAGGCTCTTTGTAGATGATTAGATACAATACAAAACAATGTACAATTATGAATTTAATAAGTTGCTCATGTGAAGTTTGAACTGGTTAAGCGTCAGGAATATATACATAATTACATATAGGCTACATAATAAATTTGCATATGATATGCTTAAAATTACCCAGCCTGGTCCCTATAATATGGCCGAGCCCCGGTGTATTTGCCCCTTGTCCCCGGGTGTGGGTGCAAGAACAGAGATGGCTATGTGTGCACGACGTCAATCATTCCGGGTTTAATTTTTCGGGCAAAAGTAAAATTTTTGCCCCCCACTGCTGAAATGTCCCCTACGCCTATGGGGACAATAGTCCCTTAGGGGTTCTCTCCTTTTGCTTTTCGTTAGTTTCTATATCCATTTTTATGTAATAAAGATGTTTTGTCAATTGGCACTTTAAGCATTAAAAACTGTGGTTATGGTTATGGTTTTACATTTTCGCTCTAAAAGTGTTTTCCTAATGTCTCCTAATGTCAATAATGCATGAGATCGCTTGCTATAACTATGCAAATGTACACGCATTTCTATGGCAACGTTTTTTCAACGAATTTATTGGGTTATATATAATTCACAACAATGGCCGACATGAGCGGCGTATAATTATTATTATGTCTCGACGCGTTTTATGGTCTCAGTGATACACAGTGGTACCTGCGACTTCGCTTGTGTGGGCGCTATAGAAGTATCGAATTAGCTATCAGGCCTACATTGTACCTGTAGCAGTACTGCTACTTCTACTATCTATCTGCACTGGTCTCCAGACTCACTAGGAGATACCTTGAAGCGCTTTAGAAAGTTGTGTAGGCCCTACAGCCTACATGTATATGTCCTTAAAGTGAATTTGAAATGATTTACTTTGTATGAAACATGGGGTGTCCATTTACCAGATTGCTTGTTCTTTTTGGTATACCCTAAGGCTGGAATTGTAATCTGCCATTTATTATAAACGCATCAGTGAACAGTAGCACTCCTAACACTGAAGCCAGTGAAATAATTGCCTAATAATACAGCTTCTCAAGCGCTCATTACGCCGCGTTTTAAATTTAAGGGACATACCCAAAGCAGCTTGACCCGCAGAGTGTGTAGAAATATGCAACTATTCACTTCACACGAGGAACATCTCATCTCATTAGTATATGAACTAAAGAGATCTGCACAAACTAAAAATGGTTGACCACTCTCTTGCGACTTGCTATGCAGGCCCACAGCAACGACATCTAAATATAACATTATCAGGACATTACGCCCATAATTATTGTTCTCCTGCATGCAGTTTCTGTGTTGAAAGCGCCTCTGGAAAAAATTGTCAATCTGCGTAGGTGCTATTAGCGCCAATGCGCCATGTATTGCAGGCAGTCTGCTCAGTTAGTATAGTTGGGATTTGTGTATTCTGTGATCTCCGTTCTTGTAAATTATTTAGACTGCATGATTGTACACTATGACCGGTTGCGGTCTGTCAACCGGATTGTCGAATAAAGAGAATATTAAATATACAAATATATAGATACCATCATACCATGTATACTATAGGTACGATATATTGCATCTACCGCAAGCACTTTTTGCCATGCATTGAGCTTAGAATCTATTTCAAACTCTGCCCATAAAAATATATGCAGTTCATAGAGTGCAGTATACATTCAACAAGCCCATCTATCTCCGTGCACAATGCGCATCCACGCACGTGCACAAAAAGATATTGGACTTGTTCAATGAACACACAGTTACACACTGACCATAGATTCGTCCCTCACCCTATACAGCGTTGATCTCTTGAGACTTAGCTCGTTGGTCACTGATCCGAAGCTTTGGAATTTCTCGTCCAAATCAGTTCACTCTTTCAATTCTTTTGACGCCATTCAGCTTTCAATTTATTTCTCCTCTCTTTCAACTTGACCGCCCACTGTAACACGAACTCTTATTTCTCAGGAAATCTCATCGGATTTTCAAACGTTTCTGTTTTTGATCGCGACTTCACTATAGAAGCGACGATTCTATATAATGAATAGAGACCTTGATGATGCGGTAGGCCTATATTATAAGTTACGATTGACAGTGGCACTTCAAAAGTTTCTAAAGGAGATAATTATAGTATGATTTACAGGTCGACTGCGATGTAACCAATCGGTCACAGTGCCTCACATATAGCGTGTACTGACCTCATATTTTGCCAGTGCAGCCCTAGTCTAGGTGTATGCATGTATATTCTGTTGGCAACTTGGCATATGTATATATATATATATAATTATGTCTATCATTCTATGCATTAGAGTTAGACAAGATTGAATTTACGTGTGCTTATAAGCCTGCATGCATGTAGCCAATGTACCAGCAAAGAATTTATAAAGAATACCAAAATGAAAATATAATAATTATGAGATGACGATGACGATGATGGTTATACATGTATGTATGTATGTATGTATGTATGTATGTATGTATGTATGTATGTATGTATGTATGTATGTATGTATGTATGTATGTATGTATGTATGTATGTATGTATGTATGTATGTATGTATGTATGTATGTATGTATGTATGTATGTATTTATGTATGTATGTATGTATGTATGTATGTATGTAAGTATGTATTTATGTATGTACGTATGTATGTATGTATGTATGTATGTATGTATGTATGTATGTATGTATGTATGTATGTATGTATGTATGTATGTATTTATGTATGTATGTATGTATGTATGTATGTATGTATGTATGTATGTGTGTGTATCTATGTATGTATGTATGTATGTATGTATGTATGTATGTATGTATGTATGTATGTATGTATGTATGTATGTATGTATGTATGTATGTATTTATGTATGTATGTATGTATTTATGTATGTATGTATGTATTTATGTATGTATGTATTTATGTATGTATGTATGTATGTATGTATGCATATAATGTATGTAGACCTATATATGTATGTGGGTTGATATGCATTTACATAATTACGCAAATATGTAAAGATGCATTCTTGTAGACATGTACGCATGAGCAACTGCATAGGCTATGAATAATTTGAATATGCATGTGTGACAATGTATGTGTTGACTCATTTATTCGTATAATAATAATGTGGGATTATTGCTAGCAGTGACTGTCAAATCGATGTTTTATTGAAATGGAAAGAACTGTGTGATATTCTTAAAGGTGGTAAACATTCATATTTCTGAGAATCGCATGGCCATCGTCAAGGTGATGGATATTACTTCGATTGGTTTCCAGAGAGGACGCCCGCTGTGGACTCCCCCCCCCCACACTGAATCGCTCAAGGACCTTCGTATAAAATAATATCCCCGATTGTGTTCAGCTAGATTCTACCGTCATGCAGATAGGTGATGGTGGTGGTGATGATGAAGATTGCTTTTTTTTAGTTCGATCAGAGTATAGTTGGATTAAACTGTATTACGGTTCAAGGTCCTGCGGAAGAATGGATGGATAAATGGATGGATGGAGGGGTGGATGGAGTGATGGATGGAGGGAGGGATGGAGTGATGGATGGAGGGATGGATGGATGGAGGGGTGGATGGAGTGATGTATGGAGTGATGGATGGAGGGATGGATGGATGGAGGGGTGGATGGAGGGGTGGATGGAGTGATGGATGGAGGGATGGATGGATGGAGGGGTGGATGGAGTGATGTATGGAGTGATGGATGGAGGGATGGATGGATGGAGGGGTGGATGGAGTGATGGATGGAGGGATGGATGAATGGAGTGATGGATGGAGGGATGGATGGATGGATGGATGGATGTATGGATGGATGGATAAATGGATGGATGGATGGATTGAGTGATGATCAATAGATGGATGGATATGCCTATATCACCTGCAGCTAATGCATTAGATCTAATTTAATATGCCATAGATTATGCCGTCACCATGAGGCATAAAATAATCGTCTTATGTGGTTTAGCTGAAAAGATTTGTCTATGTCGTCATCGTCAAATATTTATGCTGAAACATCTTAGCACTATAGGCTAATGAGGTAGGTGTGTATGTGCGTGAGTGTGCGTGTGTATGCGTGCGCGCGCATGTATGTGTAGGCGTGTGTGTGTTGGTGTGTGCTCGCGCGTGTGTGTGGGGTGCGTGTACGCCTTGATTTGTCTACATATCTAAACCTATAAAAGAGAAACTGTAACAGTGTGGTTGATAAAAAATCATCTGATCCACGCGACCGATTTTTTCAAATAATTACAAAACAACTTCTTAGCACCTGCGGACAACACTAGAGGAGTTCGTGATCCAAAAATCTGACATTTTCCCGAGTTTGAAACATTTTAATTTTCTATCCGAATCCTAACGCTGTGTTTAAGACGCCATTTGCTTTCAACCATCATTTTCAACAAACATTGAAACCATCGATGATATATCATAATTATATTGATGATTGAAACCAGTACATTAAAGACGTCATATATATAGCGCGTTATACCGTTAATTAATATCTATACCGTGTCGTATGTATCAGTAACCTATTTAAGACGCAATAATTTTCACCGATCGATTTTCAACGAACCAATAGATTTTTAACCTCATTTTTCGCCGAGGGCAGATCTTTTGGCACGCGGTTTCGCAAAAATGCTGACTATAGCGTAAACATGGACGGGTGGGAGCTGGGTTGGACCGAAAACCTAAATTTCACGGGCAACACCGGGCACCCAAAGTGGTTGGACCGGGTTGGGGCCGATGGAAGAAGGCGAGGTGAGAAGGGCGGCGTGGGTCAGGCGTGACTGGGAACTAAAAACCGAAATTTCCCGGGCAACGCCGGGTAATTCAGCTAGTATAATTATATATAGCCCTCATCGTAGAGAGTCGATTAAACACGTTCCGTGATGCAGGGAAAGGTCTTCAGAACAGAATTATGTAATATGAATTGACGACTATTAAATTTTAGACCAGCGCAGAAGACAAATGCATGGAGAAAGCTCTACTGAATATAACACTTATTTGTATACATGCATGCATATAACTATATACCTATACACAGTACACACGCATATGCCTACATATAATATATAAATAATAAGATATATATGCCTATATATACACCGTGAGGCATAAAAAACAAAGCCTCTAGAAAAATTGTTATCATTTTAACAATATTCAAACGATGTCAATGAAATTCAGGAAATTTATAGCTAAATAGCAGACAATGTAAACAGATTTTCAGTTTGTACTCAAACTGTCCGCCTTTAGCTTCTACGCATGCGCGAAATCGCCTGCGCCATACACGCACCGCCGAGTCAATAATTCGCTGGTTAAGATCGTTCCAAGCTTGCACGATTCGCTTACGAGGATCTTCAACATCACGGACCTTTGTGCTGTACACCATTTCCTGCATGCATCCCCATACTTTACAATCGACAAGATTCAGACCAGGACTGTTAGGGGCCATGTTGCTGGAAAGAGATATTGCAGCCGACCGCCCTTTACGCACACGTCCGACGTTTAGCAAATCCCTGATGGAGCCAGTGGATGTTTCTTCTCTGGGGCGCACGTCAATTGACTTTGTTAAACCGGGGGTAAAAATCAACGGCCAATACTACAGAGATGTTTTACTCATGGAAGACCTTCTACCTAAAATTCGAGAACTCTGAATTTGCATTTTCCAGCAAGGTGGTACTCTAGCGCACAGAGCTCGAGAAACGGTTGCACTTCTAACGAATGAAACACCTGACTTCATAATTCCTACACTATGGCCCCTAACAGCCCTGATCTGAATCCCGTCGATTATAAAATATGGGGATGCATGCAGGAAACGGTGTACAAAACAAAAGTCCGTGATTGTGAAGTCTTGAAGATCTTCGTAAGCGAATCGTGAAAGCTTGGAACGATCTTGACCAGCGAATTATTGACTCGGTGGTGCGTGAATGGCGCAGGCGACTTCGCGCATGCGCAGAAGCTAAAGGCGGACAGTTTGAGTACAAACGGAAAATCTGTTTACATTGTCTGCTATTTAGCTATAAATTTTCTGAATTTCATTGACATTGTTTGAATATTGTAAAAATTATAGCAATTTTTCTAGGGGCTTTGTTTTTTATGCCTCACGGTGTAATATATATGCTTGTATATTATATATAATAAGATAAGATAAGATAAGAATATTCTTTAATATACCAATTGCTATCCGCATTTTGGTGTACATACAAAGTATAATAAACAAACGTACATAATTTCTATATCCAATCAATGTCAAAGTGTTTTAGAATAGCTTAAAATCCTAAGTCCAAATCCAATAAAAAATTTAAATTAAAATATATATATTTGTAGCCACCTATTATTAGCATATGCTCATTTTAGCAGGTATCAAACATGTACTGCATTTAAATAGCCAGTTCAAAGAGAAACTAATTCTTTTAAATGTAAAATATATTGATTACTATTAAAGAAACAATACAATTATGCAGTGTCTCCTATTTACCTATTGGCGTTGATTGATTACTAGATTTATTATGTTTCTTAGCTTCACTTGAGTGTAGAATTCTTTCTAGTTCATCGTCCGCCAATTCTGTAAATCGTCGTAGTTCCGATCCTTGTATTTCGACAACCAAGTGTCTCGAATATGCAGTGGAATAATATATACCGAAGATATTTCGTAGTCCAGGCCGAACAACGAAATTCCAAGGAGTATATTTTGTATTCACAAATGCCAGTATTCTTACTCGAATGGATGAAGTGTGTCACAATTCCAGCGTACACATCCACGTCCAGATCAACCGTGTGATCATAAATGTTTGAATCAACCGTGTGATTATCTCCAACGACTCTCTCCAATGTTCGTAGAATTCAAAATCCTCGAGCAAACTCTTCACCCACGAATGACGATAGTTCTCCAAGTTCCAGAATTTACCTCGATCGCAAAACTGTCTCGAAAACTTAACGTCCGTTGGCCACCCTTCTTCTCAACGTCGAAGGTGCCACATACCAATCATTCTGCCGCTAATTTCATTTAAGAGTTCATTTGCCGCAACAAAATGACCCTTCGCCATTAGCTCCAACTGCAGAAATCGATCTTTCAACCGTTTCTGTCGATGACGTGTGTTTAATCAGTTAGACTGCGTTTTAATTGGCTTACGCGTCGTTACGTTGTTTTTGTTGCTATAATCTCCAATAGCGACCAACGCCTACCAGTCTCGCTGCACTTCTTTAGCGCTTCTGTGGTTTCGTTTGCTGATCGTATTACTAAATATTAATTCTTCTAACAACGCCAATTATTAACTAATTAAATCAACGCCACTACATTGTCTGACTTAACTTCTACCTACAATTAACACTTAATACTAGACAAGTTAGATTGATAGATAATAGCGATTTAATACGCTACAAATACCCCTCCTTCAAAAGTCTGTAATCAGGCTTTACAATCTCACCTAATTATCTATCAACTAAATTTCTATCAACTTCTTATTCTATCTTACATAACAATACAACATTACTGAACTATTTCTTACCTACATTATTATAATACATTACTGATATATTTAAGTACTATGTAATTCCTCTACTCAAATAATCAGACATAACATTATTGCTCCCCTTGATATAGCGTATCGTAAAGCAATAATTTTGAAGTGCTAGACTCCACCTCATGACTCTCGCATTCTTCATTCTTCCTTCCTTCATGTATTGTAGTCCGCAGTGGTCCGTCTCAATCACAAACTGCTTTCCACACAAGTACCTGTCAAACCGACTAATTCCCCACATTATCGCTAGACATTCTCTCTCCTCAACTGAATATCTCGTCTCTCTCTCCAATAGTTTCCTACTCGCATATGCAATCGGATGGTTTATCCCTTCATACTGCTGTATCAGGACACAACCTATTCCTCTTCCTGATGCATCCGTTTGAATCACGAATTCCTTCTCCAAGTTTGGTAACTTTAGTATTGGTGTCTTAGCAAGTGCTGCTTTCAGCTTACTAAAACTCTCATCTAATTCCTCGTTCCAATCAACATTGTTAGCTGCTGACTTCTTAGTCAAGTCACTTAATGGTGCCATCAGCTCAGCACAATGCGGAATAAACTTTCTGTAATAGTTTATTGCTCCCAAAAAGCTTCTTATTTGTTTCTTCGTTTTCGGTTGTGGCATCTCCACAATCTTATCTATCGATTCTCCTTTAGAACTAATGTCGTCGTTGTTTAACGTATGACCCAAGAAATCTATGCGTCCATAGCCTAATGAACATTTCTTTGGTTTCAAAGTCAGGTGAGCATCTCTCACTCTTTGAAAAAATTCTCGTAAAATCTTCATATGTTTAGTCCATCCTTCTGTATGAGCTAGTATGTCGTCAACATAACTCTCCAGATTCTCGGTTCCATGCAAAATCTTCCTTATCAGTCTATTATAGCTTGAAGCACTATTTACCAATCCAAATGGTAAAAGTCTTTTTATTATTCCTTATTACTCAACTTAAAACACTTTATCATTCTACACCTACTCTCACAAAATAAAACTCATCTACTTAATTTTAATTTCCAAATGATGACTCACTCTCATCTCCTTTCATCGAATTAACTTCGATCAACTTCACTAAAATACTTCTTCTTAACTAGTTTCCTTTTTACTTCATCTCTTAACTAATCATCTACAACCCTTATACTACTAAACTATTTGACTCTTCAGTCCACTTAATGAACTATTCTCAAACTACATAACTACTTAATTGAACAATTCAACTCAACTTAAACTTGTATTGTATTTTAATTACAACTGTCTTAACTAACTATCCCGTCTATGGATATACCTACCATCTTTCATCTATGACCTTCTTCCTCTTGCCTTGACCATTCATTTGGTCCACACTTGAGTTTAATGTATTACCTTTATATAAGTTCAATGTTTTACCATTTCTCATTTCTGATTCCCTAGGATTATTCTCTTCCCAACTGTATTCACTTAAATCCTCATAGGACTTCCATTTTACTTCTTCTAATGACTCGGTCTCTCTATCATATTCATTACCATTCTTTCTTTTATTTATCAAATCTTTAGGATATGACCTCTTCTTGTCATTCCATGTTCTTCCTCTCCATCTATTCTCATCATAGTATCCTCCACGTGTTTCTCTCTGTCTACTCACAGATTCTTTACCATATGTTCTTCTACAGTATGGTTTATTTCCACAATACCTTCCCATAGTTTCAACACTATCACTATTTTCTCTGCATCTCCAATTTGATCTATTAGACCTACCACTGTCTAATCCACTGTTCCTGTTGAACTCTCTAGACTTTTGTCTACAATTTCTCCTATTATCACTATTCACATGTCTCTCGTTCCAACTTACACCTCTCCTATTCACTTCTTTATCATATGTATCTCTTCCATACATCCATCCATCTTGTCTCTCAGATTGGATCTCATTTCTCCCGTAATTATTCACATTATTCCTCCAATCCTCTTGCTGTCTTCTACATCTCTTCTTATTCTCATTAACGTCACCTGATTCACATTTACCACCTGTGATCATATATCTATCTGGCGTCTCTATTAACTTCAATGGTTTACCTTTGTAACTCCTTCTCACTTTTGGCCTATCCAACAAGCCATTCTCCTTTACTTCGAGAACCTCGTCCGTTCTCTTCTCATCACCGTTCCATTCAGATGCTTTATCCCAGCAACTCTTCAATGTCTCATCTGCTCTCTGTAATTCTTTTATTTCTTTTGTGGATATATTTAAATTGGGCATTTCGGTGACCTTGAGTGGTTTATATTTCACCACTTTCTTCGACTCAGCTCTCGTTTCTATCGCTGCTGTCGTTTGGTGTGCGTCACTGTTCATGACGTCATCACCTACAACTTTCTCTATTACGTCATCATACTCCGTGTTCATTTTATCACCCTCGAATCTTACTGTCTTCTTGGCATCTTGCCAACGTGAATTAGCATTCACAACTCTCTTGAGTATACCTTTATACTCAACTTTTTCTTGTTTTTCACTCACAATCGTCTCATCCACTTTCTCTTCTTTGTCACAATTAATCATATTTTCATCCGTGTTCTCATTCGTTACTGTATATTTTAACCCTTTCACGCGTCCAATAATTATCGGCTTTACTGGTTCGTCCATAACCATTGCCTCAACTTCACCAGTAAAATATTCGCTCTCAATTTTTACATGGGCTGTAGGAAAACACCTTAAGCTCCCATCAACTAGGATGCAGTGCGTTTCCTTCCCAGTCAAATCACTATCTCTGATCAGCGATCTCCTCACAATACACGTACTCGCTCCAGAATCGTAAAGACAATTGGCGTCTACTCCATTGACTTTCGCTTGACATTCGTCTATACTTTCAATGTCAATGCAACCATCTTTCCTTTCTGTAACTACCGTACTTGCTGCCATGTGTTTCGGTACTTCTTCTTTACCTTTCCTATCCTGGCGTTCTACTGTTCTGTCAACTTCATTTGATTTCGTGCTTTCATTCGTCTGTACAGCCCTGTACGCCCTATTCTCGTAAATTTGTACGGCTGCAGCTGTGTGTTTAACAAACCCTTTGGCTTTATGCACACAATCAAATGCTTTATGACCTACCTTTCCGCATGCAAAACAAGTTATCTTGTGTTCTGCTGCCTGCTCTCTATCTCTACTAAATCCTCTATTCACATTTCCACTGTGATTTGTCTCTTTGTTCTGTCGCGTTTCAACTCTTCCTCTGTTCACGTTTCCTTGAAATTTCTCTCTAGATTTCTCTTCAAATGACTTTCCATTACCTCTGTCATTATTGAATCTCCCTTGAGGTTTCACAGAATTCTCGGCATATCTGTACCCATGAGCTTCGATGTAGGATTCTGCACATGTCAATGTGTCCTTTAAGCTCATTTTTCCTTTCTCTTTAATGAACATCCTCAACTCATTACTACAAGTGAGGAAAAATTGATCCTTTAGCAGTAGATCCTCGATTCCTTCGTAAGTCTGCTCAAATCCTGCTTGAAGCAACCATTGCTGCAAATATCGTTGCAATCTGTAAATGAAATTTGAAGGAGTCTCTCCTTGTTCCATCTTGCTAGTCTTAAACTTGTTACGATACCCTCCTTCTGTTAATTGGAATCTTTTCAGGAGATGCTTCTTTAAACAATCGTAGTCTTGTGTTTCTTCAGCCGACAAACGCTGGTATACTTCTAATGCTTTCGACTCCAGATGTCGCGCTAGCATCAGTGACCATACATCTCTTGGTATCTCGTATGTCGTACACGTACGCTCAAATCTGAGTAGGTACGCATCGAGACAATCTTTAGCCTCGTTAAATATTGGGAATTTAATATTCTTCATTCCCTTATGACTTTGATTTCCTTGGTGGTTGTCACCCATCGTCATATAAGAATCTCCATCATCCCTGTTTCGTCCATCTCTCGATTCTATCTCTCTCAATCTCACTTGAATCTCGAGCCTCTTATTCTCTAACTCTCTGTCTCTCGCCTGTCTCACTTCATCGGCTTCTCGTGTAAGCCTTGCCTCAGTTGCTTCTCTTTCCAGTCTGACGTCATTTGCTTCTCGCGTAAGCCTTGCCTCGTTCATCTCTGCTTCGCGTATAAGCCTAGCATTATCTGCTTCGCGTATCAGTCTAGCGTCAGCCATCCTCGCCATTTCTATTTCTTTTTCTCTAACTGCTTTTGCCTCAGCAATTTTAGCCGCCTCACGCGCTAGCTCCAATTCATTCTCTCTAGCTGCTTTAGCATCAGCTAACTTAGCCTTCGCTTCTTCTCGTTCCTCCGCTCTCTGTTGTCGTAATTCGTTCTGTCTGTCTCTGACAAATTCCTTCAATTCTTCACCTTCCAACGACTGTGCACGTCCCATATCAATCCATTGTTGCCACTCTGTGATTGACATTCTTACTTACTCACTTTTGGTCAAGTAGTAATAAATTTAACGCTCAAATATGCGCTATACAATTTCACACTCGCTTATAATAATTATTAAAATTATTAAGCGTCACACTAATGCTCCCTCTTAACGTAATACAATCTCTGGTGTATGTTACGCAATAAGGATTATCGCACCGATTCTAATGATGTATTAATTAAGCATTAATGTCAGCGTTGCGCTGATGTCCTTTAACATTCAAATAACTTTGCATTTTAATCAGTTTTGTCTCTTCAAGATAAATGTCAGTAAAGTTCAATTTAATTAACAATAATATTGTCAATTATATATCCCGACGCGAGCATCCCATTTGTAGCCACCTATTATTAGCATATGCTCATTTTAGCAGGTATCAAACATGTACTGCATTTAAATAGCCAGTTCAAAGAGAAACCAATTCTTTTAAATGTAAAATATATTGATTACTATTAAAGAAACAATACAATTATGCAGTGTCTCCTATTTACCTATTGGCGTTGATTGATTACTAGATTTATTATGTTTCTTAGCTTCACTTGAGTGTAGAATTCTTTCTAGTTCATCGTCCGCCAATTCTGTAAATCGTCGTAGTTCCGATCCTTGTATTTCGACAACCAAGTGTCTCGAATATGCAGTGGAATAATATATACCGAAGATATTTCGTAGTCCAGGCCGAACAACGAAATTCCAAGGAGTATATTTTGTATTCACAAATGCCAGTATTCTTACTCGAATGGATGAAGTGTGTCACAATTCCAGCGTACACATCCACGTCCAGATCAACCGTGTGATCATAAATGTTTGAATCAACCGTGTGATTATCTCCAACGACTCTCTCCAATGTTCGTAGAATTCAAAATCCTCGAGCAAACTCTTCACCCACGAATGACGATAGTTCTCCAAGTTCCAGAATTTACCTCGATCGCAAAACTGTCTCGAAAACTTAACGTCCGTTGGCCACCCTTCTTCTCAACGTCGAAGGTGCCACATACCAATCATTCTGCCGCTAATTTCATTTAAGAGTTCATTTGCCGCAACAAAATGACCCTTCGCCATTAGCTTCAACTGCAGAAATCGATCTTTCAACCGTTTCTGTCGATGACGTGTGTTTAATCAGTTAGACTGCGTTTTAATTGGCTTACGCGTCGTTACGTTGTTTTTGTTGCTATAATCTCCAATAGCGACCAACGCCTACCAGTCTCGCTGCACTTCTTTAGCGCTTCTGTGGTTTCGTTTGCTGATCGTATTACTAAATATTAATTCTTCTAACAACGCCAATTATTAACTAATTAAATCAACGCCACTACATTGTCTGACTTAACTTCTACCTACAATTAACACTTAATACTAGACAAGTTAGATTGATAGATAATAGCGATTTAATACGCTACAATATATATATAACTAGCTGGGGTACCCGGTGTTGCCCGGGATAAATATTATTCTATATACTCCTTGGCCGCTACTGAGAAACAATTAAAATACGACGTCAATATAGCGCACACATTAACACAGCGAAATTTAAAGTGCAGAATGGGGTACTCGGCGTTCCACGGGAAATTTAGATTTTTCGTCCCCAAACCCAGGTCCACACGTCCATTCGGGGCGGCTTCGCCGCCCATTTGGGGTTTATAAATGGTGATTTTTATGCCCCTAGCTCCACCGTCCCCTGTAGGGCGGCTTCGCCGCCCATTTGGAGTTTATAAATGGTTATTTATGCCCCTCTGCTTGGAAGGTCTTCCCAATTCTGCTGGTTAACCTCATGTTGCATGGGGCTCTTCTTAGTGTATATACTCCTTGGCCTAAGGCATTTATCTTTCCCAGGGCGGTTACGCTGCGTAGCGAGCGCTCGAGTTTCAAGCTAAAGCAGCTAAGCCTTGGCGAAAAATGACGTCATTTGTTATTGCACATTCAAATAATGGCGTCGCATTTGCAGCGATCGCGTAATTAACACGGCGAAAATTAAAATGTCTAATATCTCGAGTTCTACAGTGAATAAGAAGGTGAAAATAGCACGCCTGAGTAAGTTGAGTGAAAGTCTATTTTATGTACAATGTTTAAGGTCAGTAGCTGCAAAACTGTGAGCGTGCATAACTGACAAATAAGCGTACATCCTTTCTTATAGATATAGATAATAGGCCTGTTTGGCACCTGCATTTGGTAGTTTTCGCTTGTTAAGCGAAAACTTGCGCCTACCTATGTGCCGAAGACGTGAGAGAAGCCGTTTGAGAGCATGACGTTGCAATGAGTCATTTAGATCGTATTTCATCTAAATAAGCAACCTTCACAGATTCGTGGTCTACATTTGCATTTGAGATTAGGACTTTGCTGACGGTGGGCAACTAGAAATGACAGTTCTCTTAACAAGCTCTCGAAAATTCAGCGCAACATAAGATTTATTATTATTATCTTACGCTAGTTTGCTTGCAGTTGCATGTATCTACTTAAGAGACTCGGTCTTTAGTGGTCATATTAGAACTTGGTCAGCTTCTCTAACTTGCTGCACAGAGATCAGTTTAATGTGCTTCCCACACTCGCCTGGGCGACATCAAAGACTAAGCCAAAGCAGTTTTACAAAGTAGTATTCTGGCTGCAAAGTCGTGTCCAACAGAAACTGTGATGTAAGCTTATGTAGGGCCTTGTAGGCTACAATTGTACATGCAGCGTCCAGATTGTATGTAGCCTAGTTCTCTGCGTGTAAGTCATGTCGCTAAAAGTGTTTTCTTAATAGTAGCTTAGGCCTAGAATTGTGTGTAGCTGACTGTAGCCTTCAGCAGAAACAACAACAATAATAATAATAATAATAATAATAATAAAAATAATAATAATAATAATAAAAATTTAAAAAAAAAAAATAATAATAATAATAATAATAATAATAATAGTAATAATAATAACAACAACAACAACAACAACAACAATGATAATAATAGTAAAATAATAATCATAATAATAATAGTAATAATAATAGTGGAAATAGCTGAATTCAAGAACTGATGACTATATGATGACAATGATGTGCCTACTGCACAAAGCTTTTTATCATAATAATTATTTTGGAGTTAGCTCACATTTCCTCATCTAGCGCTCCAGTTTTCTTCTCATCATTATCGGGTGCAATTATAAGCCGTAACCATGGTTACACGTGTTGGTGAACAGCGCACATGAGCTGGCCTATACACCGATGACGTTTTCTCGTAATTGAGGATAAGTTCCCGCGGGCTATATAGAAGAATTTACTTCGTTTCTGCATCACGTGCGAACGGACGAAAATAAGGGACGATGGCACGCGTAACATGCATTAAGAAACCGATTGATAATCTGATAATAATGATGATTTCCTTTATTCAACAATCCGGTTGACAGACCGCATTCGGATATAGTGTGCAATTATGCAGCTGAAATAAGCTTAATTCACAAGAACGCAGATCACAGAATACATAGATCTTAACTACTAACAAACATGGACGGAGTTTGGTTTCCGTTCTGGGGGGGAGTTAAAAAAGAACTTGGGCTTTGTTGGGGCGGAAACGTGGTCCAGAACGAGCGGCGCCGACAATATTTTCTCGCCCCAAAAAGTTGATGATCTCTTTTTTAGTCATCTCTTAGTTTAGTTTCGATTATTCGATTGAATTTTCGTTCGTGAAAAAAGAGCCATTTTTCCCGAAAAAATGCATGCGTCTGGACCTTCTTGAGGGAGAGGGGGGGCTTAGCCCGGGAAAAGATACCATTTACACGGTTAAAATAGCCCACCCGATTGATTCTCATTGACAGCCGATAGCTACAGCCTAGTCCTTGGACTATGCAGCCTAGGCATAGCCTAGTCACGAAGAATTGGAGTGATCGTCCTAAACCAATCAATTAAAGCCATGCACAAATACAACGTACGGTTAAGGGTAGAAAATTAATAACTCCACGTAAGCAGCCTACACACACTTTTTTATTAGGTCATACGCGAGGTCTGAACGAGCAAAGTTATGGAGTAGAGTAAGGTCCGCCATAGACAAACTATAAAGTGATTCATCAAAAACAGCGCTATAAAAATTGGCGGCCATCTTGGCCACGTGCCCAGACTGAATAATTATAGCCTGTATTTGATGCACGACGTTCGATTTGATTTTCTGCAGTAAAACTATTCAGAAAATCGAAGAGGCAGAATTTACGAGCTATAAAATTTCTTCCTGTGGAAAGGAATAAATCGACAAGATTCAGCAATCGCAAGAAAAGCAGAAACGACTAAGATAGGCTATACCTTGGAGACTTGGCCGAACTCACGAGGAGAGTTGCTGCCAGCACATTACCTCTGTAGACTACATATAATATTATGGATCGACCCAGTAGTGAAAGTGAAGGCGCTGAGTTTTCGTATTCACCAACCACTTCATCATTAACAGTTTCATAGCCGTGCTGAACTGATGTAAACACGTCGAAGCCGCCACGGTGCCAACTGGTGATCTTCATCATCAGGGTCATTATGGTGCTTATACATGTCGGCCTACATGTAGATCTAGCTATGCTGGCTTATATCCTTGATTTTGCATGTCAGTAAACAGTAAATCATCATTGGTCTTCGCCAGCTTATGTATACAGCAGACTATATTTGACCCGCTTTGAACTCTGCTTCCAGCGTTGCGTAGGCTAGTCTACTTGCGTTGCTATTGATCGAGTGTTCTCCTGCACTACTGACTTTTGTGCAAATGCTTTGCTAGGTAGCCTATTGTTAATACTTTTCGTGTTGCTTTCTATACGTTATTGTGCTTATTCCGTTTTACTTTGTTCCGTTTACCTAATCGCCTAAGCATTGTCTTGTTTTTAAATCGCCAATTGTGGCGAAAATGTCGAAATCCTGAAGACGTCTTTAGTCAGGATTTCGACATTTTCGCAGCCGCTTGAGCGGTTCAGATTAAATTTTAGTCTAAACTGGTCAATCACGCTAGCATGACAACTCAAAATGATCACAGTCTGCATGTAGTTAGGTTACTTCTGTAACAATTATGTTCTTTTATGAAGACTTTAAATATGAAACAATCGAACGACAACAGTTGTTCCGCTCTAAAACACGACACCTTAAAGTTTCACATCTAAAGTTTGATCGCAAATAATTGTGCGACGCGCATCGCAGCTTTTGAGGTGTACTTAAAACGACGTGCCATCATAATTTACGTATCAGCCGCGCTGATTGGGGCACTCGAGTATAAGTCGAAGCGGAAGAAGACAAAGATGCGACGGAATTTATATTCTGTTGTTCTGTACACAGTTCAGTGACGCTGCGTTGAAGATGGATAGCTTGTTACGCTCGGTTGATCGTAGACAATGCATCGTAGAATACGATTCTAAGATTCCGTCCGTTTGTTTTTATAGACGTGATGCCAACATGCACGAGCGGATCATCCGAACAGCAGCGATAGGATATACGTTGATTGATGCTGTTTGTTTCAGCTCTATATGTATACAGCTGGTATTTCCGTCTAAATGTCGTTCTAACCTATCTCTCTGTCTGTCTGTCGGTCTGTTTGTTTGTCGGTCTGCTTTCATGTCTACCTGGGTATCTATTGACCGATCGATACAACAATCAAACCTTTGCATTTATCCATCCAACTGTTCGTCCGTTCATCCATCGATAGGCGAACTGTGTAATTTTTAGGAAGTTAACACTTCAATTATTGCAATGACCAATGAAATTATTATACATACATACATACATGCATGCATACATACATACATGCATACATACATACATACATACATACATACATACATACATACATACATACATGCATACATACATACATACATGCATACATACATACATGCATACATACATACATGCATACATACATACATACATACATACATACATACATACATACATACATACATACATACATACATACATACATACATATATGAATACATACAAAGACGTATGATAGATCTATACATACCGGCATACATACATGATTCAAACATGATACTTTATCATTGCTTTGTGACTGGCTCCGTTAATGCCCTGAACAACAGCCTATTGTCTAAGTTGCCAATGCTTTGCATGACATTTTACTGAGACGTCACAGCACAAGGTAAAAATATTGCTTCAATAAATTATTGTGCTTTTATACAGAAAGCGCGACACGATGTTATGACGATCTTCAATAGGTAATGAGATCTCTCCGTGGTATGTGATTTCCATGCTAATCTTTCTCTCCATTGTCAACAGACAAAAGAGTAGACAAAATGTATTCATGTATCGACCAAGCATCAGGATAGCGTTCACCCACCCCCTCACCCACCCCCAACCCCCTCACCCCACCGCGTATGCATCTGCATGACTGTCGGAACGTTTTGTAAAGCTTCAGCGTTTAATCCTTTTCTAAACTGCGAGGGATTTAACTCAAACTTGTTTATTCATCGGTAAAATACAAAGATAAGCAAAACGGCAAAACAGATAACAGTGTACAATGGGAATAAGCAGCCATATTTTACTCGCAAATAAGTAAGGAGGAGATCCGTGAGAAAGGGTTATGCAGAAAGGGACCGATCCCGCTAAACATGGGCAAACACATGCAATAGGCTCATATAATTTTGTATGAAGATGATAGAGAGTGTTTTAGTTTTTTAGGCAATAAAGACAGAAAGAGAAACGAGTGTAAATTCGTCAAACTCTTACACAGTTTATTATTCCATTTGTTATCAGTTTCTTGAGCTAGACCAAAGTCATGTGTAAAAATGTTGACGACATCATGTTCTCTAGTTAATTAAAGGCTACGTCGATGTAGATCCATAGCCTATAAAATAATTATAAGGATGTCTTTTTATTTGTTAAATTAATTTGTATTTTAGATGTTCATGAGGTTTTCAGAGGCTTTGCAAGAAATTGTTAAACGCGTTACACGACTTCAATATAGGCTTAAATATTTGAACTTTATACGTTTATTGCTGTACCATCAAAGTCACTATGTATTGCCTTGTCTCTGCGTGATTGTGGTAAGGGAAACATGGCATGATACAGGACTTTTTATAAGAAATTTGTAGAACTGCTGTACAACCAGGAAGTTTTTTTAGTGCGGCTTGGTTTGGCGAAAATTTTCCCCAAGAAATGACACAAGTCGGCGACGAATGTCCCAAATTTTTGCCAGAAATATCGCAAGTCGGGGACAGAAAAAACTGATGACCTTTTATACTTATAGTAATCAACTTATAAATTGTTTTATTTCACCTCCTGATTATTTTTCACTGCACATGTCCTTCTTCTTCCGTGGGAACCGGCATGCAATTGCCTTTTTTTGATGATTTCCACTGCACGTGCACAACTACATTTACAACTGCACAAATTCATTTACCACTGCACAATTTGTGTAGAACTGCACGTTAAAAAAACCCTGGCGTGAAAAGACCGATATTTTAGGCCAATTGAATTTTAAAAAACTCCATGATATGCGACATAGGCATATATGTCTGAGCTATCCAATCCTGCACTTATCGGTACTTTAAATTTGCTTTTCTGACATGACATTGTGCAGATGTTGGCCTGTGTATACTTGACCGCTCATAGCTTGCATTCACTGACCAGAAGGTAGACTGCTACAGAGATTTATGATCAAAATAATGGCTTTCCGGTATACGTTGCATTTATCGTGTGCACATATACCAGCGCATCGTTTGCTTCCGAGCTTAAGTCTTCTGTATTCTTTGTCGGCATTAAATTGTCTTCATACTTTCAGGCTCCTCTAGCTTTCAACTCCGGCATGTCAGGGCCATTTGTAGATCCGTCTTCCTTTCTACCATGACATCCATAGTCCACGAATTTGTCTGTCTCTGAATTGATTATATAGCCTACCGCAATTCCATTCTCATTGGCCCTCACAAGGTCCGCTATTCAATCTGTTCCCAATGCTGCCCAATTGGTTTCTCGCCTTTCTAAATACCCACATACATCATCGCTCACGGTCATGAACCAACTCAATGGTTCTCTCTCTCTCTCTCTCTCTCTCTCTCTCTCTCTCTCTCTCTCTCTCTCTCTCTCTCTCTCTCTCTCTGTCTCTCTGTCTCTCTGTCTGTCTGTCTGTCTGTCTGTCTGTCTGTCTCTCTCTCTCTCTCTCTCTCTCTCTCTCTCTCTCTCTCTCTCTCTCTCTCTCTCTCTCTCTCTCTCTCTCTGCTTCTCATATAAAGTCCTTGCTTTGGTCTTCAAGTCCAAACGGGAGTTTGACCCTAAATATATCTAAGAGATTCATTTTCATTCTCCTCCTTTTGCATCTTCCATCCATATCTCTCCTTCTTTTTCTTCATCTTGTTAGCTATATATATATATATTTCTTCTCACAGGGATGACACACTGGGAGCGCTACTGAATGCCGTGAATGGCCATGGCTGTGAGTGGCGCTATAGAAATTCAGAATTACATCACATCACATTACAAATTCAAGCTATTGCAGTCAATTCAATGCACAGAAAATAGTTATAGAAATGTCTATCATTTTGAACATTTTCGATCAAAACATAAAGTAGAATTTCGGCCTCAGAATAATAGTCATAAGGATATCATTTTGAGCCAGAAAAACAGTTTGACGAAAGGTTTAATATTTTAAAGGTATCTTCGCTGTGGATTGGTCTGTTTACCGGACCATTTGGTGTCGGAATAGAATCAGCTTCCACGAACACTTAACTATAGATGACATTCGTCTCGACAGCAATACATATAAAAAGAGAACTAAGTATGCACTTAGGAGTCATATATCTGCCATATCCGCGAGCAGTCAATTGATATCGTCTGATTGTGTTAAGGACTGAGCCCCATCAGCAGCGGTGCTTTCCCTTCCCCGATGGACCACGAGCTCCATCATAAGTGCCGCATAGAGACCTAGAAAATATAATAAGTTAATTACAGTAACAATTGAAAATGTGTCCACGTCTGAAACCATTGGATCGCTGCCCACTGGAACCTTAAAAAACTAATCGCTTGTTTGTTAAACTACACGTCGTGACGTCGTTCATCCTTTTATTCACTGTAGGCTACATGTAGGTAATATTCACCATTCAGGCTCGTCCCATGGATGTGACGATGTAAAGGTTTCAAATTACCCCCCGGTTTCAGATTGCCCCCTGGACACTAGATTTGCATCAATCTTCGCACTTATTGCACTAAAAGATCAGGAAAATCATCCCGCTTCTTGTATTAGTCTGACGAATTTCATCCGTCATCCCGCTTCGTGTTTTGTTATCAATATTTTTATCCGATGAAAAAATAATAGCCTCGAAACCGTTTCTCCATGTAACTTCAGCGGCGATTAGTATTTTAGTTGCAGATGAAAATATTAATTTTTTCTGATTATTTAGTGCAATACGTGCGATGATTTATACAAATTACAGTTTGCAGGGGGTAATGTTTAGGGGGAGGGGGTGTTTTTTGAAACCTTTACAATGGGGCAACGGCATAGGCTCATCCACAACGGCAGTGCTCAGAATGATTTCACGCAGATATTTATTTTGCGTGCTGGCAGAAAGTACATGTACACTTCATTTCCTGAACTCATTCCACAAGATATATTTGGCCCAGCTATATATAACTCATTGCACGCAATATAGTTACTTCAAGTCATAAATTATGTTGCCCAAGTTTCGTTGCGTGACTTTTCTAACCAGACACCATGAGAACGATTTGCAGACATCAATCATTAAGAATAAACAATAATTCGACTTGAGACGAGATGATACTACAGGACATGCATATACAGGTTCTGTGCAATATAATATATATTTAACAACAGTCCAATATATATACATATGAATATATATATATATATATCGATTTATAATTTTATATTCGATATTTTTACTTGGGTGTCCTACAATAAAAAGACAAAGTTTGAGAACCACTGTTCTATATGCTGCATAGCCTACATCCACAGCCCCATTCAGTCATTTGCAATATAGCACATGGACCTATAATCATATTATATATGTATATAGATCTAATACGTGTATATAATAGTATCATATACATATAAATCATATAAACATAGATTTATGTTAGTTGGATATGCAGTATGAGATTGTAACAATTATATACAATGTTATACATTGTTTATAATTATAATATCATGTATGTATGGATGTATGTATTTCTTATTGTATTATATGTGTGCATGCATGTATTATGTTTGTACGCATGTATCTGCTGCATGTATGCATGCATGCATGTATGCATGTATGCATGTATGTATGTATGTATGTATGTGTAATATTGTGTATATGTATGTACTTGAGGCAGCACAGATAAAGAAGATGCCTGTGTATACGTCGACCACGACATCCGCATGCTCCCCATCTCCTCATCCTTCTCCTTCTCCTATTCCTCCTCCTCCTTCTCTTCCTCCTTCTTCATGTCATCTCCGATCATTTCAGTGAGATGCGAAGTTGTGCGCAGAAAAGCGATCGATACAATTAATCTAATGCGAGTTTGTTGGGCTATGAATCTGTTATCGAGAAAACGTGTCGCTAGGGGCGCGCTCCTCCGATTAAGCAGACTGCTCGGATATGACGTAGATCAAGACATCCATCACTTCCGCTGCTTAAAGGACATTAGAGGGGCGAGGTCGGCGTGGAACCAGCGTTTCTCTTTCTTAATATAGCAGCCGGATAGAAAAGACGCCCGACATTGATAGAAGATTTCTCGATGTAGAGTGGCGTCATCTGTGTGTCGACGGAAGAGCGGTCTTCGTCGTCTGCGTATACATACGTCATTCGCATAACAAAAGCATATCATATGATCTCACTCATGACACATCTATTTTCTACCATGCCAGACGTTATTTCATGCATGGTCATCGATCCGCCAGGAAATAATTATGCATCGTCACAAGTTATGTGGCATAGATAAAAGTCATGAAGCTGCTCATGTATATATATATATATATATATATATCTTTATCGATGACAAATATATATAATTATAGGCTATATGTATATCGTTATCGATGACAAATCGTTATCTAAATATAGATAATTTGTATTTTTATTTATTGGCCTGTGTTATATCGTTCGATATTATGCTACTATATTATGAAATTATGGAACAGTGGCGCCGCCACTGTGGCGGTGCAAACATTATTTTGCTTATATGACCTGTCAAAAGTATTTGGTATTTTAATATCTGCTTCACATCTAATTTCCTCGACCTACTAATTTCCTCGACCTACTAAGTTACTGCAATAGGCTATATATGACGTGACCTGTCTAAAGTGTCTAGCTGGCGACGTCACCGTTATGAAACCTCTCAGGATCTGCTGAGTTTTGCGTGGAGTGTCGTCGTATGATATCACTTGATGTAGGAGGACACTGTCCGAGTGTAACGGAGTGGTCCTTGAGCTAACCACGAAACCATGCACGTTCAATGTCATAATCATGATCATGATCCTCACACTTGCATCCACTATCCAACTCATGCAGGTGTAATGAATACTTTGGCAGCACACAGACGGTGAGAAGATAAGACGGTGAGGGAGAGGACTGTCCATCCATCTCATGTTTGCCAAGGCTGAGAAAATGAAGCCGATAACACTTCATACCGATAAGATGGCTGCTCTTCGTCTTCAAAATCGCCTCAGATAATCAAACGTTTAGATTTATCAATATCCAATAACGTTTGATAATTCCAGAGAAGACGCCAATATTGAGAAGTTCAAAACCTCTACGGTAGCAGAAAATAATATTCTTGCATATTATTTTGTGGATTTTAATCAGAGCGTTTTAATAAATCCAGAAACGCAGTGATCTGTTTCACAGTCTTAAAAATGTCATTGCTGACGACCACAAAAGAATATCGTTAAACACAGCCGTAAATATTTCACTTGAAAGGTCGTTTGATGAAATAACATCGAATAAAAATACACTTAATATTTCGAGACAGTATAACCATGAAATGAAATCGAGGAGAGAAGAAGAGCAGGCGGCAGTAATATATTTATACAGACAGAAAAAGTAATCATACAGATACAGATAGATGATTGATAGATTATTGATAGATCATTGATAGATTATTGATAGATCATTGATAGATGATTGATAGTTTATTGATAGATCATTGACGGATCATTGATAAATCATTGATAGATCATTGATAAATCATTGATAGACCACTGATAGATCATTGATAGAACAGTGATAGAACAGTAATAGAACATTGATGGGTCTTTCTTTAATCATCTATGGATAATTCATAAATCATTCATAAATCATTCATAGATCATTCATAGATCATTCATATTATCATTCATTGATCATTCACAGATCATAATTGAATATCAAAAAGTTCAGATTGAATGTTTATTAATCGTCGTTGTCTGAAGGAATCTATAGCCTACGTAAGAACAATCTAGTGAACGGTTGCGTTTCATGGATGTTTTCTTGATTAAAGAGTTGGCATCGTGAATCGCTCCCTATAAAAAGAAAGATGGAAGCATGCATGCTAATGCCATACGTGCTGCTTTTAATCCTTTCCGATGGCCTTCTGATAAATCGTCAGTTAAACAATGGCATCGTCGTAGTCTATGGATTCAGCCTTGTCGTCGTTTGCAAGACACTATAGGCCTACTCACGATCGTGTTTTATGTTCGTCTGCTTTGGAATCGTCTCGTCTTTGAAATCGTCAATGTTTACTACAGCGCTGATCTCGTGAATTCCATCCCATTGAAAAGCCACTGTCACCGCACACACCATTCTTATACCAATGAACAATCGTCCAAAATGGCTTGCCTCGGAACATTCTAGCCTTTCTTTCGTGATTCTCTGGAATGTTATTACCCATTATAAATTAAGCCTACGAGCTGAACGTGGCCATATGCATTGTGCACATGCATTCTATATACCGTGGGTCCCACACACACTTCAGACAGGCTCACAACAACATCCATAAACCACAGACTAGATACTCGCAGACATTTGATTGTACGCGCGGTAGACGTAGCGGGAATCCTTGGCTTTCTTATGCAGAAAGATGTAACTGCAGACACTAGACACTGAGCCTACAGAGCTCCGAGGGTTACCTCGAATCATGCAGAGTGATTATTCGGCCGCGGGATTTATAGGAGGGGCTCAAAGAATATTATACGACATGTTTCCTATGGATATTTATAATGCAGAAATGATTTGCATAACATAATAAGCGTTTTAGAAGGTTCATAAGTCTGTGTCAGAACTGCTATCGAGTCCTGTTCACGGACAATAGCCTAAAACAATGTATCAGATAACAATAGACTCTTATACAAGATCTAAACAACAATTCATAAAACGCAAGTAGCCATACGTAAGCCGTATAATAAACAATATATCAGATCTAAATAAATGTATCAGATCTAAGTAATAAACATCGTATCTAAATAGCAATAGCCTTTGTAAGCCTTTAGTAACAATATATCAAGCCTATTTAACAATATATCTGAATTAAGAATCGATATATCAGGCCTAAGTAACAATATTGACCTACGTCTAGGCCTATTACAGAGGCCTGAAATTAAATACACCTAGCCTATACTCAGAGTCATGCATCGAATCTAAGGTAACCACCACGCAAATTGACCTTGCCCTGAGCGCAAGGCCGTAGCTAGGGGGGTGTTTTGGGTGTTTGAACACCCCCCGAAATGGAAAATGTGAAAAATAATATAATGCATTCACGAGCACATAATCTTAAAAACATGAAATAAAACCATGAAAACACCCCCCGAAATATGCCAGATGACAAAAAAAGGTCATCTGTTTTTTAGGAAGGGAAATTGGTGAGTGAAATACCCCCCGAAATCAAATCCTGGCTACGGCCTTGCCTGAGCGGTCTCCTCCTACTCGATTAGATGATAAGTAACACAGGAAATTCTGTTTAAATCTACATGTACAGTACAAACTAATAAATTATTGAATATGTACCTTTTCACAGACTTTCAGGCGTTATAATTACGGTCTAAGTATTCAAGAAGTTGGATTTATCCAAGATATTGATCATATCCAGGAAAAGAAGAAGATTATGGCGTAGGCCTATACTTGGACTTAGACGACTGATAGACCAACGGTCAGCATCTGCGATTTAGCTTTTAAAATTGATGTGATGCTCTCGACAGCAAGACTTATCAACAGCTCTATTATTTTATCGCCGAGTATAAAATTACGCCAGCAGAAATCCATGTTGCAAACAGAATTGCTGACCTTTGATCTGATCCAATTCAATCTTATCTCATATCTGATGCGTTTCTCTGCTCAAAGAAATATTTCTACCGTCTCGATAAAACAACCAATCGGATGAAATGTCGGTCAATGCGTCTGGCAAGGAGAGGCCGAGAAAAATCTTCATCGACCAACTAAGAGACCTGCAGTAGGATATTTAGGCTATGTGGCACAAGAGGCGTATAGGTACAAGTAGTACGTTGTATGTGTTTGCTTCTGGAGTTGGCAAACGATCGCCCTATTTAAACGTTTCATGAGCGGTGTAATCTCCAGCTCCGCCACTGCAGGGTTGCACTCTGCCAGTGCCAGTCCCAAGCCTGGATAGAGGAGGAGGAAGGCGACACTAATCATCTTCGATATGGCAGTGTTGTTAAACAGTATATATCAAGTGTAATCTCGAAGCCACTTTAAAACCAATGAATTCAGGGCTTTCGGATTTACAAAATCCGTTTCTTTAAGCTGTGCACGTGATGGTCAGCATGGAATCTGCGATTAGGCCTATATACAATGTATACTAACAGCTGAGCCGTGCAGTGATAAGAAATAATTTAACGGTACAGGATACATGTATTTGGTATGACGCTGAAAGAACAAACTCGCTCTACTGGAGTGATCTAAATAACCTAAAATCGCTTTTTACATGTCCTTAAAATAAGCAGAAAATAATGTGGCCATGCATGTGTTACTTGATTTTATAGTTTGTATTTTTCCAGCCTTAATACCTGCTTCTACACTGACGTTCTCTCCTTAAACTTGAAGTTAGCATAGGCTACGAGCATTCATAACGCCGTTGCCTCCTTCGTTCATCTGTACAGACTGAGTTTCTTGTCCCTGGCTTGCAGGCTTCCATAACCCAACTTTCTTTGGTAGCTGGCCCTGCCACCTGAAAGGGACCTCCTGTGCCACTTCGCCTAGTGCTCACTACTTAGGGGCCACTCCAGCAGGTTCTATTCTAGCCCTAAGACTGTCCCATCTAGTGAAGGTTGGGTCTGACTGGTTAGTCTTGAAGGAGTATTTTTAATGCTTCTAATAAATAAGCACAGTTGCATTGTTGTGCCTTGTGTTTAAAGTCCTCCATAGAAATCAGAATGTCTGATTTTCCGCCTTTCTCGCAGTCTCTCTGTAGGTAACAATTGTCTGTGATCTTTGTCTCCTTCAGGTAAACGATTCCATCTGGAACCTGTCGGACGCCCTCTGTGACACCTGGATTGCATTTGACGTCATGAGCTGCACGGCATCCATCCTCAACCTCACAGCAATCAGCGTCGATAGGTGAGTGCAATGTGCATGCGTCCGTCACGCATCGCTTGCTTCACGTCTCTTGCTCACCTTTTGCACTCAATCCGCTCCCAGGTCTCCATGAGTGCAGTGTAACAAAATGACATTCACAACGAAAGGTGCACGGCTGTAATTTAACAGTAGACATGGAAGCTTTTTGTTGGTATGCTGCTATTGATGGACTTTGGTTGGTATTTTGTCAATTATGGCTTTTAGTTGGTATTTATTTTGTCAATAGTTAGCTGGTATTTTGTCACTGATACTTTTAGTTGGAATTTTTGGGTATGTTGTCCCTGATTGCTTTTAGTTGGTATTTTTTCATTAATGGCTTTTAGTTGGTATTTTGTCGCTAATGGTTTTTGTTTCGTATTTTGCAATTGATGGCTTTTATTTGATATTTTGCAATTGATGACTTTTAGCTGATATTTTGTAACTGATTGCGTTTAGTTGGTGTTGCTATTCGTGGTATTTCAAATGGTATTTTGCTACTGATGTCTTTAGTTGGTACTTGGGAGGCTGCTTTGCAATTAAGGCTTTCTAGTTGTTGTTGGTGTTTGCTATTGTTGCCTTTTATTTTTCATTTTTTTCATTAATGTCCTTAGTCTGTTACAGTAGCTGTCAATGGGTGATTTTCAGTTGGTAATTTTGCGATTGATGGCCTTTTATGGTACTTTCATATTAATGACTTTTATAGTGGTGTCGTGCTGTATCCATTATCTCGCATGTTTATTTCTGTTGCGTTTCAACACCATCATTTTCTACTTAATATAACACATTTAAAAAATCTGATTAGAGACACGTAGGCTAAGTCTTGTAAATCCTGTCGGCGAGTGTCATTATGGCGCGAAATGCAACAGTCGTGCGCTTTTAAAATAGCACGCAGTCTGCACCAAAGAAGCTATTGACTTGAGGCTTTTGATGTTTGCAAAGTAAGACGCGTGTCCATAATAAGCTTACGCACAGACTAAGATAATTATGAATGTTAATATTGGGTTCTTACGGAAAATTTCCCAAGTAATAGAATTATTTTGGATAACGGAGGTCATTTATTCGTACCCATTGCCGTCAAAAATGGCTGGCGTCAGGAACTGATGATGAATTGATGATGATGATGATGATGATGATGATGATGATGATGATGATGATGATGATGATGATGATGATGATGATGATGATGATGATGACAATAGCAAAGTTGATGCAGAGTAGATCTAATTTATCCTAATAATTACAGGTTCTGCCCTAAAATGAAGTTATAACTCGGATGTCTGATTTTCTGCTGCACACGCAGCTTTGATCTAAAGAAATCTAGCCTAATAAGTAAGTAAGTAAGTAGATAAGTAAGTAAGTGAGTATTTTCTTTACTTCTCCACTTGCAAACGCATAATGAGACATCGCTATAATAGGGGCCTGCATCGAAGTAATAAACGCACAAATAATATAACAAGTTGAATAATAATTATTAAGATATGAGCGTTAGACAAGTCATCTACACAGCGTTCTGGTAAAAAAATTCGTTTTCGATCAACAAATCACAGCGTGGTATCTCTAGATCAGCGTTTCCCAAAGTGGGTTCCGCGGAACCCAGGGGTTCCGCGGGGCGTGCACAGGGGTTCCGCGAGAAGTTGATAAAATATAAATTTTTGAGAAATTTTACTGCAATACAGCAGCTTTTGAAAATGCACTGGAAGTTTGTCAGTCATCTTTTGTGTTTTGTCCCAACCCAACCTTTTAGTGATTACTATGTATTAATTATGCAAGCTTAGACATCACTTAGTGAACGTAACGTAGGTCAGAGTTTTAAGTCGGAAGAGAGACGCAGTCATCTTTGTTATCGTTATCTGAACGAAACTAGTCTGAACACCGTTAAGCGCAAATTTTAAAAGAATCTCCAAATCAGATCTTGCAGCAGTAGCAACCAACAATGATTTTAATTCGTTTGTGTAAAATTTAAAAAAATTAGTAATCTACGTAAGCTAACTAGGCCTAAATGGTTCTAAATCTCGTTAAGGCCTATTTAATTTGGAAATGTGGAACCTGGGACTAATATCGATATTAGTCCCAGGTGGAATGCTTTCCAGACTCATACGATTTTTTAATGGATGGTGTTCTTGAGGAAACCATCGTTCAGAAATTGCATATCATATTATTCACGACTTCATAGCAAACTTAGTTAAAACCCTTTGGGGGTGAGGTGACGATTTGTAACGCCAGAGGTGAGGTGGGGTTTGACAAACCCCAATACATATTTTTATTTTCAAGCCGCGATATCAAATGGAAAATACTAAGTTGAGTTAAACTATTCTTCTATGATCAATAATCAACTAAACAGACGATTACCACGAACAAATATCTGCTTTCAATCCATATTAGATACCCAGAAGGTGAACCCATCCAATGTGTACTTAACCCATGCAAGTTTGGGCCCTCGTGCAACATTATCAAATGCACGAATAACCATAATATTCCATTATACCGGCATATATTTTTAATACAACATAAAATGTTTTAGCCATCATTGTCGTCAGCCTTCTCAATGCCAACACAGAATTGACGTGTTCAAGGCACACTCGCATGCCAAATCATGGCTCATAAAATCAACATGTATAATTGTTTGTATACGAAAAAATGCAATTTCCTTTAAATATGCAACAAAATAAAAAAAAACTGTTTGTTCAAATTACCTGAAATTGTGGTAAAGTGTCCGTATTTCATATTCACAAAGGTAGAAAAAAATAATTAGAACTGGCTCCATGTTTTCCGCTAAAAATTTAAAGTAGAATGCCTCTGGGGTGTGTCACACCCCACCTCACCTCCGAAGGGTTAAACGCTTTCCTTTCATGAATTGCGATAATAATAGGATAAGAAACCACTCAATGCAGGTGAAAAGCAGCCAACTCTTCTACGGGCACTACGAACTTCTTTGTGACGTAACGCGAATGAAGCAGAATTCCAATGCACCTAAACATTCTAACCTCATGTAGGATCCACAAATCGTGGTTTTGAAAACAGTGGAATTTAATCCTTCGTGAATTTGTAAGAAAAATAAACTTTATATAATTTAGTGTAGGCCTATTTAGGTATGTAGGATGATAAATTAATAGTAGCCTTTACCTCCCGTGCGTTCTGCATGATTCAATGCGTCTAGTTGAGTTTGGGGTTCCGCCAGAACATTTTAGGACTCGAAGGGTTCCGTGGTCCAAAAAGTTTGGGAAACGCTGCTCTAGATTATGTCAGCGAGACCTATGAGAGTTTAAACCCGGTTACTCGTTCTGGCGGGAGAAGATCACTTCTGCCCAATTTTTATTTATGAAATAAACATTTTGTGTTCATGGCAGCAGGGACTTAGGCCTACTGTAGATAAGGCGCTTATTTTTAACATCGGTGTACGCCGCTGTAGACTCTGTATAGGCAACGGACTAATCCAAAGACATGATCATTGATCAAGGAGACTGGTGCATCTCCCCCACAAGACTTCCCGCTGACATGCCAGCCTGGGACACCACAATCGACTTTCATGTTTCGTGCTGTTTTTGGTATTGTCATTGTTGTTAGTGTTACTACTACTGCTTCTGCTACTGCTTCTGCTACTGCTGCTGCCACTACTACTGTTGCCACTATTACTACTACTGCCACTACTACTACTACTGCCACTACTACTACTACTACTACTACTACTACTACTACTACTACTACTACTACTACTACTACTACTACTACTACTACTACTACTACTACTACTACTACTACTACTACTACTACTACTACTACTACTACTACTACTACTACTACTACAACTACTACTACTACTACTACTACTACTACTACTACTACTACTACTACTACTACTACTACAACAACAACTACTACAACTACTACTACTACTACTACTACTACAACTACTACTACTACTACTACTACTACTACTACTATAAACTACTACTACTACTACTACTACTACTACTACTACTACTACTACTACTACTACTACTACTACAACTGCTACTACTACTACTACTACTACTACTACTACTACTACTACGAGTCTACGACTAATGCTACTATTACTGTCACTACTTCAACTACTGCTACTGCTGCTACTACTACTACAACAACTGCTACTAATACTACTACTACTACCACTACAACTAATACCACTACTACTACGGCCACTACTACTACTGCTACTACTGCAGGAAGGATAAAATTTAGGTATGAAAACTTCTGCTCTCTAGAAAAGATGAAATGTTTACTTCCCGAAATTGACAAATCTTCGACGACAAAGAATCTGAGAGCCACGCGAGACCATTCTTCGCAAATAAGTCAATAATGAAATGATCGATAGTCCATCGTCCTCTGGTCCTTGTCCTTAGTCCTATAATATCATGTGTTTACTGTTGTTGATACAAGCACGGCTACTCCAACCGCTGCTTACTTTCGTCTTTGCCATTGCGTAATGTTATGGTTATCGTGGACAGAATGTTTAATTAATGGCTTCTGTGAGCTTATCCCTCACGCCTTTCCAGTCTCTTCAAAAGTTCAGCAGCGCAGCCTATAGGCCTAACCTAATGACTGTACTGAGGTAGCTAATGGCTAGTTTATAAGTGTCTAAAGTTCTTTAACTTGTTTACTTAAAACAACGATCGGTTTCTTGTATTCAGTTTCTTCAAATCTCCAAAAGTTGCAATCAACACAAAATTCACCAACAACGGCAAATAATTCAATGATACGACAGAAACGCCATCTTATTAACTCTTCCTTCAAAACTACTCCTTCTACACCTGACTAGCACACCTACATACGCCTATCTCACTCTTAGCGTACACTCTTCCTTCAGCCGCTCTGTCCGTCTCTCTGTCCCTCTCTGTCTTTCTCTCTGTCTCTGTCTCTCTCGCTCTCCGGCGACGTCGCGCCGCTGCAACTTTCCCGCCACCCAGGCACCTGGCCTTCCTCAGCTGTACGCTCTTGCATAACAATTAGCTGACCATTATAATGCTATACAAAATTAGCTTACATTACCTCTTTCCTTTCTTTTAAGGAGAGCTAATTATCTTTAAAAATTAGCGAACGTACCTTAATTAAAACAATGCAAACAATTCTTAATTATAGCCTAACATCAGAAAACATCTTACGCTACAGTCTAGACAAACAATCAGCTACTACATTCAGTTTACCTTTCTTGTAGTTCAACAGAATGTCAAAATTTTGCAACGATAATGACCATCTGACTAACTTAGCAGATTTCGACATTGATTCAGTCAAATAAACTAAAGGATTATGGTCTGTAAACACATTGATTTTAGAACCAATAATAATTTCTTTCAACTTGTTTAAAGCCCAAATGATTGCATAGGCTTCCTTCTCAATCGTCGCCCATCTCCTCTGGGTATCTGTCAGCTTCTGACTGATAAATGAAACAGGACGTTCTATCCCTTCATGGTCCACCTGTGACAGAACAGCTCCCACAGCAAAATCACTGCTATCACAGTACAAATTAAATGGTTTACCAACCTCAAACATATATAGAACCACATTTGACAATATAATCTGTTTCAGTGAATCAAAGGATTTCTGATGTGTCTCAGTCCAAACAATGTTTTCAGGTACTTTCTTACTGGTTAAGTCTGTCAATGGTTTAGCAATTTCAGCAAAATTACAAATAAATTGTCTGTAAAATCCAAAAAATCCTAAGACCTGCTTCACTTGCTTCTTCGTTTCAGGTTTCTTCAAATTAATCAAACTGTCAATCCTATCCAGATTCATCATCTTCTTCCCTGATCCTATAAGGTGACCGATGAATTTCACCTCACTCTTACCAAACACACATTTCTTCAAGTTCAACGATACATTATGCAGTCTTATTTGTTTCAAAAACAATTCCAAATGTTTTAAATGAATGTTCCAATCATCAGAATGTACAGCAATGTCATCAACATACGGTTCAGTGAATTCATGAATCGGTTGCAAAATCATATTTATCGCTTTTACAAAAGTCCGTCCAGAGTTTATCATTCCAAAAGGAACACGCGTAAATTCGTACAGTCCATTATGTGTAACAAACGCAGTCTTCCATTGATCACTCTTCTTCACAGGACAAGTCCAATAGGCACTGCGAGAGTCCATAACGGAAATAAACTTGGATTTCCCGACTTTGCTCAGGACATCATTGACGATTGGCATAGGATATCTACAGTTCTCAGTAAAAGAGTTAATGTATCTGTAGTCGCACGCCAGTCTCAAGGATCCATCCTTCTTTTTGACAATGACAAGTGGACTTGCCATTCTGCTTGACGATGGTTGAATGATGTTTTCTTTCAGCATCTCTTGTATTTGTCTTTCCACTTCTGCACGGTATATTAATGGTATTCGATATGCCACGAATTCTCTTTCTCGAAAGTCTGGTTTCAGCACCACTTCATGTTCTACTAATGTGCATAGTCCGGGTTTGTCAGAAAATCTGTCTGCATAACGATTTAGTATTTCCAGCAATTGTTTCTGTTGATCGCTCGTAAGGTGTCCAATTTGTTCATAATCCAATTGAAGAGATTTCTGTTTTGTCTCTGAGTGGTCTTCTTTTAGTGGTATTTCTACAACTGATCCGAATTCGTCATCCTCTTCCACGATCAGACCACATGACAAAGATCTTGTGATGAACTTTCTCATCTTGTTGGCATGAACAATTCGTCGACCATTTTCATTCATGTCCACGAGATACGAATATTTGGATCTTCTTTGCAAGACAGTGCATGGACCATGCCATCGTGAGACAAGTTTATTGGTTGACGTTGGATACAACACGATGACATTTTCTCCTGGTTCGAATTCTTTATCTTTTGCTCTTTTGTTATATTGACTGGCATATTGTTTTTGTTTTTCATCAGCACAACTCTCAGCGAAAGTCAATGCTTTTTCCATGTCTGCTCTTAAATTCTTCAAGTACTTTGCCGGTTGCACTCCAATGTTCGGTGGTAAATTTATCTCTTTGGTCCAGCTTTCTTTAAGAATGGTTAGTGGCCCTCTCGGCAACTTTCCATAGACCAGCAGATATGGTGTCACTCCTGTAGTTGCATTTGGCACTTCTCTCAATGCCCAGACAGTAAATGGAATGATTTTATGCCACTGTCTCGGATTTTCCACAATGACATGATGAACCATCTTCTTGAACGTTTGATTCCATCTCTCCACTATTCCGGCCGCCTCTGGATGTCCTGGCGAATCAAATCGAGGACAACATCCCATCAATTTCAGAAATTCTCTCGTTAGGCTGGCTGTAAAATTTGTTCCTCTATCACTCGTTATCACTGACGGAACTCCTACATCCATGAACAGCTTCATCAGAGCTTCGCATACAGCCTTAGCAGTCAATGACTTCATCAAAAAATTGTCGGCCATCTTGTACATGAATCTACGATGCACAGGCAATATTTATGCCCTGCTGCTGACGTCGGTTCGATTGGTCCTACGACGTCCATTGTCATTCTGCGGAACGGAACATCTTCCCTTGGTATTGGTGTGATCGGTACTCGATCCATCACCAAACTTCGTGCTTTCAACTGACACTTCTCACAGGACTTGCAGAACTTCATCACATCTTTACGCATCCTTGGCCACACAAAGGACAACTTGATACGTTCTCTTGTCTTCTCTTCTCCCAAGTGTCCGCCGAATACTGACTCGTGTGCCAATTCCATCACCTGAATTCTTCTTTCCTTCGGCAACACCAACTGGTACACCAACTGATCCAACATTTGATGCCTCTTATACATCAACCCATTCACCACACTAAACTCTGATCCTTTGTCTTCAGCTATCTTCCACCACGACTTCAGTGACTCGTCATTTCTCTGCTGCTCTTCAAATTTCTTTGCATCTGCCAATTGTCTTTCATCATTCGTATTCTTAGCAAACAAATCTCTCAGACTCGCATCCACTTCACTATCCCTTCCAGACTCATCATAATCATCACATTCACACGCAACCATCTCTTTTTCTATTTCATTGTTCCCGGATGTTACTCCTTCTTCTTCTTCTTGAACACTTTGTTCATCCTCGCTTTCTGTGTCATCATCTGGCAAACTTTCATTTATCTTTTCCTCTTCTCCTTCTTCCACTTCTCTTCTCCGGCTCTGTGCTCTCGTAGTCACATTCGCTTGTAGTTCTCCTTGCAGCACACTCACTGGTGGAGTCTCTTTCAGTTCTGCGATTATCTCTGGATGTAGCAAGAACTTTTCTTTGTTATCCTTACACAAAACTGCCGGAATGCTGGCACATACCAAAGTTAAATATGGCGCAATATTTACTTCCTTGTCTTTCAAACTTGTTCCTACGTCATAGCAACTCATCCGCACTTCTATTTTCACCAACTTAGCTGGAATGGGCTCTCCAGCGACACATTGCAAATGTACCCTGCCAATTTCTTCTACGATTGCTCCTTTCAACAATTCTTCATTGATTACTGGAATCTCAGTACCAGAGTCAATCAATGCCTGGACTTGCACGGGATGACAACTGTCATCCTTTCCCCGTATCTCTACATTCACATGCTGCAGTAAAGTCTTCTTCATACGTTGACAATCATCTTTACTTTCAGTTTCTCGACCAATTTCTGTGATGGGAGTAGACTTTACCACTTCTCTCTGTATAGTAAACTGAGGCGTGCACTTCATGACTGACTTCACTTCCGTTTCGCGGTTGTCTTGTTCTTCCAGCTGATTAGGTGCATTCATTACTTGAATCTGATTTACTCTGAGGTTTTCTGCACTTCGACTCAATCTATTTCTCAGATTTGTCATTCTGGGTGGTACTTGGCAATCCTTCACCAAATGTCTGTCTGACTGGCAATTATGGCATCGTTTTCTAACAATACTTGTCTGTTCGGTGCTTTCCCGCCTGTAATTGTTGTACGGAGTGTATGCTGCATTGCCTTCTCTTTGGCGTCCCATCACTGGAGTTCGACTGTAGATTTGTCTGTCTCCCATTGCCTCCTTCCTATCTTGCCCAAACTGTCTTCCATGATAACTATCTTTCCTTACTTCATTACTTCTGGCTTGGTTTCCTGTTTCTTTGCTATTACTGTTCCACCTGGTTTGCTTTGAACTATTACCCCATGCTTCATATTTCGGTTTATCGTGAAACATTACACCAATTCGATTATTTACATGCATGTCTGCGAGATCTGCAACGTTACTAGCTTCCAAGCATTCAGTACCCTCTTTTGCAAGTACAAACTGTAGTGGACCCGGTGGTAGACATTCTTTCAATTTATCCGCCACCAACAGATCAAACAACTTCTCATAGTTTTTGCCCACTCGCCTACTTCTGACATAATAGTTCAACAAATTCTTCAATCTTGCTGTAAACATAGTGTATGTCTCCTCTGCCGTTTTCTTCGCATCTACAAATCGTGATCGATATTCTCTCGCTGTCAATTTAAATTCTTTCAGTAAATGCTCTTTCACTACATCGTAATTGTCTAGATCCTCAAAAGACAATCGGTTTAGCACTGTTCTCGCTCTTGGTGTCATTAATGGTAACAGCAATTTGACCCAAAACTGCTTTTCCACCGTAGAACTGTTGAATGCATTCTCAACTGTCTAAAAATATAATGGTACTTCCATCATATCATATGGCATCTTAGGTAACACGTGTTTCATTGCATCACCTATCTTCTTAATCTTAGACACCATTGTCTCACTTTCTCGGATCCTATTTTGTTCTGACTCCTCTCGGCTCCTTCTATCGTCTTCATCTCTTTTCTTCAGTCTATTTTGATCTTCCTCCCTACGCAGTTCTTCTTGTTCTATCTTCTGCTGCAACAATTCTAGCTGCTTTCTGCGTTCCTCCTTTTCAATAGCCATTTCTCTGAGCTGTGCTTCCTTAAGAGCGAGTTTCTTTTGTTCTAATTGTACTTGTTCTTCCCTTTCTCTTTCCGCTCTTTCCAGACTTTCTTTCTCCATTTTCAATTCTTCCTGTCGAATTTCTTCGGCTTTTTCTAATTCTGCCAAACGCATAGTTTCCTTGTCTTCCTCACGAGCCTTTTGCTCTTCGATCTGTTGTTTCCGTATTTCTTCATCACTTTTCCTTGCTCTCTCGTATTCTATCATTAATTCCATCCTTCTTCGTTCTGCTTCGTCACGATCTTTTTTCAGTTGTTCTAACTGAAGTTGGAACTGCTGCTTCTGCATTTCTATCTCATCTTGTCTCATCCTTTCTGCTTTTTCTGTTCTTACTTTTTCCTCTAGTCGAATCTTTTCTAATCGTTCTATCTCTTCTTGTCTTCGTCGTTCCTCTTTCTCTTTCTCCTCTTGTCTCCTTTCTTTCTCTTCTTGCCTCCTTTGCTCCTCTTTCTCTTTCTCTTCTTGTCTACGTTTGTCCTCTTTCTCTTTCTCTTCTTGTCTACGTTCTTTCTCTTCTTGCCTCCGTTGCTCCTCTTTTTCTTTCTCTTCTTGCCTACTTTGCTCCTCCTTCATCATCATAAATTGTATCAGCGCCTCCATAGACATCGGTGCCTGTGGTTTTTCAACTGGCTTCTCCTCAGCCCCACCAACCGCACCTTTCTCTTCAGCTTCCTTTTTAAGCCAAACCTCAGCTAAAGCTTCCATCAAATTTTCCCTAGACATCACATCGACTTCTTCCACGTCTAGACCGGCTTCAATTAGATATTTTATTATTCGATCAGAAGCCATCTTTTTTATATTTGCTTTTTTTTGTTCTGTAAGTTTCTCCATCTTACTTCTTTACTTCAGTGATTTACGTGAAGAAATCGAGGGAGTGGCTATGATTTTTGTGATTGGTTGACTTCAATTCTTATTGTTCCTCGAATAAACAAACAAGTTTTGTATACCTCTCTCTGGCGTTGCGTTGTCGTAATGTCGTTCGTATGCCCGTTGTATCTTCTCACCAGCTGCTCGGATGCTCGAAATATTTCTCCGGTCGATTAGATGCTCAGTTTCCTTCTCCCGTGTGGTCGGCTCCTCGTATTGTTTCGATATTCCGTCGTCCGTAAACTGGGATACGTAATCCACCGTCCGTGACTTGGATTCAAATATCCCTCCGACCGTAAACTTGGATTGACAATCCCGCCGTTCGTAAATATTCCTCCGACCGTAAACTTGGATTGGCTATCCCGCCGCTGTCACCAAAATGTGAGCTTATCCCTCACGCCTTTCCAGTCTCTTCAAAAGTTCAGCAGCGCAGCCTATAGGCCTAACCTAATGACTGTACTGAGGTAGCTAATGGCTAGTTTATAAGTGTCTAAAGTTCTTTAACGTGTTTACTTAAAACAAGGATCGGTTTCTTGTATTCAGTTTCTTCAAATCTCCAAAAGTTGCAATCAACACAAAATTCACCAACAACGGTAAATAATTCAATGATACGACAGAAACGCCATCTTATTAACTCTTCCTTCAAAACTACTCCTTCTACACCTGACTAGCACACCTACATACGCCTATCTCACTCTTAGCGTACACTCTTCCTTCAGCCGCTCTGTCCGTCTCTCTGTCCCTCTCTGTCTTTCTCTCTGTCTCTGTCTCTCTCGCTCTCCGGCGACGTCGCGCCGCTGCAACTTTCCCGCCACCCAGGCACCTGGCCTTCCTCAGCTGTACGCTCTTGCATAACAATTAGCTGACCATTATAATGCTATACAAAATTAGCTTACAGCTTCAATGATCGCACTAGTGTCTGATGCTCCAGACATCAATCGATGCCACACCATAACGTTCATGAACCGCACTGTCGTTGGTTCTTTTGTTTTGCTCTGGTATTGTGTCCTAATTTTGGCTATTGTTTCTCTTTATTGTCTTTCTGCTGCGTTTTGCGAGCAATTAATCTGCCGCCCGTTGTTCATCTGTGTTATTTTTACCTCTAGGCCTATAGCTGTTATGACACAGGCGTCTGTGTCATTTGTACGTCTTAATTCTTGAAACCGTCATCGGCGTGTAGGAAAAAAATCAAGTTTCCTACGAATACGAGATTCTTTCTTTCTTCGAAGCCGATCACTTTTGGAGTGACCTTTTTGCCAAGGCTTCTTCGAGTAAAAAACGATATATCGTATTTCGTCATTTGCACGAGTCTCAAATGCGCTTCAACGCAAGTACGGGTATACGTGCATTTTGCTACAACCAGATTGCATCGCATGCAGCAATGTAGATTCTATAGGCATTAAGGTCTACCCTAAGCCCAGGGCTTTTCAGCGAGCTGTTAATGCACACAAAATGTGTAGTTGTAAATGGATCTGTGCAGTTGCATAGAAGCACTTCCATGCAGCTAATAATAGTAAAAATAATAATAGTAAAAGAGTGGTGTAATCAAAACATTTACAGCTTAAGCAGATCTGCTCAGGACCGCGGACTTTGGAAGGGAACGATAAAATGTGCATTGGACACCTAAGCCTACGGGTTGTTAACCCATGGATGATGATGATGATGATGATGATGATGATGATGATGATGATGATGATGATGAATAAGAGTAAATAAAAGGTAATTGTCATCCGAATGGGAGTGATTTACCATGAAGGATGGAAAGGGAAAGAAGGGGGGTTGTGCATCTTTTTAAATTGCTTAAAAAATGCCCTCCTAGGTTCCTACGTGTGCGTTACTATACCTAGGCCTCAGCCTACTGGCGTTATTGGTTACGGAATTCAACATTCTGCATGCTACTCGCATTGGTGTCTGCAATCATTTTCAACGTGTGAACTGTGAACATATAGCCTAGACTCATTAATATATCCACGTGTAACCAACTAACCATTCGTATTTCGATCATTTTCCCGTGACACAGGTTAACCACGCGAGTGGGAATGTTGGCATGCATGCATGCATGCAGTAGGCCTATCGCAAAAATTACTTGTAATCGCTGATATACTGTTTCATCACCGCAACGAGTATCACGTTGGTTTCGTTTTCTTCCTATCGGTGTACACATATCGAATGTTCTCATCCTGCAAAATAACCGACACTCGATAGCTAAACTTCTTTCAGCACAGGATTCGATTTAATAAAGCGAGCGTTTGCAACCAGGGCATGGCTATAGGATAGTCAGACAAGTATAGAGTATAGACCTAACCACGGACATTTTATACAACAGCCTACAACTTACAGATTAATTAGCATAATAATAATAATAATAATAATAATAATAATAATAATAATAATAATAATAATAATAATAAAAGTAAAGTCCTATCCCGTTCCAGGAGGAACATAGGGAGGCGCTCATCTCCTTTTCCATGGCCCTGAGCCAGCAATGGACGAATCCCAAGGTCCTGGACACGAGGCCAGTGTATCGCAGGACTTGCTGTTTACTTCCCAGCTTACGCCGGTACCAAATTATACTGCTTGGTGACATAGGCACGTGTGCGTAAACAACTTGCCCAAGGTCGTTACCCGGAGTCGAACCCGCAACCTCCCGCTCCGTGAGCGAGCGCGTTACCGGTCTGCCACCAGGTCGCACATAATAATAATAATAATAATAATAATAATAATAATAATAATAATAATAATAATAATAATAATAATAATAATAATAATAATAATACCTTAAATACCTCGAGTAAAAAAATAATAATAATAATAATAAAAATAATAATAATAATAATTTAGCATTCAGAGGCACGTTCGCACAACGCACCGAGGACGAGGACCACTAACGTCATAGAATAGATTCATAAATCCAGAGGGATCACAAATACCTCGGATAGTAAAAAAATAAAATAAATAATAATAATAATAATAATAATAATAATAATAATAATAATAATAATAATAATAATAATAATATGGATGAGGTGTAATCGTTCCAGATGCATTGCTTTTATAAACTCTAAGTCCCTGGGGGAACGAAGCACCTCAGGGCAAAATTTTTAAAAATAAAAATAAAAAAAATAAAATAAATAATAATAATAATAATAATAATAATAATAATAATATGGATGAGGTGTAATCGTTCCAGATGCATTGCTTTTATAAACTCTAAGTCCCTGGGGGAACGAAGCACCTCAGGGCAAAATTTTTAAAAATAAAAATAAAAAAAATAAAATAATAATAATAATAATAATAATAATAACAATGACGATTTCTAAGGCGCCGTAGCACAGCCATGCCGCTACAAGGGTGCCTCAAAGGCGCAAAAATAATATTGCATTCACACTCTCGAAAGCCAAAATGATGTCAAAGTTGGCCTAACTGAGAACAAAAGACATTCATCTCTAAGCAAATAACGAAACAGAGGCAGTTCATCGATTCGTGGAAAACAAATTGAATGAAACGGATTGAATCCCAATTTGACAAACAACATTGAGAATAATTTCCCGTCCAATTTCATTGAATTTCACGTTGACGATTTATTCCAATCATCGTCAAATTTGTCGACGCTCTGTTGACTGACAGTAGACCCAGCTGTCATATACTTCAGATTCAGAAACTCTGCCTATTGTGCTGGTTCCATCCCCTATTGTTAATTCTTCCGCTGCAAGCTGTCATCGATGTTGCTCTGTTCCGTAGCATTTTACTATAGGCTACGTAGGCCTACAAACTCAGTTTACCAACTTCCTGATGTCATAGACAGCGATTGGCCGTGCGGTGCGATTACATTACGCCGACTGACGACTCTGTACGGAAGCCAATTACATCAATCAACCGAATCTATTTCTTATTAAGAAAGTCCTGCCTCAGCCCCCTGCGCGCTTCTTCGTCACCGAGAACCGCCGCCACCTTCCCTCATGCGGATTTTCAAACGCAATTACATCCGCATGTCCTAACGAGATAAATAGACAGGACGGACTCACATCGGCGGATTGCACGGGATTGCACGCGTCCCCCCTGAACTCTGGCCGACGAACGAAATAAATGCTTCGCCGAAAAGGTCAGCATTAGCTCGGATGTTCCACACAATCCACCGTCTCCTCCTAACTGGCTTATGCGCTTCGAAGCCTACTACCCCGTGAGCGTAGAACTGGACCACGTACACTGTCTTATGATTACTCGCTCAGAATGATATTGCGAATGGACGACTGGATCGCTGCGGTGGACGATAATTGGTCCTGTGGTGCTGTGTTCCAAGTTCCAACCGTCTTACGATGTTATATCCGTCGAATATCCGTCGAAGCCTGCTCGAAATAGAAGCAGCAGAGCGGAGAAAATAGAAGATGTTGCAATACAAAGCAATAATAAAATTGGAATAGGCGCTATCGATTTGGTTTTATATATATATATATATATAATATATATATATATAAATATATATATATACATATATATACATATATAATAAATCGGACGGCGTACGATTATCGCGCTTCAAATCCTCGATCGTATTTGGCCATCATCGAGATCTCGTTTTAGCCGCCATGGGCGCTCTGCATTATGAATCTATGAGACTATGACCAGCCAGTCATGTCCAAAAATACCAGTAATCAGTTGCTTCATAATTCCCGTCGTCGTTGCAAACATCATTCATAATTCAACATTATCATTCTCCTCCTCCGCCTCCTCCTCCTCCTTCTCATCATCATCATCATCATCGTCAACAACATCATCATCACTAGGATCATGCTGTTTGCTTTTGAACATTCCTGTCATGCCGGTGTCACGAGATAGAGTATCCTCCGTATCAATCGTATCCCCCCAAAAGAAGAAATGTCGAAAAAACCACTTCCGCGTGCATTTATTTTTGCAAATTAACTTTCATCCGCTTTGTTTTGAACAATGGCACTAACAGGTATGTTTATTCCTACTAGATAATTTTTGCTGCTTTGGTTTTAGAGCACTTGTAACATTCAAAACACCTAAGAACACTAGGAGTCACTAAATAAATTCGAGTTGCCTTTCTCTGAACATTGCTTAGGACACTTAAAACAATTAGTCACTTTGAATTTTGATTAGAGCATAAAATATTCAATTATACGCATTAAAAAAGGAGATAGAATAGTTTATCCCCCCGGAAAGTCTAGACCGATTAATTCCATCCATGTGGATAGATTAATTCATCCCCCGGATAGCTTTCAAGAGGATAGAATATCACGTGACACCGGCCATTGACCTTATTGCAGCCTGGATAGTTTGTTGAACCGCAGGTTAATTCCTTTAGAGTATTAAGCACCGCAATTTGCTAATTAGCCCAGCTATACATGTATAATGAAATTAGAAGCTTATTCGTTGCTCTCTTTTTTTTAGCAAACGTGCAGTTCTTGACAAAATGAATGTTGGTTCTAAATGGATTTAGCGCCGTTGTAGAAGCACTTCTGTGCTGCTAGAAATAGTGAATCAGGTCTAATTTATCAGCCGTTTGAGAGTAATTTGCCATGGAGGAGTGAAAGAAAAGAAGACGTGTGCAGTTCTAAAAATTTCTTTTTAGAAACCCATGCTCTGAGGAGGGGATTAAAGAAGGAACCACGATTGAAGAAAAGTATTATTGGCTATTACAGAGCAGTCTTTTCTTCGTTCAATCATCTATTGTCGTACTTTTAAAACTAAGTAATCTGATGCGTAGTGTATAGGCCTACTGTATACGGTTCATAGCGCGGGAACGGT
>OX457044.1:16410984-16468484 GCA_949752735.1 Lumbricus terrestris
TGTACGTGTTGATAGCCATACCATGGACGATCTCGTTCGCCATCTCATCTCCCATCGCCCTCGGCATGAACTACACCGACCGCCGGTCGGAGACGCCGACCCTCTGCACCTTCTACAACTCCGACTTCCTCATCTACTCGTCGATGGGATCCTTCTACATCCCCTGCATCGTCATGACGCTGCTCTACTGGCGCATCTACCTGGCCATCCGAAGCAGGACCAGGCGACGGGGCAACCACGTCGTCGTCGGCGGCGGCGGCGGTGACCAGAGGCAGCAGCTGCAGGTGAAGACCGCGGAGGCGAGGGCGCTGAATGGGACGTATGGCAACCACGGCGCGGAGGAGGAGGAGGAGGTACGCAGGGAAGAGGAGGAAGAGGAAGAAGAGGAAGAGGAGGAGGAGGAGGAGGAAGAAGAGGAAGAGGACATAATAAAAGACGAGGTGGTTAGAATGGTCAATGGAGAAATGGGACTAAGAGGAGGACTTCTTTTACCATTTTCTACCCACGTATACCCCACGCAGAAACAGAGGATGTTGTCGATCGCGCAGAGCGATGGCGTGGCCGTGCCATGCGAAGAGATGGAAGATTCCGAAGATGCAGAGGCTGGTGAAGATGATGCGGATGAGGATGATGACGATGACGAAGAAGCAACGACGGAACAGGAACTGACGCCGGAGAAAGCGATCGTCATGGTATCCGAGAAAGTCCTTCTGCTTCCCGTTGCCATGACAGCGTCATCCGTGAACTGTGTGCAGTCGACCGTGTCCGAAGTCGACTACCTGCTCGTCCGTGGTTGCAGCGACACGGAACAGACACCGGAGCCGGAAGCGGATGCATTCAACGGCGGACGGACCACAATTCCCCGGATAACGATCCAGTCCATCTCGAGCAACCAGAACAGTTCGTCGGAGATGGTGATGATCCAGGCCGGCAATCACGCCACGAGTCCGCACGAGTTATCCTTGACCGCGAATTGGATCAGCGAGGGAGAGCATGTCAGGGCAGGCAAGAGGACCTCCCTGCGAACGGTACAACAGGGCAGCAACCGACACAAGCGGAAGAAGACCGGAAGTCGCCATGGACCTCGAAGAGTTGACTTCACCGAACTCTCGACCGTGGCCGATCCAACTCTGGCCACAGACTCCAACAGCCTCGTGCAGATGTCCCGCCGTGAATCGAGCTTCGTCCAGTTCTCGACCAAGTTCAGCTTCAGCGGTCAAGGTCAAGTACAAGGTCATGGACAGGTATCAGCTGTGGGTCTTTCGACGAACCTGGCGAGGAGGAAGAGAGCAGCGAAGAGGGAGAAAAAAGCGACGAAGACTTTAGCTATTGTCCTCGGTCAGTTTCGCCAGCTACTTGCTCCTTTCCAACTCCGTCATTTTAAGTATGTATGTATGTATGTATGTATGTATGTATGTATGTATGTATGTATGTATGTATGTATGTATGTATGTATGTATGTATGTATGTATGTATGTATGTATGTATGTATGTATGTATGTATGTATGTATGTATGTATGTATGTATGTATGTATGTATGTATGTATGTATGTATGTATGTATGTATGTATGTATGTATGTATGTATGTATGTATGTATGTATGTATGTATGTATGTATGTATGTATGTATGTATGTATGTATGTATGTATGTATGTATGTATGTATGTATGTATGTATGTATGTATGTATGTATGTATGTATGTATGTATGTATGTATGTATGTATGTATGTATGTATGTATGTATGTATATGTGCATGCATGTATGTATGTATGAATTCTCAATGCCCTTCATGCGAAATGCAATTACAAATAAAGACTAATTAATTATTTAGCAATTAATTATAACTTGCGAAAGTCGTCAACTGCCACGAAAGGACCTACGCTGCTGCTGACCAGCAAGCGACCCAGATGTCTGATATATTTGCTGCATTGTAATGTATTGTAATGTACGGCTTCACTGTAACTACTGTCCTACTGTCTTCTGAGTCGCGTTTTAGCGCTCTAGATTCTAGAAGATGCACATTAATAATGAAAATGAAATCGTTTTCGTATCTGTAGTGCGTCTTTGGATTTAGTAATATTATGTTCTTGTACCTCTGAATGTGTTCTTTTACCTTTGACTGTTTTCATACCTTTGAATGCGCTCTTGTACTTCTAAACAAGTTCGTGTAGCTTGTCCTACATGTACCTCTGACTGTGTTCTGGTACCTCTGAATAATTATGTTGATGTTGATGTACCAAGATCTGAATGTGTTCCTGAACCTCTGAAAATGTTCATGTACCATTGACTATGTTCATGTACCTCTGACTATGTGCTCATGTGCTTCTGAGTGTATTCCTGTGCCTCTGGATGTGCTCTTGTAACTCTGAAAATGTTCTTGTACCTCTGAAAATATTTCTGTACCTCTGTATGTACATGTATGTGATTCAGGAGTGTTTCTTCTCTGTTGGATGCCATTCTTCACCGTCAACATCATCAACGCCATCTGCCTGAGATACGATCTCTTCTCTCGTCGCCAGTTCTGCCACATCCCGTCCTGGCTCTTCTCCTTTCTCGTCTGGCTTGGCTACATCAACAGCTTCCTCAACCCTGTCATCTACACCATCTTCAACGCGGAATTCCGACGGGCCTTCAGAAAGATCCTGCACAGGATCTGCTGACTATAGTTTCACAGAAAACGTCTTGCCATAATTTTGTCATTTCGTAAGCGAATCCGTTCTACACATTGCGATCACGTTTAGAAATGTGGACCTACATGTATAGCTGCATTCGTTTTACTAAACAATCAGTTGTATAGTACGGTCTCGAACAGAATCGCATTTCAGTGAATTTATTGGATGGGATACTTCGCCATTGTTGTTAATGGGTGCTACAAAAGTTAGTTCTTTAAACTTAAAGAAACCCCAGAAGTGGGCTAAATTCATTCATTCATTCGGACACTTATATAGCGCTCCTTCAAGAAAAAAACTACTCAGAGGCGCCCCCGACTCCAGCGCGCCCAAAAAGAACAGTTTTAAGTTTAGTAAGAAAGGGTCCTGGCAGAGTCCCAGGGTGTAGGCGTAGCTCAAAAGGAAGGCCATTCCAGACCACTGGGCCCACCACAGAAAAAGCTCGTTTCTTCATATATGGTAGTAGGCTACGAGCAAGGAAATGTGAGTGGGTAACCAGCGTACGTGGCTCGTTGTTAAAGTGCTAAACTCCTCGTGGAGTTCTAGAACGTTATAGAACGACCTATGGCCTCGACCCTCTTCATTTTCAGTGAATTGATCGAAGCAGATCTGTCACCATACATCATCATCATCGCTCTGTTCTTTTGATCGGATGCCACGCGTTTAATTTCATCGCGTACGGACTATGCATGCAAACTCGAGATTCAATCTCTGAATAGCCCACAACAGCTTTTGGCAGCTTTTACGAACAGGTACTCTCACAGTCTCACTGGATCCCTATGCATAAAAGCCACTTGTCGTATACGGTCTAGGCATTGTACAGTTAACAATGGGCGGAGTTTATCCGGGACTAGGGGGGCTAAACCCCCCCAAGAAAACCCAGATTCATTTTTTACCGTGTAAATGGTATATTTTTTCGGGCTTAGTCCCCCCAAGAAGGCTTTAGCCCCTCCAAGAACGGAAACCAAACTCCGCCCATGCAGTTAACTAGGACTCAGCGCTCGTGAATAAGCCGGTGCCCCGCGCTTGGCTTTCGAGTGGCGCTTTAGAAATTAGGAGATTACGACTACGATTACGATTAGGGATCGGTGTGGCGCATAAATGGACCGACTAGAAACACCGACCTGGTTTTTAAAAACAGTTTCTTTTTGGTTGTAAAGTTCATAATTTGTGGCTACCGATAGAGAAGTTGCAAGCATACTGTATAGATTAGTAGGCCTATATAGTCTAGTAGCCGACAGTAGTTTAAATTATTTTGTTATTAATTTGGATGGTGTGTTGTCTTGTGTACGGTTTGGTGACAGACGGGGATAGAAATTCATTTTCTATGAGTTTGCCAAAAGTCGATCATATTAAACAGAATTTTTATGACGTGTTGCCTTGTGAATGTGATGTGATATGAACTAATAAAGGCTATTTAAGGAGTAATTAAACTTAATCAACTAACCAAAATCTCTATGTAGACCTATGCCTGTGGGATGATCGGAATTCAGTTAGCCTACATTTTTAGTGCGCTGATATTGAGTAATAATTGCAAACCTTCTGCTTGCCACAAACTGAGTAGTGTCTAATGCCGACTAATGTGCAGTGTCTAGATGATGAACACACATAGAGAAACAGAGTGGTAAACGATGTTAACAGAGAGGCAACCTATGAGAGGTCTAGACCTACTGTCCTTATGACATTTTGCCCCCGTGATATTTTGTCCTCTTGACATACAATCCTCCTGACATTTACGGATGTATACTGACACTGTGAAAAAGATAAGTTTAAAGTTGAGAACGAGTTGAAACAATTTATTGAAAATTAATCTGAGAGAGAGAGAGAGTTTCATAACCCAGATCCACAAACTCGTTGACCGAGGGCATTAATTATTATTTTATTCTAGGCCTATTTAATTAGTTATTTTAGCTTTAGTCTCATCAATGACCAGAGAATGACAATCAGCTGACTTGATTTCAAAATGATAGGGTCAGGACAATAAGTAGGCCTACTGACTTTAAATAGCTAGGATTGTGGCTGGCCGGAGTCCAATCATTTAAAAATTCAGATAGGCCTAAATGGGTCATAGGAAAATAGTATTGACCTTAGCCTAATCGATAAAAATTAGTGTAGGCCTACTTTAATAATTTTCAATGTTATGCTGCAGGCCTAACCTCAGAAAAAGCTGTCTAATTTCCTTGACGTGTAATATTGGGCGAAAGGCCAAAGTTCTATAGACTTAGCCTATAGGTCTAATATAGCGCTCGTGAATAAGCTGGTGCCCTGTGCTTGGCTGTCGATCGAGTGGCGCTCTAGAAATCTGGAGATTACGATTACGATTACACATGTTTACATGCCTGTTAATTTATTACGTTCGTGCTTTTTGTCGTTGTATATTTACGAAACAACATGAATGTTTTGTGATGGTTATATTTGTGTTCATTTTCATCTAAAATATTCCAGTGAAATGTCGTTTTTTGAATGGTTAGGCTAACGTTTTGTGAACTAGACGCCAATTGTTTTAATTTAGGTCAATTATTCATCGAATCCACTTCATTTCAGTTTCTTGATTAAAATGCACAGACGTTAATTTGGTCAATTCGCCAACACATTTCAGGCCCACAATTTAATGTTGTCAGTTCGGTTAATATGGCAAGGTCTACTAAATAACTGCGACGTTCGTTTGTTATTAAACGGTTGAATACAACACTGGCCTCTCTTCAAAACTGCATTTACTACATAATAAATTTCGACTGTATAGAGGACAAATGGGTTATGTCCAATGCGTTTTAGAGAGTACTTAACACCTTTGTGCTCTATATATACAGTCAAAGCAAACCATATTTCATAAATCTCTCGAGTCTTTTTCTTTCGCCGTGGCTGGGCGCGCCCCTAAGCAGCTTTATTTAAGAGGCGCGTAGACTTTAAGTCCATAGAATGAATGAATGAATGAATGAATGAATGAATGAATGAATGAATGCAGTGCTGAATCGATTAAATGAACAATTGATGGAAAGAATGGCCGTTTTAATGCGAAGACAATGGGCCAGAATCTCTGCCTGTTTTTGACATTATGCCTATACGTACGGTATGCCTAGAAGTCCTGGATGCCAGATGTGTCAAAGACGCTGGTGCAAAGAGCTGGAGATTAGGCTATGTCGCCGATAATATGACCAATGACCGAATTTAAAGACGGACGAATTCTTCCAAGAAGTCTTAACAGTTTTCCTCATTAGATTTGTCTTGTCATAATATTCATACCTATAAACATTTTCTCCTCATGGCATTTAAGAATCTGGTGACATTATCTCACCGCGATATTTAACATTTTCCCATGGTGACATTTTGTCCTCTTGCCACTCAGCCCTCGTCACGTTTCTTCCCCGCATTCTCACCCTGTGACATTTTGCTCTCGTGACATTTGATCCGCGAGACATTTCCTAGCACCTTTGACCTTGACATTGTGACATTTTGGACTCGTGACATATTCTCTTAAAAGCAATCATTGCAGTCATTAAATAGCACAGAATAGCGTAGACTGTTGTGGCTAACGCAGTCAAAGGAATCGGATCTATATTTCGCCAGAGATCGACTCAAACCAAAGTTAACTGTGGACTTAGACCATTAATTTTTACAATACAGTCGACAGCTGCAAAAGTCGATCATTAACTCGTAAGACTTCTCAACGAAAAGCGTGTTATTTGCGGCAGCACCACTGTGAATGGAAAAAGCTGAGAACATTAAAAAGCGAAAAAAATTCCAAGAGAGAAAACGGGTAAAAGGAAAGAGCAGAGGATAGAAGGATATGATAGATGATAGATATATGATACATGTAGATAGATAGATAGATAGATGGATAGGATAGATATATAGATAGACAGACAGACAGCAAGACAGCCACATGGACAGACAGACAGGCAAACAGTAGGCCTAGCCTATAAAATTAGAGGAATGCAAAAAGCTCGTGACAATTTTTTCCTTAAAAATCATTCTAAAAATTGACGATGATCTATGTTTGTAGGTCACCGATTTTTCATTCTAGATCGTGATAAATCTGCCTCATATATGTCATCGGTGTTGTCGGCCAGTGTATAACAACATACTTCATACATATAATAGGCTACATTATTTACGTTTTTGAATATGAGCGCATTTATCATCTGCTGTTTTTCCAGGTCTACACTATAACAGAATTCTACGACTGTGAGATTGAGTGTTTGGCCTGCATGACCTGTGTCATCGCAATCTGCTCATGGTCGCCATTCATGGTATTCAGTGATTCAATGCAGACAGACCCACCGCCCGGAGTCACCTATAAAACCTATAATTTAATAATTCTATTGCTGTCATATTGCTAACTGTGCTTGTGCCTGTTTTCGAGTCTTTCTGTACGTTTGCGTATGTGTGCAGAAACTGCACATATAGGCCAAAATATGCGCTGCATAAATACGTAGCAATAAACGATCCCTTATGTGCGTATAAGATGGCCGTCTATTGCGTAATGGCTGGTCCCTATCTGCTGCATCAAAATGTCGGCGGTGAGGTCAGAGGACGCAACGTGGCGGGAAGATGGTTCATAAAATATTAATAATGTCTCCAACTTTATACTGGACGAGGACGCAGCGCAGGGGACGACGGGAAGGACGGAAGCTATTGTTATTTATGGCATCGACTGTCTTCCCATGGACGTGACAAGGATGGAAGGAAGATGGGGGAAGACAGTGGGAGGGACAGATGGAGGGACATATGAAAGGCCAGATGGAAGGACAGATCTGATGGAAGTACAGATGGAGGGACAGACGAAAAGAAAAGCAGGAGAGACGAAAGGACAAGTATGAAGACAGACGAAAGGATAGCCGAAAGGACAAACGGACAGACGATAGGACAAGTAGAAAGACAAAGGATGGATGGTCGGAAGGACAGGTGGAGGGAGAGATTAAGTGACAGATAGAGGGACAGGCGAAAGGAAAAGTGGGAGAGACAACAGGACAAGGAGAAGGTCCGACGATAGGACAAGTGAGACGGAAGAAAGGACCAGAAGAAGAACACAAGGTGGATGGGCGGACGGGCAAATGGAGGGAGAGATGGAATGACAGTTGGAGGGGCAGCCGGAATTACAAACGAAGAGGCAGATGGAAGGACAAGGAGAAGGACTGACGAAAGGACAACTATGACAAAAGAAAGGACAGAGGACAAGTGGGACAGACGATGGACAGGCAAACGAACAAATGTCCTGGTTGAAAAAGAGAGAAACTGCCTCATTCATCTCATCCCCCGGTGATACAAAGAGCCAATGGACAGAACACAAAACAAATGTGGAAGTGCTGGAAAGGATTGGAGAGGAAAGAACAATTATAAAAACAATCAGAGAAAGACAAAAGAAATGGATAGGGCATACGCTAAGAGGAGACAACCTGGTAAAAACGGTGATAGAAGGAAAAATGGAGGGGAGAAGAACAAGAGGAAGACCACGACATATTAGAGCCCTGCGCCGACATAAGAGTGTCGGCGGCGGCGCGCCGGTCATTTTTGGTCGGCGGCGGCGCGCCGACAAACAAAAATCGGCGACGACGGCGCCCTCAAAATGTCGGCGTCGGCGGCGCAGCGCGGCGTCGTGGAATTACTGCTCCAGCGTCGCATACTTATTTTGAATGCTGTTACACAAGAACCCTATATTATCAAGATAAACGTGTTCAGCCATTATTTTGTCGATTATTTGTCGTTAGTCAATATTGATTACAAACAATTATTCTCTGAATTAACGTTCAATTACAAAATTCTGCAAAGGCTTGATAAAAAAAGCCATGACAACGTTTTCAAATTCAGACCTTCAGCTTACGTAACCTACTAATAGATATTAATGAACTGTTTGAGCAGTGGCGGCGCTACCTGCCTATTTTACTTTTGACCTGCCTCATGATACTCCAAAAATAATTTTTTCAAAATATCTTCTTTACATTTAATTTCTTTGACCTGCCGAATGAGGCCCATTTTCTTGACCAAATCTGTTGAAATTGTATATCTGCACGAATGCATACATATATACATACATACACACACATACATACATACATAGTTACATACATACATACATATATACATACATACATCATACATACATACATACACACATGTCATACATGCTGTTTTTGCGTAGAAATGTTTGTCTGCCATAAAATGGGAATTATCGTGAATGAATACACGTAATCTCGACAAAAGAGAACTCGCGGCAGTTCTTTAATTTTACCTTATCAAAGCCCACTGAGTAGTTAAATTTATCAGAATTCACCACCTTTCCTGATTTATCGGCCAATAATACAAACGACTTCCACGCGAAGCTCTTAGTATCTTCTTTAAACCGATCGATTTGCCATACACAAGTCTTTCGATCTAAACAAGCCAAGTAATAATAAGTTGCATTTGCTTTATGCGAAAAATGTATTTCTTTTCCTAATCGGATCCCATTTGTGAGATGCTGCTCAAATTGCTGACAAAATAGGATCTATTGAACAAATGCCTAACATTGCTCCATTCTGCATTTAGACAGGCCTATAAATGTTCGAAAGCTAAATTACCAATTTCACATAGGCCTAGGTCACGTACAGCGTGGAAGTTTGATACTAGTTGGAACAATTGGGACTAGGTAATAACTGACCGGCATTAGGGAATCACAAGCCTGCAGAAGCGACCAATCACCTACATAAATTGCAGAGCGCCACCTCTTTGCAAGTGATAGTAACGTGTATCCTAACACTAGAGGGTAGATGGCTCTGTTCCATCCTAGCATACGGTCGGACTATCAGGCAAGAAGGCACACACGGCATAATAATTCACTGCCTGCCTGGAGTTCTTCTTACCATCGTTGCTGCCGTAATTCAAGCCGAACCACAAAATCCATAAATGCTTAAACGTTAGGCACACTGTTCCAAAAGTCAAAACGAATAGGCAGCGTCATAGGTTTCATAGCATTGACGCAAATCGCCAGGAAAATCAAAGTAGATAAGAAAAAGAATCAATTTCGCACTGACGCAACAATTTTTTCACGAAAAAATCATGCAAGAGTTGAAAAATGCAACAAAAAGAAATAAACGAATCAACGTGGCATCGGCGGCGCGCCGACAAATTTTCGGCGATAGTATAAGCCTACTCCAACAGTAACTACGTGTATGTAAGACAAAATAATATGGCATTCATTCCAATATCGAATTCATAATACAATTATGTTCTACGGTATCCTGCTCTGAACAACAAAGCCCAGAAAAATGACAAAGTATGACACATTTGAAGTTCTTAAAGACTGACTGAAGCAAATAATCTTCATTAACAATTGTACACATCACAAAATCATCAAGTAAGTTCAGCAAAACTTTTCTATGCTCATGATGATGATGATGATAATGATGATGATAATGATGGCAGGTCCATAGGCTCTTTATAATCACCGGGGATGAGATGAACAAGGCAGTTTCTCTCTGCCTACCTCACAAACAATTATCGGTGAGCAAGTTGTCCGCGGTTACAAGAAGGCACAGCACATACAGCTACATCACCACGCACCCTCTACTTATATCTTAGTGTCATTAATACAAAGCATAGGGCCTACAATTGTACAAGCAAATGCATGCAATCTAGACTCGCCTCAGATTCCATGATATCTTATTGACGGTTTGAACCAGTTACCTACACTCCACATCGCAGTCACAAAATGAATTTCTTAGCAAAAAAGTAATCACAGAATTACGTTAAACAGATGCGCAATCAAAAAGAGAAAAAGAAAGATCTGCATGTCCTTAAAAATCCACTTAAACCTTTTTTTTAAACAAATGCCACTCGATTCAAGTGATTCCAATTGGCAACTCCAATAGCAGGCCTATCAATGCATAGCATACATGTCATCAATTGATCATGCTCCAAAAACCAATCTCTAATCACGTCCAAATTCATATATCAGTCGGTTGAAATAGAGAAAGACAACCTATGGTGGATAAATAAGTTGAAAGTGATAAGTTTCTAGTTGAAAAAAGAGAGACTAAAAAATTTACATGCAGCAACCAAAAAGCTCCTCGACAAAGCAAGAGTTCTAGTTGTAGCTATGATTAAGTAATCACAATCAGCTGTTGAATAGTTACAAGACTAAGGAACAAGATAATATTTCAAATAACTGAACTGTGACAGGCAAGAATTCAATATCCTACGCAACGAGCGACCAAGATCAAAACAGGTTGATGATTAACCTGTGGGGCAAAATGCTAAATTTCAACGTATTACCCAGGTAGTTCTTTTCAACCACTGTTGCTCCATCCATAGTGGTTGAAAAGAACAGATCAACATAGACTTAATTAAGAGTTCACTGATGTCTGCCACAATTCTTAAAACACAATACAGCATTAACTGAAAGTTATCATTAAAAATCCTTAGTTTCCAAGTATACCTTCAAACTGAAATTGTAGTCATATTACATTTTCCGAGTAATACACCTTTCTAAATAAAGTATGTACTGATATATTATTCTTGGCAATGTACCTAGCATCTTTGTGTGTTGACTATCTTGATCCTAATTCTCCTATTCACTCCTTGCATTAGGAAGTTTCATACGGCCAAGTTTTCTTTTGGAGTTGTTTCATTCGAGCCTAAAATTTACCATAGACAGGTTATTATTGCCTGCTATGATGTAAGTGCTGCTTTGATATTCTGGAACGCTCCATCCTTGTGGAGTGTCTGGAGAAATCTTTTGGAATTATCGATGATGTTGATCACATGTAAGAAATTCCAGTTGAAGCTTCAACAGCAAAATACGAGAAAACCTTAAAAGTCTTAACTCATCAAAATAATGTGAGACTTCGACAGAAGTCGCAAAGTCCAAAGAAAATCTTCTTAGTTTTTCTGCTTAACAGTCCATCTGCAATTAGCTAAATAAAATCCAACAAACAAGATGAGAATATCCAGAAACCCAAAACTACTTCTTTGCGTGCAAGGATCCAGACAAATCTTGCTGAGAAATTGCAAAAGGAATAGACAGATTGTAACTACAAAATGATGAATCATTAAAGCTGACAATATCAAAATACTGAATTTTAATTGTGACCCATCTGAACCAAGCCGGTCGTAAGTTGGGAAATTCCGTTTCAAGAAAACAAGCAAAAACTAGGTCAAAGTCAATAATCTCCAAGTGCTAAATTAATTACATATTATTATTCAAAAATATGTATTTCAAAATTTCATACAAATAACCAAAACGTTTGAGTAAAAGTAACATTGAAAGGTATTATTTGGATGGTTTAGTACATTATGGTTTATTGGGCCAAATTTTATGAATTTTCTTGATAAAGTGTCCATCTATGCAAATAGTTTTTCATCAATAAATAGAATAGAGATAGAATGGTAAAAATGGCATCATTGTAAAGGAAATTTGTTTCTCTTTAGACTGGTATAATTATACACAAAAAGTGAACAATACCGACTTAAGACTGGTTGCTTGCAGAAAAGATGGGTCACAATATTGATACATTAACCCTCTTACCCCGATAGCCCTACAGCAAGCGGAACGCCCACCCGACGGCCCTGTATATATAATATATACATAATATATATAATATATATATATATTATATATATATTATATATATAATATATAATATATATATATAATATATATAATATATATATATAATATATATATAATATATATATATAATATATAATATATATATAAAATTTATATATATAATATATATATTATATATATATATAATATATATTATATATATATAATTTATATATATATAATGTATGTATATATTATATATATATATAAGGCCATTATATATATATATATATAATATATATAATATATATATATTATATATAATATATATTATATATATATTATATTATATATATATGTAATATATATATTATATATATTATATATATATATTATATATATATATTATATATATAATATATATATATAATATATATAATATATATATATAATATATATATAATATATATATATAATATATAATATATATATAAAATTTATATATATAATATATATATTATATATATATAATATATATTATATATATATAATTTATATATATATAATGTATGTATATATTATATATAAGGCCATTATATATATATATATAATATATATAATATATATATATTATATATAATATATATTATATATATATTATATTATATATATATGTAATATATATATATTATATATATTGTATATATATATTATATATATATTATATATATATATTATATGTATTATAATATATATATAATGGCCTTATATATATATATATATAAATATAAATATATATATATATATAATGGCCTTACGGGGATACGGTTTATATGTTGAAACCTCTATAGCGGCCTTACGGGTATTTGTCAAAGACCACCAAGCCGCTATAGCGGCCATTCGGGGTAAGAGGGTTAATAAAATAAACTAGCAATGGAGAGAGTTTTGATAAACAGTCCATATCCAAAATACACATGATCCGTCTCAACCAAGAACAGCCATCAATAAAAACATAGATTGCAAATTTTACAAATATCAAAATACAGGTGCTACTATCTATCGCAACAAATGACAATGCAACAATACACCTAGCAACAACAATGGTCCCAACTATTCAAGCACATGCAGCACCAGCAATGAGCAACTCAACAGAACTTCTTTGACGGTATCATAATTAGGTAATTTTAATGCCGATAAAATTGCGCTTTGTTCGTAAAAGGCAAATAAACATTAATCACAATAATTAATTAGTTCAGCTTTTGTGTCGAATGCAAGAGACATCAACTGATGGTGCAAGAAAACTAAATCGCAATCAAGTCAAAAGTTGCTGCACCCTTGGAAGATCTGGTCTTCAGGACAGGCGTTGGCGGACGCTCGAATAACGTAAGTCTTAAAAAGCGACAGAGCAGAGAGAGAGACAGAAAGACAGACAGAGACAGAGAGACACTGGCCGATAGTCTCTTTGAAAGAGATAAGTCATAAGCTACGAACAAATTGACTGAGTGTATTAAAGAGTCAGAAATGACTGATCATATCCATAATCATCACCAACATCATTATCATCATCAGTTCCGGATGTGGTGATGGATGCAAATAAATTAACTCCATTTCACTTGGCCAGTGCTCAGTGTAACTCCTCATATATGTATTGTCTATTTATAGTAGTTTTGGTCTTCCATTTTCCATTTTACTTCATGCCTAGTAGTGCATTGTGCTAGATACGGTCACTGTTACGTGGACGGATACAGGAGTGAGGGAGTTCCAAAACCCAAAAGCTCACTCACCCAAAAAAAGAATTAAACTGTTATGTAACATTTTGTTCCTTAAACGGACCATGGTCTAATATGCATCTGAATTTTTGCAAAGCACACCCTAAGAGCCGCACTAAAGTAAATGAAGAAAACTGCCAAAACATTAATAACATAACTTAATTATTTGACACAATGCAGCAAATAGTCGTATGACACAACGAAAAGTAACAACCAAAATAGCATGTAAGCAAAAGTAAAAGCTCGGATTATTATTATTATCATTGTATTTTGATATTGCTCTACTTTGAAAGATCATCTAGTGTAGGCAAAACCATATTACAGAACAACAAAGGCTATGATCAGTCATGCATGAAAGACCAACATTACCATAGTACCATACATAAGCTTCAAACTATATAAGCTTTTAACGTCTGTACCTTAAAAATGATTTACTTGATTTAAGCAGAGAAGATAGTAGCAGAATTGAATGATGTGAGAAGAATCTATGAAATTGAGATTATACGTGTAAAATATTAAATTGAAGGACCATAACACTCTTATTCTGCTTCAATTCAGTCAACAAATACAAAAACTTGGAAACCATTTGAATTCTAGTGACAAAATCGAGCATATTTCCATTATACAGAATGCAAATTGCCCGCTTGAAAATTGTCTGGCTCCAAATAATCTGGATGTCACACTGCTTTTGTGAAACAAAGTGCAGCAGGGATTTTAAACCAATCCGTACAAATTTTCAATTTGATCAGGTACATTGTTCTGCAAATTGTCTCATTCATACAGTAGCTGAAACATGTCTGAGGCTCAGAGATGTAGTTCACACTAACAAGAAGACTGCCGTTGTCTAAGGCATGAGGTTCTAGTCTTCAAAATTACATCGTCTAAACATTCTGAACATGACAACCCTACCATCAGATTTTGATGGGAATTTATCAGATGGGTTCTACATGTCTCTGAGAGCTCACTGGTGATGAAGCTTCTCCTTTCTCTTCATGACTATAACATCTGTAAGGTGAATGCTGGCAGTGCCTTGTGTGATGGGTGCTGTTGCAAGTATGTACATACATAAATGCAAACATGATAGTCCAGAGCCCTGAATGCACTTCAAGAACACCCAGCAATCTATTTGTGTTGTCCTAGACTTCTAGTGATGCTATATAAATGGTCAGTTATAAATAAACATGTCAATAAGCAAAATTCCAAGAGCAATTCATGCTATAATCACACTATGCAGCAAAGATTTCGTAACATACGCATTTCATGCCATGATCACAGCAGAGATTTCGTAACTACAAGCGGTGAGAAAAAAATCTATATACACGCAATCACAATGCAATCTACAATCCTTTTACATGCTTGCTACATACACCCTTCTTTCAGTTTCATTTGAAATACGTCAGAAGTTTAAAGAAGCAACTTTCTACACCTACTGAATTGAGACATCATCGAGAAAGAAAAAAACGCACACGCCAAGCCACTGATAAGAATAATCTACAAAAACAAAGTCGTTACTACGGCAACCATTGGTCTAGTGATCAATCTGTAAGTCCTTGAAATCCTTGGCCGTGTGAAACAGCGTTGAAAGCTCCTCTAGGAAAGTCTCATAACGGAAGGCGATTCGAATGTCAGGTACATTTGTCCGTGCCATATCGTTTCCAGAAATTCCTTCCTTCGTGTAGTTTGGACCAAGCCAGTACTCTTTTGTCTATAATAGATAACAGAAGCATGTGCATACACAGACAGAAGTTGCTAGGGGTTGCTTATTTGGATTTTTTAAAAATAAATATTCACTATGGCCACAGTACTATAAATAAATCCCATTTGCAGATAATCACATTACAGCCTCAGAAATAGAATGGAAAATACAGATACTTTTCTTTTCAAGTTGCTTTCAAAACTCAAAATTGTCTCAGGCACAAAAAAAACTTTTTGGAAAAATCAAAACTGCAGAACAACTGAGACAGACCAATGTAAAACAAGAGCAAAACTTAAATAATCTCCTGACTTTACTAGAACTATAAACATAATGAATAATTCATTTAAACTCAATTTGTTTATTGTCCCCATAAAAATAGACAGGAAAAGGGCACATTCACAAGTAAAGTAAAGCAAACGCAGTTATCAATTGCAATTAACAATTATGGCGGTATATGGCAAAGGGATCACATATTGGATATATATAGGATAATTGGGAATTGGGAATCAGGATATCCTCCCTCTGCCTTAGCTTACAATAAATAATAAATAAACATAGGTTAATAAAGTAGTTTATTTGACATTTTCAAAGAGAGTTGGGCCTATTTACCAAAATATATTCACTAATTAAGAGTTTTAAAGAAAATAGATACAATGATGGTAGCTTGGGAAACACATAAACAGTTGCATCAGAAAACCTTTCCTCTGCCTTAACTCAAAATAAAAATAGAAATAAACATAGGTTAATAAAGCAGTCTATTTGACATTTCTTAAAATCAAGCATCAATTGATAGTCGCCTCAAGTGAATTTGCAGACAAAATTATAACCGATTAGGAAAGCTGGGTCAACACCCGATAACTTAGCGAAATGAGAAGAAGTCAATCTATGAAGGGGTGATGTCTCACCTCATGAGAAAATCCACTCATCAGTACGCTGTTCAATGCTAACTCACACATATCAACTCCACTCAGCTTCCAGACTTGTGCTGCAATGCTGTACTCTTCCATCAACGGTTCCTATAGAGAACAAACAACACTTACATAAGAACAAAGAACCGATAAGAACATCATCTCACTGAAATGAACAGAGCTCTTCGTATACTTGACAACATCACAATAATATATTTATGCAACAAACAGATTGCTTGATCAATCGTCAATGGTTTATAAGAATTTCAATTTATAAATGACGAAAGTGATGAAACATACTGAAAATCTAAGAGCAGTGAGGTTCTGTTGCTCAAAACGCTAAAGCTGAAATCACTGACCTTTGTAAAATGGAACTGAAGTGGGTCATCTGTGGAGAGTGACACCAAGAGACCTCTGGCCAGGAACTCCTTCAGTGGATTGCGATAGTAGTCAAGAAACAGCGAATTGTTGCTCAACGGCGACATCGCAATTCCCACGCGACTCAAATAGTAGAGGTATTGCAAGACAGGACTCTAATCAACACACAAAAGAACTGACTGCACACACAAAAGTACTGACTGCACACACAAAAGTACTGACTGCACACACAAAAGTACTGACTGAACACACAAAAGTACTGACTGCATACACAAAAGAACTGACTGCACACACAAAAGTTCTGACTGCACACACAAAAGTACTGACTGCACACACAAAAGTACTGACTGCACACACAAAAGTACTGACTGCAGCCCTAAGATCATCTGCAATTCATTCTGTCCAATCAGCACAGAATGTCTGCCTTGGATTTAGAAACCAACACCGTACTGATATCCTGCGATGTGCAACATTTAGACTAATCGCGGCACAATCTCTAGACAAAAACATCAGACATTCTAGTGCATAAAGAAAGTGGTGGACCAGATCCCACAGTCTGTGATTGCAATTAAGTGAAAACTTCTGTATTACGCATGTCTAAGAAATAGCACATCAACTGCTGACCAATCAAAATCAAGATAATAATAATAATATAATAATAATAATAATAATAATGCCATCGCATTTCGTGGCACGTTCACTAATGTTGCGGAGGACGAGGCCTGATTTTCTATACACTCAAAAACAGCTCCAAGCAGAATTTTTGAAATCCTGAGGGATCCTAGGTACCTTGGGCAAAAAAAAATAAATAAAAAATTATTTTATTGAACAATCCTGTTGACAGACCGCAACCAGCTACAGCATACAGTTATGCAATTGAAACAATTCACAAGTACAAAAAATCGCAAATCTTAACTCGTCTACTGACAGAACAGACGGCCTGCAATAAAAGGGCGCTAATAATAGCAGCCTACAGAGCACGTCTATCATACGGGGGCTTCGGGAATTGAACTCGAGTCCAGTCCATTGATTTCCATGCCAGTGTGTTATCCAATGCGTCACAGGAAACAGAGAGAGACAGCTTACGGTGGGTAAACCAACTGAAAATGGTCGGTCTTAAGACATCAACGTCTAACAGAAGATTGTACTAAAAGTGACGGAAAAATAACGACAACAATAATAATAAAAATCTTTGTGCTTATCAAATCCAACTGACAAACCACAATAAGATGTTATATGTTATAGTTGCAACAGATGATAGCAAGATTTGGAGGAGTCGAATTTAACTGCATGGCAAGATTCCCATCTGTCTTGCAACTTATTTTACAGTCACCACCCAATGATTTGAAGGCCAAGGCAACCTTCACAGGAGCAGTGATCCTGCCTCCTGCTTGATGCTCCACTCTTCATGCCAGACGATGGTTACCATTTATGCCAGAGGGTGGTTACCATTTATGCCAGAGGACGGCTACCATTTATGCCAGAGGGTGGTTACCATTTGCTCCATCACCCTCCTAGCTTGTCGTTGATGTTTCAAGATTAAAATGACACACAAGACTGAGCAGACCGACGAAAAGTTTCAAAAGTACATTGAAATGCACTCGAAAAGTCAACCATATTTTGATTCTATATATACCCACTTTCTAGTTGTGCAACTGCAAAACACAGACGGCTGACGACAAAGTATGAACTTGACTGACCTTTCGTAGCAGAAGTCCATGCGAGATGTTGTCACCGACCATGAACCCAGAGATCAGGTGGTGGACCGGTCCAGCCTCACCACAATGGGGACGCAACACAAACGTATTGAAGCCACGCTCCCTAAAATTAGCATAACGTATTTTCATCTTTCCAAAAGTAATTAATCCAGCATAAAATCAGTTAGCATTGTGCAGTTTAGAACCAGAGAGCAGTCCATGATGCAGCACGATGTGCATAAAGTGTTGGCAACTTCATTTTCTTACAAATGGCATATGAAGAGGGGTGACCAGTCCTCTCCCTCACCATCTCATCTACCCACTGACAGTGTACAATCAGTGTACTCATTATATATAGCCAAGTTGGCTAGAGGGCACACGTGGGACAGATATCTTGAACCTAATTTCTACACAGGCATGGTTTTGAACCCCCTAACCTCTCAATTGACAGTTCGTCATGCTAACCATTAGGCACACCAAATGCGTTGTCTGCTTAGCTAAAAAACTTATCTAAACAAGTGAAACTAAATGTAATCTGAAAATGTAGTGCCTTGCTACATCGGTTAAAACAGTGTTTATATTTGAAACAGCACTTAACCTGTTTTTTCAAATTATTTCTTAGATTAAACATTATAATACGCAGAACAGAGCAACTGGTACATGTATCCCTGACTTATGGAACCTTTCACGAGTTGATTTTGCTACCAATTATGGTATGAAAATGAGGCAGAAGAAACTGAATGACAACATTATAATCAAGTCTGTATAGATAGATACAGTGTGAAATATAAAATCTAATTCAGGATAACTTATAACTTCACATCTTTCTGACTCAAATAGTTAAAGAAAACAGGGTTTCTGAATCGAGAATAAGAAAATAAGAATTCTGAGTTAGACCAGGCATAAGAATAAGGAATCCGAATTAGAACAGGAATGAAAATAAGGATTCTGAATCAGGACAAAAAAGTCAGAGGCAGGGCCGCATATGTTTCAAAACATATCACAAAAGATTTTCATACTCAATGAGCAACTCAAGACTAGAAACAATTTTACAAGGTATTTTACGCAACATACTTTCTGAAATGGTTCAGAACAGTCAGGTTGGCAAACATGTAGTATTGGTAGTAAGCATAGGGTGGGTTTTCGTCTACCGTCCAACCCTCTGGAAGAGGAACATCCTTGTCAAACATGATTGTTTCCGGCTTTGACTCATCGTCCACTGAATCAATTCCAGTCACCTTAAACATAAAAGTTGGCAGAAAACCGTTACAACAATGAATAATATATGCCAGAAAGCAAATCAAAGCAGCGATGATAACATGAAGTTTATTTAAACTGAGCAACATATAGTTCAGATGAAACTTCCAAAGATGTCATTATTGCTAATTAGTGACTCTTATACTGGAGTATCTAAAAAATCAGGCCACCATTCAGAACATGCAAGCAAGAAGAGAACAAATGGCACAAGATTGACATAAAGACTGTTATAGGTTATGAAACAGCTTGATATTCAAAGCAAGCAATAATTTAAATGAAAATTTGCTTTTATAGAATACCATACAACAGCAATTTGATATCACCCTCCTTACAGAGTTCAAAAGTGTCCAAGTCTCAATGGCATGGATATTGTGGATTGCACATGATGGACATTTTGATCTGACTTTACCAATGAATTATGTCCAGTGCATTTTGAGAACGGCTCATTAGCTGCTTATAAAAGATGACGAAACTTTATTTCATGAGTCTTATTCAAGAATATCTACCGAATAGACTGTATGCTAAGAAGTATTCTTCAGTGTCACCGAATAAATCTGGACACAGATGACATCAAAGTTTTGCCTGTACTCACATATTGTAAGAAAGCATGGAGTTCTGGATGACTTTGTGGGTCGTTTGTAACTTCAAACAGCGGCTCAAACAAATTGTCGATCAACTGCTGGAAGTTGGTCACCTGCTTGTTCGACTTGTAAATGTCACTAGAAGACAATGGAAAAATTGAATGGCTCTAGAAGTCTACATAGCACTACATCAATAAAAAATACTGCAATTTTACCTTCCCAATGCACAGGTCATGACCGTTTGTTTAGCATGTGAAGAGGATATAGTTGACACTTCACTGTAAACGAAAAACTCCTTGGTCATAACTGTACCTCAGTTCCGTGTACATACAAGTCAAACACTGTTAAATACTTTCCTACTTACGTCAACATTGGTTGCTGATAAACTTCGAACAAGTAACGATGTTTAGGACACCAGAAAGAGAATAATTAATCAAACAAGATCTCTGTAAGCGTCACTATGTAAATTTCCAGTTATAATTAAAATTATAACTGGAAATTTATAATTTATAAAATTGAAACAGCACTCAAAGAGTATATATCCATTAGGTTATATAGATCAGAGTAAAACTGCATTTGTGTGCAGCATCCAAATCAAACAGTCAAATGTCAAAGTGCAGATGAGATACTTACTAAAGCCGTGGAACTTGGATGAGCCAGCGTACGTTGTCAGAGTAGACGTTATGTGTAACTGCCCACTTGGCCAACTTATCCCACTCAGTTTTCGAGCGACCGTAAATCGACAACCTGTACTCGGCATTCTGATACTTGCTCTCCTCCAGGTCACCCATCACTTCCTAGGAAAAGAGAAAATGTTTTATCAAAAATCAATACAATTGGCTTGTCAAAACATTTTCACTATTGTATTGTTCAACGCACACTAAAAACAAACTATATAAAATAAAAATTTCCGATAACAGTTGACAAGAAAGCACGTGGGGCATAGTGGTGTAGTGGGTATGTTCGTTGCCTTGCAGCTGGAGGGCTGCAAGTTCGAATCCACCTCAAGCTGCCGTGTAGGGACCTTGGGCAAGTCCTTCACTTGCAATTGCTCAGCACTTCGGCGTGAAACTCCGATTCAGTGTTCGTGCTGCAGTCCGGAGCGCCTCTGAGTGGAAATTTTGAAGAGGCGCCATAACAAGTGCACATATATACATACACAAAATATGCAATGAAAAGAACATTTCAAGTAAATTGCGATACCTTGATCATTTCTGCAAAGTACTCTCCACCCATGAAATTATCCGTCTTAATGAAAATCTCGCGGAGTCGACTCTCGCCAACCGGGTTGTACTTGGAGTTGAACTTATCAAAACGATGGAAAGTGTTTCGATCCTAAAACAAACAAAAAAACTTTACACAATAAATTGATAAGTCTTATAAATCAAAATAATAAAAGTAGATTCCCAACAAACTGGTTGCACAAGCACAGGTAAGAAATGCAAGCAACACATAGATGGGCAGATTTCAGCCAAGTTTTCAGAACTGAGACATGTTGGCAAGTGGTTCCTAAACGTGAATTCAAAATATCCAAAAATATACACTACTACATACATATATACAATACCTGCAGGTATACATACATACAGACACAACCACACGCAAACACATCTATAGATTCACCCATTTTTCATTCATTCGGTATGAAAATAAACGGTACTCCCTCAAGGCTACTAATCAGGAGCACACGGTGCACACACCCAAAAGTGAAAAAGGAGGAAGAGTCTCCTATGAGTAGGTTGAAGAAATTAGGTGAAGCATATATTGCCTAGAATGCCTGTTGATCTTGCTGAGATAACACTCTTATTTTGAAACTGTTCAGCACAGGCGAAAAAGGAGAGTTTCAATGAAAGAATAGAAATAGTCACGAGTGGACCTTGGAGAGCTTGTGCAGCACCAGACGAGCCCATTCCAGAGTGTTTACACACTCAGACAGTCTTTCACACTAACACAGGAAGGTGCTGAAATTTTATTACACTATGCTAAGACAACTATAGAATTACGATTACTCACGGCATGCACGTCCAACATATCAACGCTCAAGTCGTAGGAGTTGATGTTTAGATCCTTGAAAAGCTGTGGAAAAAATCAACGAAATTTACTTAATTTGTGTAAAATACACTGAAAACTGTAAACTGTTTTGCAATGAGAGTTTCTATCTATACGGATCACACATAATTACATATGTACATAGCTCATGTTAATGGCAGTAAAGACAATTATTATATTATAGGTGATAATTATGAATTGTAATAATAATAATAACAACCACAATAAAAATAACAATAGTAACAACAGTAAAAATAATAGAAAATAATAATAAAAAATAATTAAAAAGCAATAAATATAAAAATAATGAGAGAGAGAATAGTTTCTGTGCCAATAGAATACAGACCTCACTGAGTGTAAGGTTCTGACCAGCGCGATCTCGTCCAACAATATCGTTTCCATTCTTCCTCATCTTCATCTTAATGAAACGAAGCAAGTGCTTCTGACTCATCGACGAAGCGGCGTGGACATGAGTATCCACCTGCGGCAAAAACCGAAATCCACGATGAATGAAGAACTTTGGACAATCAATCAATGCTTATGTCATTCTGCTCTTAACTTTTAAGCTCCACTATTATAGTCTGCGTCTCTGCTTTGGCAGACTCATCTTCTGAACAGTGACTTAGGCTTCGTTTGGTACATCATCACTCGATACCTTACTATAGATGTTAGCAGGGGCGGATCCAGGGGGAGGGCAATACGGCCATGACTTCCCCATTTAGAAATTTATCTAATTTTCACCAGCTATTTTGGCTCAGAAAGTTGACGTGCCTCCCCCCATGAGTAGTTCCGCAGGTCCCTCCCCACGTCCACGGGGCCCGTATATGAGGTCCGTACGACTAAAAAAAGTTATCAACTATTTTGGCGGATAAAATGCTATCTTTTTCTTGGAAATTGGAGACAAATGACTAAAAAAAGGTCATCAGATTTTTCAGTGACCAAGACGAAGATTTTTCCCTGTCCCGAGTCCGAAAATTTTTGCCCTCCGCTCGAAAATTTCTGTATCCACCCTTGAATGTTAGTAATTAATGATTGCATTAGAACAATTGATGTGGTATATTTCACATTTCACAGCAGTGAACCTAACAGATCCTTTATCCACAAATGTTTTTCAGGCACAGCAACTCGTCGGAATATTCATGTCAAGTGTATTATTAAAGAATTCTGAGTTTAACATCGTCAGAGTCTATTTTATTTTAAATAAATAACAGTTTCAATGCACAATCTTTAGCCATCACTGATATAAATAGCAATCAATAAAAAGGCATTTGGTAAACATAGCAAATCAAGCAATATAAAGACTGTCTGCATTAACACAGAATACACCAGGAGGTCGTACCTTCCTAACGTTGTAGAAATCCCGGTGAGGAACATCCTTCTGGCTTGCTGTTTCCCGGAGTTCATTAAGAAGGATGTGCAGTTCATATTTCGATGACAGATACGTTAGTCGACGATACGCAAATGACTTCCTACGCAAGTTGAACATTAGTTCAATTCAGTTTTTTTCAACAATGATACATAGTACTCACTACTCAGTCATAGGTTTCAACTCTTTGGGAGCTGTGGGTGTAAATACAATCAATCCGACTTTCACACAATCACTTATTTTTATTATGGCTATTATTATTATTATTACAATTTTTTTGACAGTGCATTTGCACTAGCTAACCCGACTCAATAGACTAAACTGCTGGACTGAATTTTTCCAAATCTTCACCAATATCGCTCTTCAAAAATAACCTTAAGACTGGTTTGTTCAAGATCCATTTATGATTCTACTTCCCTGCTAAATGCTTTTGTACAAAATTCGCTTGTTTAGGGACATCGTAATTGACAATTTACTACTATTAATAATAAATTTGACACCACTTAGGTGACGTTTTGTGGGGGTACTTAAAAGATGCGATGGTAACAATTGGACAGCCAGCAAATCCAGCGATTTATTCGAAATACAGAGTACAGGCAAATCAATGCAAATGCTCTGTAGGTCTAACTCTAACTCTAATCCTAACCCACAATACGCAGTAGCACTGTCAAACGAAACAGTCTTTAAATGGAACTTCTACAGAGAAATAAGAGTCCGACTTACAAAGGTCCGTCTGCCATCAAAGCAAAGAGAACGTTCTGATCGTGGAGGAATTCCGCAAGGTCAAAGGGCAGCCAAGGTTTCTGTTCATCCTTGCTGTCGTACACTTGGTAGACGCCGTTCACCGCTTTTATCTTATAGCCAGCATTTCCCGGAATATTGTCCAGGTGAAAAGCATTCCCATCCCTCGTGGGAGGATGAATTGGATGATCTAACACAAAAATACAACAACAAAATAAAATCCTCTTGTCATAACATCAAGTATTAATTTTTTATTTTATTTTTATTAACTATTGCTAAAATGACTGTTATTTAGCTGATCAATAGCACTATTGCTAAAATGACTTATTCAATTGATCAATAGAAACTATTGCTAAAATGACTGTAATTCAGCTGATCAATACACCAACCAATAATTATAATAGATTGGCATACAATTAACCAATTGACCAGCAAATTTATTTTGCTGATTAATTCATTAACACGTTGACCGCGATGGACGTGTATACACGTCCCAAATTGAGTCATTTAACACAGCAAATCAGCGGTCAACGTGTTAATGACTGTTTGATTGACTGGTTTTTCAGTACATATATTTCTTCTTCTGGTTCTCTGCCGCTAGGCCGGTTCGACTGTCCAATGTCGCCACTCCTCCCTCCGCCGGGCCTTCTCCTTTAGTCTTTGGTATCCAATCCTCGTCATCAGCGTGTCCAACATCATCTGTCGTGGTCTTGCTCTTGTTCTTTTCCCCTCCATTTTCCTTCTATCACCGTTTTTACCAGGTTTTCTCCTCTTAGCGTTATGTATATTTACAGAATACAATTACCATGGCTAGTAATTGTCTTAAACTTTTTTAATATTGCACCATGTATACCAATTCAAGTTCATACAAAACAGCAGAATCTTACAACGAGTAAAACAAAAGAGCACATAAACTGCTAAAGAGCGCAGATATTTATTAGAAGAAAAAACTGATTGTGCAAAGCAATTTGTACATATTTATACTCTAAGTGACATCAACAGCAAAACTAATTCTAAGATCATGTCTTATTGATGCCCACAAAAGAAATCTTGCTTTGGATCATAGCAGAAGCTCATAAACAGTATTGAGCATGAAATTTGAACTTTGAACTGAAATATTTAAACAATGAAAACCTTCGATGGTCTTGCGAACACCATGAACCAACGCTTCGCTCGTGTAGGACGGTGTGGGACAGTCGTGGACTCTGCGCAAGAAACGTCCCGTGGTCTCGGGAAAGTTCTGCATTGAACTGAGCATGTACTTCTCACGAATGAGCAATGCCTTGATGACGTGCTCAGATGCATTCTGCAAGTCTTCCAGAGGCACCTATACACGATCAAGTTAACTATTATTATTTCTGCATATATTAGGGTCTGTATAATGCCAGTCTCTATTACAAGCATTATCATATGGCGATTTAGAATAATTTAATTTAATATAACTAAACAATGCACTGCAAATCATTAATGTAAATTTATATAGAGCCACTTCAACAGAAACTCTCCCAACCTCACAGCATTGAACCACGATCGAAAAGAATGGTTTTCAAACGGCTACGGAAAAGGGGCAAAACAACGACCAAGAAGCTCATAACAAAGATTTCTAGGTAACTTATTCCAGAAAGATGGACTGATTACAGTGAAACTTTTACAAAGCACTGTGGAGGTTTGAGCCGTAAGAACACGCAGGTCGCCTTGCATGGCAAAGCGAAGGAATCTATGATCTTGTATGGATGACCTCTCTGTCACCAGTAATGATTCGTCAGATGATGTGAACAAACAAGTCTTCCTGAAACTTTCCATAGAACGCTCTGAAACTTGGAGTCTGACAGGTAGTACATTCCAAACTGTTGGACAGATAAACAACTGTTCTTCTGTGCAACATAGTGGTCTTCTTTCCTGAGTCGCAGTTGTTTCCTGATGCAACAGAGACTATCAAGAGCTGATGATGCTGGCACATGGTCTTTGGTCAAATATGGTGCCACCATTCTATTGCAAAAGGCTAATACAGAACACAGGTATGATTTCAAATTGATATTCATGTAGCGCCTTCGTGAGATTCTTGTTAAGGTGCTATATAAATGGTCATATACATACATAATTCATATTCGCATTCTACTGTATTATTTCTGGAAACTTTGACTTAAGACTCTTAATAACTAAAAAATTTAATTTAAACAAAAAACAAAGTAACTACGCAACGTCGATAGCAAAAAATTCATCAACCATCAAATGTTGTATCAAATCTTAACCGTTCCTCACTTACTCCACTTGTTTCTTCTCCGCTGATTGCTATCCGTTGGAAGTCGGGAATGACATCCTCGCAATAGTCGTGAGCTTTCAGCTCGCCCACAATCTTCGAGAGACGAGAACCAATGAGAGCCCAGTGTTCATCGGACGCACTCAACTCCTTCTGCGGCTCCAAGCGAGGAGTTCTGTAGAAAATATATTAGAAAAAATTAATTTGACAAGAAATAAAGCACACTATCTGATCTATCTGAATTTAAACAAATAAATAACTAGTCATAAGTGACAAAATGCAACAAATAGTAGCCTGTAAGTTTAAAGTTTTCATACGCTCATAAGTCGATGTTGTGCTCAAGGTAGCAAAGTATAATGTTGTAATTCAAAAGAAATTACAGAAGCCGCCAAATTTACAGATATTTACCAGTAAGTAGACATCCCAACAGAGATATAAAGTCCTGTTTGATTATTGATTATGATGGTTGTGGTGATGGAGGTGGTGATGATGACCAAGGCGGTGGTGTAGACGTGGTAGTAGGTGATGATGACAACAAATGGTAGAATTCATGTGGTTATTACTGTATTACAAAACAATTGGCGGATTGTTCATCAATCTCAAATAGGAAAGATTCCGGTAAAATTGAAAGTATTTTCTAAAACTAGGTCACTACTAAGCATGAAAATGTCTGAATTATAGAAATGTCTGAATGAAACTGTTTTTATCATCATTCATGCTTGACTCGAACAATAAAATACGAAACAGAGTTGACCAACAGTAAACAATATATTCATCACATACACTGTCACCAACTCACCATTGGCAAAACTTGTTAACCAATTATTATAATTATTGTTATTATCATCATTAAATAGATTCTAAAATTACTAAACAAACCAATGTCTGTTTCTCCATCTGACAACTATAATTTAGGAGCATCACACAAGTTATTATCATCACTATAATAAATTAGCAACTTCTAACATAGAGATTTAAACTGCATAAGGAGTGCTTCAAAAATAATCAGTAGTCAGGCCAATATCCTGAATATCAGTTCACCTCGATCGGCTAATAGCCTATGGCGGATAAGCGAATCGAAAAAGGCAAGCCTTGACTTGAGAATGAAATGACAAAAACGAATGGACAGAACAAATATAGCGCAGAAAGTTCATGAACTTTCGTAAGACGTAGTATTGAATAATTCACCACATTCATGATGTCATAGTAGTAGAAATGTTGGATGGGAGCTGGTCACCATATTTCGCGTGATCAACAGAGGCATGTGTTGGTGAATTTATACAGAAGTCAGAACATCCACAACAGATACAAATCTCGCTAAAGCAACACTGACGATACAAGAAGCATAAAGACAACATTACAATGTCTAAATGTTAAAACGAAATAAATAGCACGACACGCAAAGCAATTGTCATGTCCATAGGCCTACAACTCTCACATAGTTCTCAGCCAGACTAACTAAACCGTAAAGTAAGCTAAAGAAAGTAGCAGAAAAAATAAAAGATAAATTAAACCACAGACATAAAAAAGTAAAGTAACTACACAACTAGTAAGTAGTAACTATAATCCCATATTTCCCGTGCATCAAGGCTCGTAAAAATATAGGCTGCAGAGGTAAACCTTCCAATACAAACGATTTCCCTGGAAATTCATCATGTCACTTGTATGAAACCGTAGTTAGGTCCACCAACAGGTTCAACAATCAATCTGCCAAGCAGATTTTTATATTCTTTCACAAAGAGAATTCATCCATCAAAGAGTTAATCACTCTAATTGAATAATTCTTCAACTATAATTCCAAGAATATGACACTTATATGTCTGCAGTCAGCAATGAAATCATCAACACAAATCTGCAGAAAGCAGAACAGTACAAACCAGCTTTAAAACAATGTACATCACCACATAAAATAAAAACATTATCAGTTCTCAATCAAATGCATTTGCAACTTCTGTACTTGCGACAGCTCGTGCCATGAATAATTAATTAATTGAATAACCATGCAGCTGAGCGTCAGGTCTGATGAAGGCTGTGGTGACAACATGACAAACACAATAAAATGGGTGGAAAGGCCTTGGAAATAAGAATGAACGAACAAAGCATTGTTGAGTTTATTGATGAGATGAGGCATGATGTTAGAAATAATGCAAGAGACATTCCATGACAAGCTATTCAGCAATTCATAAGTTTGTGTGTAAGACTAGGCACATTTCTTACAAACTGAAACCGTAAAAGACAAACTGTTTCAGTGTTTCTGCACAACCCTGAGTTTCTAAAAAATAGTCATAAGCCTATAAGTCTGTGTGAAAATCAACAGTATTTTACATATTATACAAATATTCTGCAGAAATGTGATGGCTATGCCAATATTTTGTTAAGTCATGGCATCTGAGTAGGCGTACAGCACTCACAAGTGCCATCATGGCACCCTCATGTGCCATGGCACCCTCATGTGTCATGGCACCCTCATGTGTCATGGCACCCCCATGTGTCATGGCACCCTCATGTGCCATGGCACCCCATGTCATGGCACCCAGGACCCAGGTTGGTAAATCTTGTTCTAGATACAGATAAACTCAGGAGGTGGCCACCGGTATTTCCCCTGTAATTGCTCATCGTTATTATAATTGTCTTAGTTCTAGCTTACCAGCTCGTGTGTCTCAATATAAGCCATATTAACGAAGGTTCCAGAGTGGTGGCATGCATAAGCATCATGCCATTCATCAACCTCAATTAATTAACGTCAGTCATTTATTTACACACCTTGTGCAAACCGCCGTTCAAACGACGACCATTGAACAAAAAGAGTTGAAGGATGCAAATTAATTCCTCAACTGTCAGAACTCAAACAGTAGAAGGTTGTCGTGAACGGGTGAACCACACAGTGACACATCAGCCTCATAAAGGTGCATTCACTAAAACTTATGTAGCACTTTCGCTATTTGTATTCGGTTTAAAAACTATTTGGCCAAACACAAAAAAACTATTCAGAGCACAATTCCGTCTGCAGGGAACTGAATATTCGGAACAGCTCCAATTGGCTGCTTAATGCTTATGCAGCTGGATTAAATAGAATGTGAGCAAACAGCAAGCAAATAATGAGTTCATTCGGTGCAGAGAGCAAAACAGCAGAATTCCAAAAGACATATTGCACATAGCAAATACAACGTCAGAGCATTGGTATTTCCCAACATCAATTCATCAAGCATTTGAAAACATCATTCTTAATTTCAGTTTTACATGATTAGGTTTGGAGCATATCTCTGGTGAAGATGAGCTATATAAAACCACTGACTGCAGTTACGTTGCTTTAAAAAATGTGTGGACATAAACCACATGTAATTTTGAAGCCACCAGGAAAAGGTAAAAGGTTTCAGCCATCGAAGTTAGTACTCAGGGACCTTTGGGAAGTTGCCCTCTTAGAAACAGACACTTTCTCACGTCTTGCTGGCATCTATTTCTGGACGTTTTATCCTAAAAAAGCATGCTTTTCCAAGCAAATGCCACATAACACTACCACCATCCATCTCCAGACGCCAGACAGAGTCAACTGCTAACATTGACATCTTATACACTGCATGGCATCTGCATTAAGCACTCACGCAGAAAGAGAAATTACAGCTGCAAAACATAACAAGTAGAGATGGAAATCAAATTAATTAAGCACACAGGAAGCCCTAGGGACGTACAACACTGAATAATGTGAATATGAATGTCTGGCTTGTCGTTGGCAAGCATCTGTGGCAACATTTGAGATGGATAGAATGGATTCAGTCGCTGTAGTATGAAAACACCTGCTCCTCGATACGACAAAAACCTAGAGCAATTACTCAAAATGACAATTGCAAAGCAGTAGGAAAAATATCTTGCAGATCTGCCAGATAAAATCTTTTAAGTAACTCAGGAAATTTAAAATTCAAAATCAACGGATAAGAACATAATGGAACCTAGAGTCTAGTCTGTTGATCACAGATGTTACTCGAAATGATAAAAGAAGCCATTGCTCAAAAATTACTACAGCAAAGCAAGAGAAATTAAGCATGTGTCTTTCAAATATAATCCTTAACGTAACTCAGAAAAATTTCCAAAACCAAATCACAAGAACGTCAAAATAGCCTAAATAGTTTAAATATGATAAAAAAATAGTGAAACACAAATCCAAAACTATCACGTATTACGTTTAAATGCAACATGAGTTGCACGCAAAGAAGCTGCCATTCACATATTTAGCAACGTTCATATTCTACTCCGGTTAATTCATTATTGTGAACATAGCTCTGAGGTTATTCAGCATCCCAACAAAATTAATATTGAAATCGGGAGACAATTTTATTCCCACAAAGATAACATTAAATTCATAAAAGTGGCACAAAAAGCCCCCCCGGATTTAAATATTAAAACCTATTCTTACAACGTAAAAATAGTTTCAAAAATCATCTCAAAATGTACCTATATTAACATTTTTAAATAGTGACTTTACTGAGAAGACCCCCACTAGTCAGAACGTGATGAAAACCAGGTATGATACTACTACACCGAAATGTATTAAAAGATTTGCTGAATAATTCGTCGGAAAATTACATGTTTTAAATGAAAACTGTAAATAGCTACAACAACATTCAAAGACGCAGAACTTCTCTTCAAGGCTATTTCTGAAAAATCACTATTTAAAATTTGTGATAACTATGACCCCCAACCTAAACACACCATCCACAGGAGTCATAAAAATTCACATAAATCCAGTACCGTTATTTAAAGCCAGTGTACTCCAACACCTTGTTCAGGCTGCCATAAATTACATTTGTAGAGCCAATAGTTACAAGAATATATTAAGTGCACAATAATTACAATTACTGCACAGCAAATACAAATTTTCACCGAACTTAAGTATTTGTTGCCAGGCATCATGATAAATACATTCATTTATCATGAGGACAGTCAGCCGATAATTAGCGCAGCAGGGAATATAAATAAGCAAAGCACTCATACTGACCCATTATTTACCCTATTTATATTCTGAGCATGTTTACTGTAAAACAACTTTTCAATTTTGTCAGGGTTTTCTTCAGGCAGTCACAACATTAGTCATGCAACATTATGTAGCTGTCCAGATTTAAATACTAGGTCATTCTATGCTGGGCAAGAAATTTCAAAAACAAACATCAGAAATATAGAAATGCCCCCCCCCCCCCCGAAATTTTCCACAAGATCAGATGAATAAAGCAGCCATAATAATAGATTATATAGTATGCGATAATAATAGATTATCGTACGCGATAATAATAGATTATATATAGTATGTGATAATAATAGATTACAGTAGGAAATAAACATTCTAGAGGCCATCAAAAGGCCATGTGACTGTAAGCGTTCAAAAAGAATTAAATAATTTTATGCCCTAATTTAGGTCTGTCAACTTTGATTTCACCAATCCTAGATGCCCGCATATAGTCTATTCGATGTGAATATAGCAGGAATAGCCAAATAACCGGGCTGTCCATATCACTGCATGCAGCTATTTACGTCTGCTGTTTGAGTTTAGTATGCAAAAACAAGAGCAACATTTAGCGAAGTGGATATTTACGCCAAGTTCCGGGACAATTTGAGATCAATCCACGACACAGTATGTACAAGGATGAGTACTGGAATGTTCCTGCAAGTCCGGGATGGTTTGTAACCATGGTGTCACAGAAAATTGTTGGATATTTTAAAAATTTAGTTAATGTATAACAAACCAAGCTGTACTAAATATTGTGCATTAATTAATGCTTTACTTTAGAAATTAATTATCCAAGCACAGCTATTTACATAAGGAAGCAGCACTTTTTGTATGCACACTTAATGATTTTCAAAGTCTATGCATAATCTTTTGAATTTTCTGATCACACAAAATAATTTTTTTTGCAATCGTAAGATTCAAAGAATCAAATTTTATTGCATTAAATTTAATTTCTGATCACTAGTTAAAATTAACATCTCAGCCCTTTAACGCATAAGTTTAATGGTCCAAAAATACTATTTAATAAAATAAATGATCATTTTGCTAAATTTTGAAAAATATTGATAACAAGTTCAATTTAACAAACAACTGTTTAGTACAATCACAATATTAAAAAAATAAACTTGATTGCGTTCAATTTGTATATATTCAAGATTTCCATTAAAATAAAAAAACAAATTTTTTTATAATCGAAAGATCAAAATCAGCATTAACTGTAACTGTCTTCAAAATTTCTACCCACTGTCTAAAATTAACAACCCAGTCCCAGGTTTCAGTCACAAGAGCAAGAAAATAATCCAACTACCAGACTATGAATAACCATACATTCAATTTAAAATTAATCAAAAAAATAATGCATGATCTTGCAAAGCAAAATAAACTTGGGTTACAGCATATATATAAATAATATGGCTCACAGGCGCAGACCAACTACTAAAGCGTTCTGTCGCAATGCGAATAACAACAAAAGATTCGAGAAAGGCAACTCACGGAGTATTGAAGAGCAGCCCAACTTGATTGCCACCTCTTCATAGAAGAACATCAGAGTGATTGTAAAACGAAGAACAACAAAGAAGAAGAAGAGTGCACATGCAATTGTGAAAAGCCAAACAGACAGACAGAGAATTCAAACAATCAAGCTTATTGTCATCGCTCACACAGTGTCACAGCAAATCACAATGCAAATTTCACACAACTCTAGTTAATGTATAACAAACTAAGCTGCATTGTGAATTCTTTAATGCACTGAATTTATCAATCAATCATCCAAGCATAGATATTTATATCAACAAGCAGAACATTTTTTATGCATACTCAATGCTCTTTAACCCTTTATCGTCCAAAGTGTAGTCAATGGCATGGGAAATCCTATACCCTTGGTCAGTGAAGGGTCAAAGTCTATACATAATTTAACACATAACTTGGCTGTGGCAAACTTAGGCTTAAAAGCACTCTGCCACCTGCACCTACCACATAATAAACATCATTTATGATCAGAATAAAAAGTTCTGTGTTTAATCTCATAAAAGCACAACACCAAGAAATGGACAAAAGTGAAAACTTCAAATTTTTATGCCACTGTTCAAAAAACATAATTCCACTCAGCCATCAGCAAAGCATAATAATCCTTTGTTGCAACTCAGTTATAGAAAAATGCATAAGCGATGAATGATTCAGCTGCAATGAACTTTAAAAAATACGGAAAGAGCAACAACAGACTGCCTGCTGAACTGTTCAAAGTGCAATTGACAAAACCCTACTCCTTAAATTTCACTTACACATTATTCACTTTCACTAACAGAAAGGTTATAGAACTTCTTAAAAATTAGTAGAAATCGAATCCATACTCTCCATAAGCGGCCCATGCTGAGCCTTATATTATTGCATGCACACAGCATGCGTGCGTGTGTGTATGTGCACGCGCGTGTGTGCAAGGTCATGTTGGTGTACGGTTCAACACAGGACAATTCGTTGTAAATATAGAAACATTGACCGGGTGTTTTAAAAACCAGCCACATTTCTGAACGCCTCTGCATCAATTAGTCAAGTTAACAGAGGCTGGCGTTCAAATTCCCCCAAAGCAATTTTTGAGATTTTGGTTCCACTTGTACACTAGTCAACTCCGCTATAATGAATACACTGAAGTCTGTACAGTGCTGTTGGTGTGAAGATCAGACAGTAAGGGAGAGGACTGGCCATCCATCTCATATGCCAAAACTATGAGAAATCAAATCACTAACTCTGCACAATTTTCTTTTTCTTACATCAAATAATACTTTTATATCCTGCATTTTTTTTTATACATTGACACTTCATCTTGTGTGACACTTCATCTTGTGTGACACTTCATCTTGTGTGACACTTCATCTTGTGTGACACTTCATCTGGTGTGATACTATGTCTAGTGCGTCACTTCATGTGTGGAGCACGGTGGTGTAGTGGGTATGTTTGTCGCCTTGCAGCTCAAGGGTTGCAGTTCGAATCCACGTAAGAACCTTGGGCAAGTCCTTCACTCGCAATTGCTCAGTGCTTCGGCGTGAAACTTGAAATGCAGTGTCCGTGCTGTAGTCGGGAGCGCCTCTGAGTAGGGAGCTTGAAAGGGTGCTATAACAAGTGCACATACATACAATGTCATACATACATGCATACATACATGATACATGCATATACAGTGTCACTCTCTATCTTTTGTGCCACTTTGTCTAGTGTAGATGGTTGCAATCAGACATATGAAACATTATTAAACCAGCAAGACATGCAGCCAATAATGCCATGTCATTGAAGTAGTCTGCTTATGTCAGACACTGACAATGTGCCCATGGTTTGCACTGTGTCACAGCTGCACATACGATCAGAGGCCCGTCTCCAGAGCAGCCCTGGCCAGTGACACAGATAAGACATTATTATCTTGCTAAGAGACGAATCCAAGCAACTTTAGCTTCTGATATAAAAACACACAGGAAGTTTGGTCTTACACAAAGGGGCTTCAGATAGCAAACCGTGTTAAAAGATAAGCACTCAGCAAAGATAGCCTGAATTTGTTCATAGAATCAACACTTAAAAGCTTGTCGAGAGTTATCTGGTCTTCTTAATCCATAAACCTATCCATCATTATTCTTGTTATGCCCTCCTCGATAAGCACACACACACACTCACGCTCGAAGATCCTCGTACCAGAATAATCTCATAAATGCTAAATTTAGAAGTTAAGTCGCCACTTCAGTAGTTGTTTATGTCTACTCCTGCACCAAACAGTTTTGACTTCAAACCTGAAATTTTTATCAATCTTAAAAATAGGTTGGCTAAGATCATAAGAAGTCAAACACCAGTAACAAGATTGTAAATCTAAAAGATTTAAATTTTATTTTTATTTTTCCTGAACCAAAACAACAAACAAACATGATACAATTATGGCAGTGAACAATACTTTAACATAATTTGGTCAAGAAGGGGAGACCCAGAAGGGATGGACAATCCCGCTAATAGGGCCACCCATTATTCATGCAAAATATAAAAAAGCACATGACAACACATTCAATTGAAGGAATATAAAGATCAATAGGGAGAAAGAGAAAAAATTATTAATAAGCAATCAATAAATAGAGTACAACGAGAAAAACAACTCTTAACTAATGACTTAACTAAAGACTTAACTAAGGGCTTGGCGAAACCACTGGGCAGAAACCAAAACTATTAAATATCAGGAAGTGTTTAAGCAGATAAAGGGAAAGTTTATGCTTAAATAATCTAGTGTGAGGTTGGGAATGAAGATATGTAGGGAGAGAGTTCCAACATTGGGAGCCAGTACATTGTATAGAGAATCGACGAGTGTTAGTATGTGCGTAGGGAAGGTCATAAACAGTTAATTTTCTAGTTGAATAAGAGTGGCGATCAGAGGTAAGGTTAAAGAAATCATTAAATACATAAAGTCAAAAACGGTTGGGAACCACTGGTATATATAATGTATCCACTATCCATGCACACTTATGCAATCACACATGCAAACATTTATGCGTGCACTGCATGTGTGTGCATTTATGCATGTATGCATTCATGCTTCTGCATTGTGCATGTATGTTTGTCTTTATGTATGCATGCATAAGTATGTATGAATGCATACATGTATTCATAGATATATTCATATATGTGTGTCTGAATAATCTGTCAATAAATCCAGCTGCTGAATGATGTGGTATGCCAGCACCTTATAACCTTGAACCAAATCCTAGAACTGTGTAAACACAATTTTATATGGTCCTTTGTCAAATAGACAAGGCTTGGAATTCTAAAAGGGCTCTAGAAATCACTGCTAGAAGCAAATCATGTAACAATTTGCTAACCGGTGTTTCTAGACTAATTTGACCCTGCTGAAAACGAAAATCGCTGTTAGCAAGCTGGATTTTTGGCCGTTCAATGGGAAAACAAGATGGCGGACAAAATGGCGGTCAGTTGCTTCAAATGGCTATAAGTAAAGTATTGTATGTGACAAAAACACGATTTTAGACTCTAAATTAAGATTATAGGGTGCAAGGAATACAATGGAACCAAATACACATATATAGCACTGCAAGAAAATCAAAATGGCGGACAAAATGGCGGCTAGAATCTTAAAAATGGCTGTAAGTGAAGTTATGTATGCAGTGGAATCAAGATTTCAGAGTCTAAATCAACATTTTCGGGGTCAAGGAATGCAATGGAAGCAAGGTAACATATGTGGCATTGCACGGAAACCAAGATGGCGGACAAAATGGCGGACAAAATCTTAAAATGGCTATAAGTGAAGTTATGTATGCAATGGAATCATGATTTCAGGGTCTAAATTAACATTTTCGGGGTCAAGGAATGCAATGGAAGCAAGGTAACATATGTGGCATTGCATGGAAACCAACATGGCGGACAAAATCTTAAAATGGTCATAAATGAAGACATATATGCAACTAAATCATGATTTCAGGGTTTAAATCAACATTTTCGAGGACAAGGCATGTGATGAAACGAATGTGACATATATAGCACTGCCTGGAAACCAAAATGGCGAACAAAATGGCGGCAAGAATTTCAAAATGGATGTTAGTGAAGTCATGCATGCAATGGGAACTTGATTCAAATTTTTTCCAGGTCTTTGCAAGATGGTATCTGAAACCTGCGCAGTTGAATTTATCTACAATGTTCCCTTATTTGACCAGATATGATCATTCAAATTATCGCAATGTCTTCAGCAAGTCTTAAACCAAGGAGTGTTCTTCAAAAGAACACTGAAAAAATTATAAAAGAAGATTGGTATATCATGCAGTGCCTTATTCGATCGTATCAAGCTGACTGTCCATGGATCTGGAAAAACGATTGTGCCATGGACTTTTCTCAAAACCAATGGGATTGGATTCTCTCTGCAAAAGTAACTTCTCCAGTCCGCATTTCTATAGCAGAGTCATAGCATTTGTTTATTTACAATATTTTACGTAGTGCCTCTTCAAGGTGGCCTGTCCGGAATCGCTCCCGACTTAACTACAACGAAATAGGACAGTTTTTAGATTCTTACGGAACAGAGTGGAGTGACCCATGGGCATGCAATAAGCGCTGTGAAAAGGGGTTGGCCATTCCCATTCCAGATTTTAGTACCAGCTACAGAAAATGAAAGGTGATGTCGAATAGCAGACCGCGAGTGAACCAGCTCAGCTTGGTCCGCCAACCGAAGAGTAGATCGACGCTGGACATCCGATGTTGAAAAACAAGAGTTCTTTCAGACATAATGTGGCTAGTCCATCAAGGCACTACCTAAGCAACACACAGACCCTGCAGGCAATCCGCTGCGGGAAAGGGGGCCAATGCAAGACATCCCGCATATTGTATGAGACATGACCAAATATTGTGATATGCCCATAAGTCGCGACGCAGTTCATCCAACCTGTTGCAGACAAATTATTGATGGACAAGCAATGGTTCGAGCAATAGGGAACCTCCAAACGCGAAGACATTTGGTGACCTGACAGATACAGTGGATACCTGTGTACAGGTAGCCTACTTTCGATTGGCTACAAGAGGGTTAATAATTATTGCCTTCGAAAGATATAGTGGACATTGCTTTTAAAAAGTGAAATCGTACAGAAAATTACCACCACAACTCTGTCACTGTGTGGAGTCCTGAAATACTTCGTTGTCAGAAAATTGGCTGTATGTTCTTGGTATGCTTGAAAGAAAGACTGATCTAGCTTTGAACATTTCTGTCTATTCAGCTCTCAACAGCCTCATTTGGAGATATGGACTAACCTAGAGCGGTTGCTGGTGGTTACGTGAATACAGATAAGGTGTTGTCCACTGCCGGGTCATATGTGTTTGCTTTATATTTAACGGTGTTTTGGTGATGTCAGGAACATCAGCGGAACGGAAGCTCATCCAATTCATGTAACTATGAAGATGAAGAATAGAGTGTCCTTCATGCTACAACTGGATGTGATTTGACATATTTAGCAGGAATCAGCTGAAACAATGCATGAATAAACTATTTGAAAGTTCCCACTTACTTTCTACATTTGGAACATTCCATTATGAGCTCATTACCAAGAGCTCTGTAAGTTTGGAAAGACCCATTTTCTAGATATTGATGTTCAGATATCATCCTCATCTTCATCGGATGGAGTGTGGTGGAAGAAAGTAATCTTTACCAGTGTGCGCCAAAGCCACATTATAGAGTTTGTCTACAGCAAATCATGTGAAGTTGACAAACGTAACATCAGGCTCTGCTGCTATCGAAGTGCGATCTTGTCATGTGCACTCAGGTGCAATTGCATTGACAGTAGCAAGGCCTGAATTGACTCTACGGTAGGCCTACCCTATATCCGTCAAGTCATGAAAAGTTGAAACTATTGATAGATCAAGTTATGAAACATTGAAGCATGCATCCTGTATATACATAAAGCCAGCAATAGATAAACTGCAGTACAGTCATAGGCTACTAAAAAATTTCACTATAGGTATGACAATTTCACTGCATAACACTGCATGTGATTTTGTTGGAAGCATATGACCTCGAAATTACTAGTCCAGACTCAAATCAAGTCTCCATCGCATATGTTCAAGACATCACTCATAGCCAGTTGAAGTTTTTGTCCACCATTTTGGTTTTTGGTTTTCTGGCAGTGTCACATAATATATTCCGTGCTTTTAATTTCATCACTTTCCTTAATTCCGAAAATTCTCATTTACATTCTGAATTGATTTATTCATTAGATACAGAAATTCACTACCAGCCAATTCGATAATCTGGCCGACATTTTGGCCGACATTTTGGTGTCCAGGCAGTGCTATATATGTGACATTGGTTTCATCACATGCCTTGACCTCGAAAATGTTGATTTAGTCCCTGAAATCATGATTTCATTGCATACATAACTTCACTTATAGCCATTTTAAGATTTTGTCCGCCATTTTGTCCGCCATCTTGGTTTCCGTGCAATGCCACATATGTTACCTTGCTTCCATTGCATTCCTTGACCCCGAAAATGTTAATTTAGACCCTGAAATCATGATTCCATTGCATACATAAATTCACTTATAGCCATTTTAAGATTTTGTCCGCCATTTTGTCCGCCATCTTGGTTTCCGTGCAATGCCACATATGTTACCTTGCTTCCATTGCATTCCTTGACCCCGAAAATGTTAATTTAGACCCTGAAATCATGATTCCATTGCATACATAGCTTCACTTATAGCCATTTTAAGATTTTGTCCGCCATTTTGTCCGCCATCTTGGTTTCCGTGCAATGCCACATATGTTACCTTGCTTCCATTGCATTCCTTGACCCCGAAAATGTTGATTTAGACCCTGAAATCATGATTCCACTGCATACATAACTTCACTTACAGCCATTTTAAGATTCTAGCCGCCATTTTGATTTTCTTGCAGTGCTACATATGTGTATTTGGTTCCATTGTATTCCTTGCACTCTATAATCTTAATTTAGAGTCTAAAATCGTGTTCCTGTCACATACAATACTTTACTTATAGCCATTTGAAGCAACTGACCGCCATTTTGTCCGCCATCTTGTTTTCCCATTGAACGGCCAAAAATCCAGCTTGCTAACAGCGATTTTCGTTTTCAGCAGGGTCAAATTAGTCTAGAAACACCGGTTAGCAAATTGTTACATGATTTGCTTCTAGAAGTGCCATTTTGAGATTCCAAGCCTGGTCTAAAATATTATTCTCCAGATTCTTTCTCTATTCTTGCCAAGGTCACATACCAATGATACCATACATGCATACATCATATATTTATATCATACACGTCGTACATATTCATGGCATTTAAGTGCATACATCAATTGGCAAAGTGAATGTAGCTAACTTTAAGATAAGACATGTATGGTTTTGGGTATTATTCAGACCTCAATGTTGACAAACAAGTATTTCCATGGCAACAATTCACCCTCAACCAGTTGTAGGAAACAAACAATAAAGAGGAAGAACATAAAATGAATAATTCATTGTCAGGATCTCATCATCGGAAGATGTATTTTACTTACTGATTTATTCTCAAACTCTGTGTATGAGCAGGGAGACCACCTACATGAGAGATATGAAGAGAGTGAGGGAAGGCAGGTTTCGAATGTAAAATGGCATGAGAAGATTAATTAAATTTGCTTAAAAAAACTTATGTTTGATTTCAAGATATAATTAATCAACTTGCTGCTACAGGCTAGTTATACAAAAAATGCAAGAGTGGTAAAACAACGAAAAAAACACACAAAAAGTGTGATGGAGCAAACGAAAGAATGCTGAGACTGAATTCCTTACAACGATCTCTACCAAAGAAATGTTAACCCAAAGTGCAAACCCTGCAGGTGGTGTTGATAACAGCTGAATTTTCTCCCATGATATATTTACAGCTAATGCCATGTGATTTCTTTGATGATCATCTGTTTACCACATGTGCAGAGTAGTACAACTTCGTTTTGCGAACCAGCTATTTCAGTTGCTGAATAATATTTTCTGACTCCATTCCTATATCTGTTTGCTCTGCTCGTTGTCTAATGGCTTATGTTGTCTACTCTTGTAATTTTAATATCGACAATTTTAAACGGCATTGTCGGTAGAAACCTACTTCTGGGATGCTTTACAAATGCTGACTACTGTCAATGCCAATGTATGACCGTACGTATGTACCATACATGTATGTTGTTGTTATGCTGTACATTGGCGTACATTAACCTCCATTGATTAACTCATGAATGTGCAATTGTGCATATCACTCATCTGCTCAATATTGTCTCGGTGTAACCGGAATAACTGCTACTAACAGAACGAACTACACTCATACTAATTCTATTCAGCAGCCTCCTCATGATAATCCACTTTCGCTGAAAAGCTGATCATTTGCATGAGTGTACATCGATTTCACATAAATGTATTTTGCTCTTCATGCAACAATGCAACTGCAATTACATTTTTAACGTATGCGTAGGTTGTGTCTACGTCATTCTCGCAGGTAATGTATGGTCACGCTCTGGTCAGCGCCGCCAATGCTAATGCTCAGAGTTATGTTACAACATTTTAAAGCACTTAACGAAAAAATACAGGCTTTAAGCTGCCTGGAAAGGTTTATGAAGACTATTTCAGCCTTTCAGGCAATATCATAAATATCATATTGAAGGGAAGGAAATTTTATTTAGTGCATCGCCCGTTGATGTGCAGAGCTATTTTACAATAGCGCCACAGAAGTTGCAAATTAATTATTCATTAATAATGTTCTCACAAAAGAGATGAGGATATAATGAAATCATGTAAAAAGCTATATTTAGACAAGAATGGCGTCTTTGGAATCTTGGACGATCTGCCTAACGGCAGAACACTAAAGAAGAAGAATTTCCTCACATAGATCTGCAAATGCAACATGCACATCTGCAATGTAATGTATATGAAAAAAATGCATAAGAACCATAAATAATAGGGCTACAAAATGCGATATTAACACGATTCTTGTCATCATATCCAAATGAAAAGTAGAATCTAATCTAATCTTGCGGCTTCTTTATATAGCCATCAAGATAATCCCTAAGATATCAACCGAATTTTTTTTAAATCGTAAATCTGATAGATCAGAGAAACAAGAAGCCAAGCTACACTGTGTTTACAACAAGCTGAAAGAAGAGTCTCAAGTTCACACTTGAATGACATAAAGAATTCATAGACTAAACTAAACTAGATTACTAGATCAAAGAATGACATCAAAGATTCAACAGAGGGAACTGAATTCCACAGCAAAGCATTGGACCATCCATGGAAAATTCATAGATCCACGTGATTCAGATGCAGCCCCCCCCTGGGGAAAGGGTAGAGGGCAAATGCCCGGAGCACAGCAACTTATAAGTACTCAGTCTGGGCACTCATACATACAAAGTTTATGATTTATGACTCTTTAAATAAAATATTACTGACACTTAACTACAATCAGCTTAAACTTCAAATTAACAAAAGTATATATAATTATATATACATATATATATATACATAGAAATACTATATCGTAGATAGCTACCGGGTGCTACCCGCACTTTTATCATTTTTTTTATTTGTTTCAAAAAGGGTTTCTCATAAATCATTGAAGATTGTTTACAGACCCGCAACTGCTTTGCCTAAGGGCCCCAGAATTTCTCTCATTGATCCTGATATGTGGGCACAGCAGGAGTTATAGTCAATTTAAAGTAAATATTAAAGATGGAGGCAAAGTCTGAGGCTACGGTTAATGTAGGTCAGACCAACCTCGGTATTATGACCTACATTAACCATATATCTGTTGATTTGGTTGATTTGCTTGTACCTGGCCACAAATAGTCTGCATGGTCATAGACCTTCTCTCCTACTACCCATCACCAAAGTCCAAGTCAACAGGACAACCCGGACCTCATCTGAATGACAAGTGCTTGATGCAATGCAAATACCAGACCCTTCAGTCAAACTCTCAACTCATCCACTTCATAGGCAACCTCACATCTTCTCACTTAAACCAACACCTGTCATATTCAGCAATTATGTAATATTTGCATGGGTGGACAATTCGCGAGAGCATTCAGCCTGCAGCATCAAAAGAACAGATTCACACCGTCCATTGAGTCCTCACAGTGTAGGAACCAAAGGCCCTTCGCTAGGAGGCAAAATTCTCCTACGCCTGTGTCCTTCACTCACAATTGCTAGGCACCATGGTACCACCCATGTTCTTATTTCATTGTCATATTGTGTTGTGTGCAATTTTGACCTTTGGAAGGAGAGTAAAATCAGACACTGTTTAAAAATTCTTTTCTATTCTGTACTATGATATCGTATTTCCTTTCAACTAACTGATCATTAGGAACTTCATCAATTGACATGTAAGCAGACAGGAAGCACCTGTCTCATAAAATCAAAGCAACAGCAGATGATTGACAGGTCTTACAAGCTTATGCAATCTCATCTTGCAACAGATGATTGACAGATCTTACATGCTTATGCAATCTCATCTTGCAACAGATGATTGACAGGTCTTACAAGCTTATGCAATCTCATCTTGCAACAGATGATTGACAGGTCTTACAAGCTATAAATGCAATCTCATCTTGCAACAGATGATTGACAGGTCTTACAAGCTTATGCAATCTCATCTTGCAACAGATGATTGCCAGGTCTTACAAGCTTATGCAATCTCATCTTGCATCTAATATATATATATACCCAGTGAGTGAGTTGAGAAATGTTTTTGTTCAGCAGAATCACCTGGCTTCAAAAGGATTCCTATCCAGAAATGTTTTACGTATAAGCCACTCAATATGCACAATATCAATTCACCTGATAGGAAATCAGCGCACATTTCAAACACCACACAGCGAGAAATTGCTAAGCAAAACCTGACGAAAGAAAGTCATAACTGGGAATAAGCATCAATTGGGATTGTTGGTTAGACAATAGACATCATCATAATATGCCATGTATTAAATGTCAGAGATAAATCAGGAAGCAATCAACAGAAACAGAGGAAGAGACAGTGAAGGCCCAGATAATAATAATCTGTTCCTAGCCTAAACAAGCAAGCCACTCGTTGGAAAGAGAAATTGGTGACAAATTTAATTTTACTTAAACGTCACTTCCTAACCAAAAATTTGTAAAAAATTATTGATCAAATAATTTATCAACAATAATTAAATACTGATTACAAATTTAGAAACTGTGCACTAAATTAATATTATTATCGTAATTATTAACATTGTTATAATTATTATTTAGATAGTTGTAGCATGCTAATTTACGAACTCATCTAAAACTTGCCAGTAATGGAAAACATAAGCCTTCGATTGCCTGCAAAATAAATAAAGGAAAAAAAGTCGCTAATATGATTTTTTTAAATTTCTAGTAATAAATCAAAACTATTTGATTCTTCTACACTAGGCATATATTAACCTACATTTCAATTCAATTAAAAATGGAACACCAGTAACAAATTCGAAAAATTCTCTAGGACAATTCATTAAAAAATACATCAATGACATTTTATATTTAGTTTCAGTGCAAATTTCTGCAACCATGATCCTCGATTTCAGGTGTTGTGTTATAAAAGGGTAAATAATCAAAGGGTCAACAGATCTAAGGTTAAATTACCGATGAAGATCAAGTCGCTTGGCACCGGGTGGCAAGTACTTTCTAAAATAGGAAGAAATTCGCATACTGTCACTGACAAGTATGCACCAGATCAAAACCAACGACTTAAAACACAACATTTTTCCATTTCAGAATACCGTCCATGCTCACTTTAATGACTGACTGAAATATGAAATAACTGGCACAAACAATAACACTGGAAAATTACTGTACACATTTAACAACATGGCCTAGTTCAATAATCTGCAAGTAATGTTTATTTTCACGTGGGAGAATCATCTAGACTAATAAAATGAAAAATTAATAAATAACACGGAAATCAGACTGAATTATGAATGGAAGATAATCAGATTGTTTCATCAATATGGCCAAACAATTTATTTAGCTCATATACAGGGCTATATAAACACGCACACCCACACACACATATATATTTATATAAACACACACATGCATTAACATTACACAAGCCCAGCATACACATTACACCAGATTACACAGACTACAGCTGCAACTGAGTAACTCATCATCTCTAAGACGTGATCTCCTGACAACAATGCTACTGCTTTTTAATGCAGGCAGTTCATACAATGTTACAAACTCTGCCATGGACGTGCGCATGCAAAACTCCCATACCTTTCAAATCAGTACAGTAATACAGGGCATCTTTAGAGTGCCATAGACAATAAACAGAGGGAAAGCCTGGCATCTTTCAATGTCTATGCTCCATTTACCAGCATAACATCGATACCATTGCCTCGTGGTCCAACGACTGTAATGTGATGCCATCTGCCAAAAAACGAATGGAAATTGAATGGACCTCATGCACATGTGTTCGTGTGTGCACGTGTTTGGGTCTCATGTAAATATGTGCGTGTGTGCACGTATTTGAGCATCATGAACATGTGTGCATTTGTGCGCGTGTTTTCTGTGTGTTGCCTTGCTCAGTTATGAAGTTTCTGTGTTAATGACACTTAACAGCAACAGTTAGTTTCTCTTTAAATGGCGCTATATCAATTTTCGATTGCAAATACAACCCATAAAATTACTTCATAATCGCTCAAAGCCTTAGGCCTCTATTATACTGGCCACATAAAATTACATTGATTATTAGCAGGTCACTTGAAGCCATGTCTGATCATTCATCGGTTTAGTCAAATGCAAATATCTTTTGATTTGTGTTTTAATTACTGATGTCACTGGACACTATCGTCAAGGTAAACTGCTGAAAGCTAGAAAAACCAGGTACCAATACAACTATATAATTAAAATACTTTATAGAGCTCTTTTTTGGATGCTTCACAATGTCAACAGTCTACACACAATGCTTGTTATTATTTTAAAAGAAATTTCAACTGTTGGTAAAACATGAAAACAGTCAGCTCTCCTGAATAGAAGACCATGCCAAGGACACAGGTCGGCTGGCAACACAAAAGCGCCAATTTTTATCGCCAATTTTTATCTCAGCGGCTGGTGAGAATTCATTGACAGATTTGCGATCATAAAAATCAGCAAGCGCTGCAGATGAAAACAGCTATTAATCAATGCTATCCGTATTATAATCAGTGCTATCTGTGTTTTAATCAGTGCTACCTTGATAGCCAATGCGATTTGCACCTGCTTCAAATGAGAAATACATTTAGTCTGGTGATGGTGGTTATAGCTATAGACAAAAGGTCAGGGTTCAAATCAATGACAGTGCAAAGTAGTTTTGAGGTTTCAGCATCACTTGAACCCTCAAGCAAACTCAGCAATTAACTGAGCACTCAGCAATTAACTGAGCACATCTACCGTACATTGTTGTGAATGGGAAGATTGCATGGTGAGGGGGAAAGGGTTGGTCACCTGGTCTCAAAATTCCAGGGCTGCACACGCCATAACCATAACTGTTTCAGGGTCAGCTTAACCTATCTATTTGTTCTTCTTCTTTGCATTCTTCATAGAAAACATAATTTATAGCAAATCCATGCTGTCTGGCTCAGCTCCAGCAACTGATAACATAAACGAGAGCCATCACTGCAGGACACAGACAACAAAAGCTATCTAGACGAACACCACCGAGAGAGAGCTCTGCCCTTAACCATGAACTCCAGTGTTTATCACGTGTACGCGAATTGGAATGCTGCCAAAAGAACTGGTTTTCGGACAAAGTTGCAAAACAGATTAGCCTTTGACGAAAATACTCGACACCAGATTTATACGGTCAACTTAACATCGTCTACATCATAATTCTCATCTGACAAAAGCAATGTGTGTTGGCAAAATGTCAATGAGATGCTGATTTAATTTCAATGCATTTTACAGATTGCACAGAGGATGAGAAAGGAGCTTCAAAAATGACCATGGACAGTGGAGATCATTTATTTATACTTATCGCCACCGAATGACTGGCAACAGGAGCCGATGATGATGATGATGATGATGATGATGCATGATGATGATGGATGATGATGATGATGATGCAATCACGTAACCAGAGAATGGTTAGAGATGTGAAAAAGATCCAGAGAATCTGAGATGGGAGGGTTCAGGGCAATGGCAACACTCTGGCTTCCCGCTACACTCCCAAAGCTCAACTCAGCCTTCCATTCAACGTATGACATTGGTAAATCAAGCAGCAGGTAGGACATGATTGGACACCCTGCATGGCTGCCAAACAGCTAAATTCAACTCCCATAATATCTTGTGATGATCCGTTCATACTACAAATTGTAATCATGTTGCGGTATGTCAGTTTGCAAAGAAAAAAGATTATATATTATAAACAAACGTTGCCCTAATCATAGGCATATCAAGGAGAAAGGACAAAATTTTCATAAACACTTATTATATATAATATATACGTAATTGCATATATAAATATATGTATATATATGTGTATAATATATACAATACATACATATATAAGATATATAATATATATCAACTAACTTGCTCATCTGTCGAATCAAGTTCAGCTTCTGTTGATTTTCTTGGATCGGATACTTTGGAACATCGTACGCGTCTTCCATCTCATGCGACATCGACTCGTTACAATGCTGGAAAATCGTCTCCACCAACTCCTTAAACTTGCTGTCATGGTTACCGTGCTTCGTCTGCTTCCTCCCGTGAGCGCCGTCTTCGGCCACAGCGCCTTCTTCCACACTATCTGCATTCGCACCAAGAAAAGTGCAAACTGAAATTGTACTATTTATGAAGTGTAGTTCAACAAATGTATCATGCAACAACATAACAATATAACATATACAACTATACAAGTAACAATGCAATGTGCAACAGCAATTGATGCAAATAGCAATGTAATAATTTAAGCAATGTAGTGCAACAAATGCATTATTATGTAAAACAATGTAGCGATATAACATAAACAGAGTATTTTCTGTGATACTCCACATTTTGTCTGCAGAGAGCTGTGAACATCGATTATTACATACAGTATTTTTGTAAACAAATTTGTGTTTATGAAGCATTAAAGCTATCTCAGTTTAGTTGTTACAGCAGTGCGCACAATTGTCTGAGTTAATAAACTGAACAGCAGAGTTCTTTCTCGATTAGGTTACAAACTTTAAGCACAAGCATGGTGGGTGGAACAGCAGTAAGAATCCGATATCCAATGAGTCTGAATGAGATAAATTAATTCTGCTCTTTATCTGGTTTAACGTGTTTCATTCTTTGGGGTCACTATATAACATATATATATATGCATAACTACAGAATGAACGAGAACCCATGACAGACAGGTCTGTATCATGGCTCATTCAAAAGCCCCATACCCAAAACTATAGAATACAGGGAAGGTATGACAGTACTAAAGACTAGAGGCTGAGGGTATACGAAGGCGTGCTTGTTGAAAGAATTTTAAAGGTCAGACTACATATCAGATTAAGTTTAATCAGGTTATTCAGACCAAGTCAGGTTAAGTCAGATTAATGATGTTAATCAGGTCAGATCAAGTCATATCAAGTCAAATCAGATCAAGTCAGGTTAATCAGACTAAATCTTATTCTGAATTAGAATTTTTATCTTATATAAGTTATATTATTATCTAATAATTAGAATTCTATATAACATATCAATGCAGTGGACCCTTCACGGTTGAGAGCAATTTGTAAGAACAGAAGCAAGCAGTAATGAGATTTCTTATTCTTTATGTTCTGAAGTTCTGTACAAATCTCATAATCACTTACCTAAACTTCTCTTTCCCTCAACCACTTTCGACCATAATTCTGCCATTTCTGATGACCAACAACTGTCAATCAATGCCTGTTTCAAATACACAAACAAAAAGCAATCATGTTTCAAGCAACTTTCGATCTAATTCTTTGAATCAACAACACCATTTAAATTATTGTTAGGTTGAAGCATTTGCCTACATTAATGTATCGAAGAAGAAAAAGAGCCACCATGATCCTGAGTGTTGGGAACAAAACTTTGTATAGCCCAGTCATTAAGTCATATGAAGATTGGTTAAGTCCTCCCCTATCCATCTAATCTTCCCACAAACAGTCTACATGGGTCATTGCATTGCACTCAAAATGACTGAGTTCAGAGCTTTAGAGGATTTGAAACCCGTACCTTACGACTGACAGTTCAAAACACAAACCACTATGTCTATACAGATGTAGAGATGAATAACAAGTGAATGAGATTACATACTTCTTGGGTGCCATAACAGCCGCCTCTGAGTGAACTAGAGCACATAAACATGCCGAATGTGCCGACATGTGGAATTTATGTCGTAGTTTGTAAGAACCATAAACTTTGCAGGTGCTGCACTGCTGCTGTCAGTATCAGTTAATAATAATAATAAAAATAAAAAAATTAAATTTTTCATTGTCTCATGCACAAGAAACCAAATCAAAGGCAAATACCTGTAGGCCATTTTCTGGTCATATACACGTATGTAATACCACACTGAAATGGGGGCAATGTCAATAACATTGGCGAAATCTTCAGAAGAAAGTTCTGTCTTAAAAAGAGCACAAACTAGGGCGGAACCAAATGAGGATAAAAGCAAGCATGATGATAATGACAGTGCAGACTTAACAATGGGACCTAGATCCACTGACCCAGAAACGTCAAAGCACATACCTAAAGGAGAGCAATAGGACATGGTTTGAAGCACTGAAATGAGAAGTTGCAGTTTTCCTAGCATTGTTGTTGGCTGGAGCAAATGAAGCACAGCTGGAGTACAGTCACAGTATGAAAAGTCCAGCCAAAGAGTCACATAAGAAAAACTCAATGTGATATTCTATGGAAAAGAAATAGAAAACCTGTCAGAAAGTGCAATGACTGATATTTAAATATGAGGGCACCAATGCACCATACCGCATTGGCAAAAGCATGATACCCGTTTATCCCCCTTTAAATGACTTTAGAAAGAATTTATAGACACCAGACATATTTATGGATCGGGGGGGGTATGGAGGCATCGCAAAATGGAGCACATAACATCATGGAATATGGTGAAGAGTCCATTCAAGAGCCGACTGGAGAGCTCCTCAGAACTGAAGAACCACTCTACGTACACAACCTCTCTCTACCCGAAGACTAAATCATGGTTTGAATAAATTATAGTCTAACTAACACAAGTATGTATGTTATAATAAAATCATTTATAGACTACTACATCATTGGTTTATTCATTATCAATGACAATCAATCAATATACTTTTATTGATCACCATAATATACATGTACATGCAAACAAGCAATCATGTACAGTGGCGTCAAAGGTAGACCCACAAGAACCTAACGTTCTGCTAACAGGTAACCCTAGAATAACCAGCAATTAATCGAAGTGTCTTTTTAAAAACATTATTCATTCATTCATTTCATAAATTTGTATAGTGCCTCACTCAGTAGTGCTCCCAGCCCAGCCACGACATTAAATTCGATTTCAGTCATCTGTAAAAAGGATTGGCATTATTTCTAGAGAGTAGGCGCATCTCATGTGAAAGTCCATTACAAGTGGAATGTGGCCAACAAACGGGAATGCGCGATGCTGCCTAGTTAAGGTGTGAGTGCGGGAATCAGAAGTTCCCCATGAGCAGAAGAACAACTAGAGCTCGAGTCAGCTGTGTCTGAACTGGATGACAAGGTGCACTCAGGTATGCAGAGACGCTACCAAGAAGACATTGCCAGACCAGAGCAGCTATATCATGTAACATAAGTACTACAATAGTTCTTCAAACAATTCTTGGCATGGTGTGCATTCTTAATTTTACAGATGAACTTTAAACTTATTTTTCAACTGTTCTTCATATTAGTCATCATTGCACATATCAGACATTGAGCTCCCTCTCTTCTGAAGCATGACATGGATGAATCATGGGCAATAATCAATCAGTTTCACAGAGCATTTGGCCATTGTATAATAGAACGGAACCTGAAGCTTTAACCGGACGAGTGCTTTATTATGATTTACAATGAGCTATCAAATCGGTATGGTATTAGCGTCAACCTATGTGTCGAGGAAAACGCTACCGCAGTCTTTGAGAAAGAAGGGTGGGACTGTCTTGAGATGATTGAAAGAGATTGGAAACTGAAGACCTTGTAGGCAGATTTAAACAGGGTGGGAATTGGGGGGGAGTGGAGGTTGGGGTTTCAACCCCCCAGTCTTTCTTAGAGCCCCATAGTAAAGTCTGCTTTTCACACCACAATTCTAAGTGGATCATAGTCCAAACCCCCTCTCGTTATTTTTTCACAATTCTCACACTGGGCGTAAACAGTACTTAAAGAGATGCTACTTTAGGCTAACAAGATGTGTCAATGTGATCCAGGAATCATGCCAACCGTCCTCCATTACAAGAGTCGGTCTTCAGTGTCCCATGCTCCGGATTGATCCAAAATTGTCCCAGAATTTGGCAAAAATATCACCTTCACAAACTGTTGTTCTCATTTTCGCACACTAAACCCGAAGAGCCGGCAATCAATCAGTTTCACAGAGCACTTGCCCATTATATAATAGAGCGCAACTAGCATTCTATTGTCATTTAGAAAGGCAATTCAGCTCTGCCATCCCATCGCACGATCAATAAATTTATGTAATCGATGCAATCAGCATGCAATGCCATGCATGTATTCATGAACTTCGCTTGTGCTGGAAATAGCTCATATTAATTAATTTTATATATAGGCCACTTGTTTTTTGATTTGACTTCAATTATCAACGACTATGTTCAGCAAACTGTAGAGGGACACCGTGTGGTGTATGGGCATTTGCCTCCCTGAATTTCATTTAAAAATCGCATACATGTTTGTAACTGCATTTGATGAAATAATATATCCATCTTAGTCACTTTGAGTCTGGGATAGCAGAAAATCAAACATAGCAATAAATTAAGAAGAAACAGATAATTTAACGCAGAAAGCATAAATAATAAATAAATTGTGGCAAGAACATAGTGCACATTAGAGTGACATTATAACGTCATAGTACTGGAAGGCACTCATTATGTGAAGGTTAGGCACAAATTTACACACAACGTTTTATGTTCTTCAACAATACTGTAGTATGTGGTGTTCCCACGGTGTCAAGTCCAAGAGGGGATGCAAATTCTTAGACAGAATCATATAACCATTAAACTAGGTAACTACTTTTATTTTGAAATATGAAACATCCATCGTAATTAAATAAAAGCAATAAAATTAAATAACAAATACAATAAAGTGCATATGTTTGTTTGTATGTGCACTTGTTATAGCACCCCTTCAAGCTCTCTACGCAGAGGCGCTCCCGACTGCAGCGCAGACACTGCATTGGAGTTTCTCACCAAAGTGCCCGAGCAATTGCGAGTGAAGGACTTGCCCAAGGTCCAAAGGCGGCGACTTAAGGTGGATTCGAACCTGCAACCCTCCGGCTGCAAGACAACGAACATACCCTCTACACCACCACGCCCGTCAATACGTAATATTAATAGATACCCATAATAGAATAGAAACTCACACACTTCATTTCAATTTCTCTAAAAGACATAAATTTTCATAGTATATCCGACGTAACAAATTGGGTTGTTATAGGTTAAGTAGATTTTAAGATCACATCAGATTTGTGTTGGCACAGGGGCAATCACAGTTCTTTTCTTAATTTTTCAGTGCATATTGAGTCATATTACACATCCATACAGGCCTTTGAGTTTTGCTTCTACATAATTTTCTTTGGATTGGCAAAATCAAAAGTTGGTAGCTCTAATGTGATCACCTGCTCATAAATAGTCAATTTCTGTGGACGCTGAGTCTAATAAAAGAGTCTGAAATGAGAAACAAATGAAATACTAATTAGTAATTATGCTAAATTCTGAATCTGTCTTAAATGCATGCTTCAAATCGTAACCTTCAACCTTAAACGAACCTTACCCCCCCCCACACACACACACACACACACCACCACCCCGAAAGTCAAGCGCATGGCACTAGCATGCACAGAAAGTCATTCACGTAAAACAAACTGACTACACAACACTCGGAAACACTTCGACCATCTTGGCATGACAGTTCTACTAATCGTAAATCCAGATTATCATAATTATTATGTATAGCCTGACGCCAATCTGCGGTAGACCGCAGTTTAGCGTCAGACCCAACACAAACCCTAATCCAGTTCTTCTATGTCCTCGAAATTTTTACGCGACGCAAAAGAATAAAATCTGCTTAGGCCTACCTTTGAGGAACAACACGAACGAATCTTCGAATCGGTTTCTTTTCAGGTCGCTTTGAATATTCGTGCGTTTGGCTTCGATCTGTGAATATTATTCCTGCTAATAACTCGTCCGTCTTCAACACTCGACCACAACAACTAATCTCAATGTATACTCTGCTGTGGCTGAAGAGATCGAAGACGACCTCTCACCTCTTTCTAGGCCATAGCGGGAGGAAACATTTTTGACCTAGATATTATGCGCGATCTGACCTCATTTTCTTCGATGCTATTGGAGGTTGATGATCACAGTTCTAAACCTCTGTATTGTATTGTATTGTAGTGTATTGTATTGTATTGCATTGTATTAAAACATTTATAAAGCGCCTCTAATAGGGTGAACCGTTCAGAGGCGCCCCCAGTGCGCAAGGCCACGAGAGAAGAAATAGATTTTGAGGAGGAGGGATTACCAGTTGGGAGTTGAGACCGAGTAGGCCTATAGCCTACGCTAGATGGAGACAGAGTATTCCAAAGAGAGGGGCCGATGTAAACTTTGTAAAGAATCAGGACTGAGCCATAGCCGTTCTAGTAGGAGGAACTATATAGCCTATAGACGATCAAATCTATTGGAAGAGCGGAGTGGGCGATGTGAGGAGGCTGAAAGAGAGGCCGACATTCATTCATTCATTCATTCATTCATTCATTCATTCATTCATTCATTCATTCATTCATTCATTCATTCATTCATTCATTCATTCATTCATTCATTCATTCAAAGGAAATTGGGCATAGATCGACCTACTTAGAGGCGTTCCCGACTCTAGCACTGCAAAAAGTACAGTTTTGAGTTGAATAAAAAAAATGCTAGCAACCAATTGCCAACCAACAGCCCTTCTGACTCAACGCAGCGCTCGTGAATAAACCCGTGCCCCGGGCTTGGCCCTCAAGTGGCGCTTTAGAAGTTTGGAAATCGCGATTAGGATTATACATGTGTTATCATAGATAGGCCTATATGACCAAGGGCGGATACAGAAATTTTCGAGGGGGGCCAATATTTTGGGTCTTGGGTCGGACACAATTTCGTCGATCTTTGGCCGAAAAAACTGATGACCTTTTTCTAGTCATCTCGTCGAAATGTCTTGCAGGTATACCAATGCTAAGATATTTGGACAGTGTTGTACTTATTCTCTCTCACCTTTCCCCACTGCATTAGTTGAAAGCTTGTTGAAACCTATAGGGGGCCTAGTGGGTGGGGGACGTCCTGTGCACATTCTGAATGGGAGGGGCATGGCCGGATTGGCCCCTCTGGATCCCCTGGATAGGGCTACGTGTTCTGTAGGCCTACCTTTTGGACAGAGCTAGCCTTTTGAAGGTTTAAGATAGGCTAAGTCTACTGCATAAGTTATACATGTTGTTCCTTAATTAAAAATTAAGGCTCCCAAACACAGAATTTTCTAGCGTAGCGGGAACGCCGTTTCCACACGTTCCCAATCACTTCAAACCCTGGACCTATAGTTTGTTTGGTATTCCAAGACAACTCATCGTTATAATTGACATTAATTCGCTCTTTTATAAATGACATTGGGCCTACAAGGCTACAAACTCGAGATCTGATATTCTTCTGAATTTTCAACGCTGGCGTAGACCTTTACCGACTGGGTTAGTGGCGTACGGTCGCGTACCTATCACGTGTGCACTGTGCAAGGCACACGAGCCTTTAAAATGTTAGATATAATTTTATACGCCATTGGAAGTGACGTACGTAGCAATAAGACTACATTATAGCCTACTCATCATGAACTTTTATAAATATAGTAGGCTAGATCTGCATCATAATCAATGTGACGTCACAATGAGCCTATAGTTTTGTATTCTCAAAATGAACTTCTAAAATAGTAGATTTGCATCATAATCAAAGTGACGTCACAATAGATTAGTTTTGTATTCTCAAAATGAACTTCTAAAATAGCAGCCTAGATTTGTATCATAATTAAAGTGACGTCACAATTGGCTTTATTTTTATATTCTCAAAATGCGCTCCTATAACTGCAGATCTGCGTCATGATAATCAAAGTGACGTCATAAATTGTACGTCTGTTTTTATTCTCAATATGAATTAATTTATACGACAATAGCCCTAAACCTGCATTATTATCCAAGTGGCGTCACAATAGGCCTATTGTCTTATATATTTCCTGAAATGAACTTTTATAATAGTAGGCCTAGATCTGTATTATAGGCCTAGGCTAATCAAATTTTACGTCACAATAGGTCTTAATTTTTTATATTCTCTAAATAAATTTATATAATATAGTCGATTTGCTTCATAATCAAATTGACGTCAGAATACGCCTATAGTTTCATTTTCTCAAAATGAACTTCTATATGCCTAGTTGGAGATATGTATCATAATCGAAGTGACGTCACAAATTATATAGGCCCTAGACCAGTTTATATTCTCGTCATTAACTTCTATAATAGTAAACCTGTATTATTATCCAAGTTGCGTCACAACAGGCCTATTGTCTTTTAATTCTTAAAATGAACTTTTAAAATAGTAAATTTGCATTATAATTAATCAATTGTGACGTCACAACGGACCTTAATTCCTATAGTAGTATAGATCTCTATCATAATCAAAGTGAGTCGATAGTGAATAACACAGCGATCCCGCTGTCACCATAGATAGGCCTATTCCTACTCTGACTCGATATTATTCATGCAGCTCGTTTTATCAATATCAATCTGCGAATTTTGAGTTAGGCCAGTAATAATTATTGTGTGGATGACCATTGAAGACCGGAACAAATTCTGGGAACTAGCATTTGTATAACATCTTGGATTCTTGGTTGGGTAGGTCACCGTAGGCCTATACAGTATCACATGGGCTATGGACTAGAGCAGGACCTATAGGCCTAGCCCTACGCTCCCTATAGTCAAGAATTAGGCTAGGCTACTAGTCGGCCTTGTAAATCGTAATGGTGGGCTCCAGACTTCTAAAGCGCCTCTTGACAGACAAGCGCAAAGCACCAGCTTATTCAGGAGCGGTGCGTTGAGTCAAAGCGGTTATCTAAAGGGCAGACAGAGTCTACAGAGGGGTGCCAGAGGGGCAGAGTAGATGTCAAGTGGGGGGGGTCGCATTAGGTCGAGATTTGGAAGCTGATGGTCAGGCGAGTCGGGTTCTTAGAGAGGCGAGACTTTACTTTCTTGTGGAAATGCCCAGAGGTGATTAATGGAGGAACCCGATGAACAAGGCGATGAGAGGTCGATCCAGAGTCGTACGTGGTGTACGGCAGAAGGATAATTATGGTTCTGTTGAAAACGTGAGATGAGTTGTGAGCGGGGATGCACGACGTATACAAGGCCGTAACTAGGGCGTTTGGATGTTTGAAACACCCCCCCCCCAATGAAAAAATGCTACCAGGGAATAATGCATTTACTTAGGCTTACACAATCATGACGTAAGGAAGGACTAAGGGAATTTTAATTATTTCGAAGCTCTTATTTCTATGTGACATTGTTTTTACATTTTTACAATTGAATAAATCATCCTTTAAACCCCTTTGTTCGGTCGCTTGTCGGCTTGCTCAAGGTCGATCGGGCCCCCGAAATGAAATCCTGACTGCGGTCTTGCCTGACCACATCAAACACGTCACAACAAACAACAATGACGTGGTCCTGTTACGTTGTCTTCAAAATTCATTGTCTGAAAATCGATTTTGAGACTATACTTTCTGCGATGATCGTTCGCTGAGTTAAATAGTTAAATAGAAGCTGAGTTAAATAGTTCAATAAAAGCTGAGTTAAATAGTAAATAGAAGGCTCGACTCAATGGCAA
>OX457044.1:16473484-16625984 GCA_949752735.1 Lumbricus terrestris
CAAGACAGCGTGTGTTAGGTCTTGTAGTGGTGCTCCACACCACTCTGATATGTTGTCCAGCCATTCCTTGTGTATATATATATATATATATACGGGATTGGATTGGTAGTATTTACGCCCCCCCTAACCAGAAATCCTGGATCCGCCTCTGTATGGCTACTGGTATCAAAGATGCATGTAGGCCTATGAAGTGAATTAATTGCTCGGAGTGCAAAGGTTAAGTCATGGCACAGGTGAAAAACAAGACAAACTGTTGTGATTCTGTTGAAAGATTGTGGCTATAGAGACTAGAGTATTTTTTCTTCATGTTCTCTGCCCCACGGCAGGTTCGAACTTCCGATGGATGACGAAGATATTGTATTCCATCAGAATCTTGAAGTTCAAAGAACAATTCCTTCTTACAGACCAGAAGAAATGTCAGTTATAGAGACATCAACCTATTTCCTAGTCTGGTATTCACAGAAGCATGATGTCTTGTCCAAACCCGATAACAACACTATCCAGCGACCTTCGAATTCTGAAGTCTATCTTCAGGTACAAAGCGTTCAAAAACAAATTGTGTCATTTCTGAAGCAACCACCAAAGCTCTTTCTAAGGATTTGTAATAATCATGTGTGTGAGGAGTCGGTAGCCTTGGCCTTTTTAGACACAGCCATCAACCATGCAACATGTTCAGCAAAAGATGGTCAAGGCATCTCAAATTCAAGAACGAAACGAGCGCCTTAAAGGCTTAAACACACATTCAAGTTGTAGGTGAGCCATGTATTTACAGGTGGGAAGATCTTGGGACAGTGAAACCTTTGAACTTCCTACAGGTAGTAGAACCGCCATGTGAGTTCCTAAATAAGATTGATACTGAACAATGAAAACAAAATCAGGATTGTCAGAAGGAAAAACAGTGCACAAAGAGTGTCAGGGTAGTAAACGTCAATGCCGAGATGGGTTGTTAAATTCATTCAAGAAAACAAATCATCCATCACTAAAAATGAAGGGGATAAATATCTAATGCAGGTTGTATCTGAGCACAGAGCTCAGTTCCTTGACGCAATGAAGTATGCGTTAGGCATTCTGCTGAGACTCCAACAATCGAAAACCCTATGTTCAGCATATTATGGCTGCCATTGCTATAATTTAAAAAAATTATTTTATGACTAAATTATTAACTTTATACCAGCATTCAGTACATCTATATGTTACTCAATCTCTTATGCAGTCTACAATGATAAGTTTATTTTTTAAAATCTAAATTCTAAAGAGTCCTTGTCCAAATGCTTTTAATGCTTTCATTTGCTTATTTTTCGGCATTGTCACGAATGGTGAAAAGTCAGGAGCATTGCGCGACCACTAAATATCAATCAATCAGGCTGAAATTTTACACTTATTCACTAATAAGGCAAGGTAACAGAATGAGAGGGTACCGTCAAGGAAATTTGAAAAATAATTTTTGTGGACCACACTATTGTACACTGTATTGAACATTGTATTGACCATGGATTTCAATATTGTATTGAACATTGCTTTGAACATTGTATTGAACATTGCATTGAGCATGGAATTCAATATTGTACTGAACATTGTAATGAACATTGTATTGAGCATTGCATTGAGCACTGCAATGAACATTGTACTGAACAATGTACGGAACATTGCATTGAACATTGCATTGAACACTGCATTGAACCTTGCATTGAACAATGTATCTAACATTGTATTGAACATTGTATTGAACATCTTGTTGAAAATTGTACGGTTGTATTGTGTACATACAAAGCATATATGAGAGTATGACCTTGATCTTAAACAATCGTTGCTGAAGTAGGTCTAAATGCTGCCATAATGTTTTGTCGTTCAGTTGAAATGGCCACCTCGGTCAAAAGTCTGCTCACTTTTGGCTTGACCGAATCCGCTCTGGCTACGACACTCGAACCCCCTGACTGGGACTGGACGAAGGTCAACCGTCCTTTTGCCAACCGTACGCTCTTCGCTCAAGTCTCCTTCCTTACCATGCTCTCCCTGGCAGTACTCATGCTCGTTCTTTCGCTTGTTTCGTCGATCAACGTTCAACGGTAAGCTAATCTAATCCTGAAATAATGCAACCAAATGATCTAATCTAATCTAATCTAATCTAAAACCTGATTCAATCAAATCTTAATTCTATGCCGCAATATAATCTGACCTATCGTCTTCTATAGTACACTCTAGTCACTTCTGCAGCGCCATTATAACGATGAGCAACAAACAGCCACTGAAAATGATTATTCCAAGTGAACATTTTGTATTGTCATATGAAGACTGATTCTCGATAGGGCTTAACATTGCCATACATTGACTTCCGATAGGTTTGAGACAACATTGCCATATTGACTTCCGATGGATTTAGGCCTAATACAATATTGCATATTGACTTTTGATAGGTTCAAGACAACATTGCCATATTGATATCTGATAGGTTCCAGACAACATTGCCATACATTGACTTCTGATAGGTTCAAGACAACATTGCCATATTGTCTTCTGATAGGTTTTAGCCTAAGACAACATTGCATATTGTCTTCCGATAGGTTTCAGACAACATTGCCACATTGACATCCGATAGGTTCAAGACAACATTGCATATTGACTTCCGATATGTTGAAGACACATAACATTGCTGTATGTTGATTAGTTAACTCAAACTGGAACACTTTGACAAGATTCGGTCAACTGATAGGCCTAACTTATTCAGGTAGCCAGGCCATATAGTCTTTAGAGGTCTATTATTTATAATGCAAAATTCCCCTAATGGTCTCAATTTGCATCTCGTCTTCTAGCTATCGCCTGCCTAAGTGCAAGCCCTCTATACATGCATGCCTCTGAGTAGAGATCTTGAAGGGGCGCTATATAAATTTATGTGATTTATGTAGTTTTAAGCTAGGCTTGCTTCTATGACAAGTGGATTTGTTAAAATATGCAAATATTGACTGATTTTCGCTGAGTTACTTTGTCCAACAGAGTTTTTAGGAAAACATAGAAGTTAAAACTGCCTGCCTTGTTTCATCATTTTTAATCTCCTACGCTTCACAGTTAAGTAGGCCTACACATATATAATATATTGCTATATTTAGCAATATATACATATATATATATATATAATTATTAGCCGTAGGTTAGGCATAGGCTATAATTGTGGGAATGCAATAGTTTCGTGAAATGTCCTGTTTTTCATAGGAAAATCGCTCTCGAGCGCTACACTGTGTTGAGAGCGCACGGCTACGACGTAGACTATCCGAGCTCTGGATACTGTGTTTTGGCTGTGTGGAAGTGTCTATTCATCACCTGCATCTGCTGCTCAATCTGCCCTTGTTGCGATGCCTTGTTCATGAAAGTGGCTGAAGAGCAAGTGCCGTTGTCCGTCCTGCTTAAGACTGCCAAAATCAAAGGTAGGTCTGAAATTGCCCCAAAGTTAAGCATGAAATAGCCTCAAAGGTAAACCTAGCTGAAATAGCCTCAAAGGTAGGCCTGAAATAGCCTCAAAGGTAGGCCTGAGATAATCCCAAAGGTAGTCCTGAAATAACCCCAAAAGGTAAGCCTGAAATTGCCCCAAAGGTAGGCCTGAAATAGCCCCAAAGGTAGGCCTGAAATAGCCCCAAAGGTAGGCCTGAAATAGCCCCAAAGACAGGCCCGAAATGGCCCCAAAGGTAGGTTTGAAATAGTCCCAAAGGTAGGCCTGAAATAGCCCCAAAGGTTGGCCTGAAATAGCTCCAAAAGGTAGACCTGAAATAGCCCCAAAGGTAGGCCTGAAATAGCTCCAAAAGGTAGGCCTGAAATTGCCCAAATGTAGGCCTGAAATAGCCCCAAAAGGTAGGCCTGAAATAACCCCAAAGGTAGGTTTGAAATAGTCCCAAAGGTAGGCCTGAAATAGCCCCAAAGGTTGGCCTGAAATAGCCCCAAAAGGTAGGCCTGAAATAACCCCAAAGGTAGGTTTGAAATAGTCCCAAAGGTAGGCCTGAAATAGCCCCAAAGGTTGGCCTGAAATAGCTCCAAAAGGTAGACCTGAAATAGCCCCAAAGGTAGGCCTGAAATAGCTCCAAAAGGTAGACCTGAAATTGCCCCAAATGTAGGCCTGAAATAGCCCCAAAAGGTAGGCCTGAAATAACCCCAAAGTTAGGCCTAAGGCCTGAAATAGTCTCAAAGTTAGGCCTAAAATAGCCCCAATGGTAGGCCTGAAATAGCCTCTGCTCTGACGTCATCGACTCATCTCTACACTATGCTCCTTATGGATGGATCCGATTTGACCAGGGTCTATGACAACAGAGGCCGTTACCCTGGACAGAAATTTGCTCGGCATATTACAGCACCTTAGAGCAAGGTACTGAACCAGAATTAAAAGGTGTCATGAACTATATGCTCCTTAGTTATTCGATTCCAGTGTCAATGTGGTCTGTGTAAGACGGTCAATGTAGGTCCGGACCGCATATACCCGAATCCCAAGCCGCATAGCATCGTAAAATTATTTAAAACATGTTTCAGTCATTTTTTCATCGCTCATCCAACTTCTAATTCTACTATATCACAGTTCCGGTATTCATCCAACTTCTACTTCAACTAAAAATATTTTGATCGTTCATCCAGCTTCTAGTTTTACAGTTACAATTTAGCATAAAACCACGATTTCGTCGCTCATCCAACTTCTACTTCTGTTAATTAATATACTCATCCAGCTTCTAATGATACTGCAATACGTCAGCAGTAATATAATGTTTTCATCGTTCATCCAACTTCCAGTTTACGGAAATAAAATATATCTGAAGTGCTATAAGGCTTGGGATTCGGGTATATGCGTCCGGACCAAGCTCTCGGGGGGGGGGGGGGTGTTTCCCTCGTCATAGTTTCAGAGAAGGCCTTAATCCATACTACCCCTTCCATCACCATATCATCTCCTACATTGTACCTTCCCTCTCACGTCATTAGCGCATGCCTATTATTGCTGTGGGGCGCGGTGGTGTAGTATTGGACTCGGGGCTTTGGAGCCGGAGCTAGATTCCAGTTTCGAATCGACCTCAAGCCGCCGCGTAGGGACCTTGAGGAAGTCCTTCATTCACATTACTCGTCCGCTTCGGCGTGAAACTCCGATTCAGTGTCCGCACTGTAGTCATGAACGCCTATGAGTAGTAATCTTGAATGGGTGATATGACAAGTATGCGTATACTCATACGTACGTATACAAGCATTGTCTTACAAGCATTGTCTTACAAGCATTGTCTTATGTATGTTCGTAGGCAAAACCCAACCGCCTCAATCGGGCACCGGGGCATCGTGTCCTTCGTCGCCGACTGGACCTGCAGGTCGCTAAAGACATCGACCACCGATAGATGGACAAACCTTTGAACATCATCTCACAAGTGTCTTATAGTTATACGAGAACAGCAATTAACTAGAGTTCTGTCGCTCTTTGCCAAAAAAAGAAAATTAAGGAGGCATGCCTCATGAATCATGACAATTAATATGACAATCAGTATGGCAATTAATATGACAATGAGTATGGCAATTAATATGACAATCAGTATGACAATTAGTATGACAATTAGTATGACAATTAGTATGACAATTAGTATGACAATTAGTATGCTTTAACTGCATACCTATTGTGTCGATGTGATTTAATTACTTATGCGCTGATATTTTTATACACTGACCATATACGAAGATATCGCGGAAGCTAAGGTTTTTACGTTGGTTTATGAATACGAATGTCATTTCCACAAGTACAACCTTCCAAGACCGTAGCCAGGATTTGATTTCGGGGGGTGTTTCTTCAGTTTCCCGTCCGAAAAAAACTGATGACTTTTTTAGTCATCTGGCCGAAACCTTCAGAAAATGTCACCAATTCATTCAATTGTTTGACATTTTTCATTTCGAGGGTGTTTTCATCGTTTTATTTCATGGTTTTTACATCATGTGCTAGTAAATGCATTCTTTTATTTCTTACATTTTCCATTTTGAGGGGTGTTCAAACACCCAACCCCCCCCCCCCTAGCTACGGCCTTGCAACCTTCCGAAGTTCCGATTGCACTTGAGTAAGCTAAACGAGCAACAAAACATCAGCAACTTCGACAAACCAATAGTCGAACCTGAGCGGATGTCTTTAGTGTCTGCTCGACACTTAGACATCCTCTCCCACCACTGTCTATATACTATAAGTTATCACTCACCCTGTCCATGCGTACTTATGCCATCAGCCTCTAGACCGACTGCAGTCCATACTATAGAATGATAGGCTATATCGAGTTTCATGCTCAAGAGATCTAGAACTTTTTTAGCCAGCAGTTTGTATATGGTACCCAGGAACCTAAATGGCGTCCATTAAAACGGGCGCGGCGGTGGTAATGGGTCTCACCCGATCAATCCATTGAAAAATAAGTAGGGTCAAGGCCAGTGGCGGCGCTAGGGGGGCTAGGGGCTAAGCCACCCAAAAAGGCCATCAATTTTTTCCCCATGTAAAAATGAAATATTATAAAGGCACGCACGAGGTTTGCCTTGGCGGATACGAAAAAGTACCAATTTTCCAAGATTTCAACCAAATGACAAAAAAGGTCGTCAGAAATTTGTGACTGAAAACTGAAAATTTCTCCCCGCAAATTCAGCCCCCCCCCCCAAAAAAAACTGCAATCCTGGCGCCGCCACTGGTCAAGGCGTGAGGTCGCTATATAAACTCCTAGTAGCGAGCCCCACCTCCCCCATACACTCTACGGTTGGGTCTACACGCTGAATTCTGACCTGTCGCTAACAGTTCTGAAGTGAAGAGGTGAATCGTAGACATTGGCGTATAGGGGACATTTCAGCAGTGGAGGGGGGGGGCAAAATCAACGGACTAAAGGGGTTTGGAGAAGCGTCGTGAGCTCAATTGGCGGTTCAATGCATTGCACACTTTTAGTTCGTACATCATGTGCTAGTAAATGCATTACTTCATTGTTACAGTATTTCATTTCAAACACCCAAAACAACCCCACCCTTAACTACAGCCTTGTTTACACTGTAGCTATATATGCTTTGCCACATACTTTGAGGAAACTGTTGCTACAGGCCTACTTCCTTACAGCAATCGACAAAAGAAGCTTTTTTTGCGCAGGTGTGGACTAGTAGCCTATATGAACGAAATATTATATCCCCACCGGAGTATAGCCTAGTTGAATGTCTTTAACAGAATCCTGTTTATACATTTATTAGGTTGAAAGTTGCCAGATTTAACCATAAAACTTAGGCCTACTGTAGACCAACAGTACTAAACCTGTGAAATAAAATTTAAAAAAAACACGCAAACGGTTGCCAAACAAAAGGCTTAATAAATCATTATTGACGTCAACGTCACTTGATTGTCTCTCTTCAATTAGGCTACGTTTGATTATTTTGCGCTAAGGATTTCTGTCCTGAAGCCCGTCAAAGTCCCTAATAGCAGATCGATATCTGGTGCCACCAAACGTCCACTTAGGAGTTCTCCACTGCCAGAGGCGTTGATAGATGCTGCGATTGAAAGAAATGTCTCCGAGCCACAGTCGTCGGGTTCCTGTCCCTTGGAAGTCGCTTCTGGCTGCCCCTGCTGCTACCGTCTGCCTCCTTCTTATGGCCTCGTGTTCAGCTCAGCAGCTGACGGCTCGTGAGATTGCGTTTCTGCGTGACAGCGGCCTGATGAGGCCAGAGGATGTTGCCGCCTCCTACGACCACCAACTGAGTATCGAAAAGGTCCAGCGATATCGGTTGGCCGCCATGGAACTGATGGGTGCGGATGACAAGAAGATGGTCGTCGGATCGTCGACGTTTCTCAGCAATGGCGACGCGGCGAGTGACTCATCGTCGAAGGGACAGAATAGCAACGGCACGGCCCCGTTGCAACTCGGGGGCGCCTGCCCCAAGGACGCCTGCCAGAACATGGCCATCTGTATCCCGGCCGACAGGGACAGCAGTCAACCCTACACGTGCCTTTGCCCAGACGGATACTTCGGAGAGACTTGCCAGTACGGTAAGTATATTATGTATTGTATATGGGCGAAACTATACTATAGGGGACCGAATGGCCGCATTGTCCCCTATTCCTAATCCTAACGACTCTCACGACGCCTAATCTGACCCTAATCGACCCTCACGACGCCCAACCTGAGCTCTAACCGACCCTCACGACGCCTAACCTGAACCTAGCCGACATGTCAGTCCTCGATACTATAGTTATGCCTTTACATAGGCTCCGATGATTGTAGAGTTCATCTAAAGGATCAATCATCAAGCATTTCATTGAATTTTTCATTGTTTATCTTCCTTCCTTGTTTAAGACTACGTATACCATAAAAAAAATTATGCAATGCAAAGCTATGCATACGTCCACTCATCATAATAATGATCACATAATTATGACCTTCATGCATGCAGACATCTACCCAGAGCTTCTCTTAAAAGAATTTTTTTTAACTGCACAACCTTCTTCTCTTCCTTTTAGCCTCCTCTGTGGTAAATCTGAAGTCGAAATGTTGCAGTTCAGATAATATTAGCAAATCCTTGAATGTAGAATATGCCATATTGGCCTATGCTCGCAGTTATTAGGCTAATTGACAACAATAATTACATGGCGCCTTCTATTGAACGGCTTATTTGGTTTTCAAGCCCTTATTCATTTGCTTACTTGACGGTGTGGAAGACCTTGGTAAATGACTTAGTAGCAACAGAATTGGCTAGCAGCTAACTTTAAAGATACAATCGATCATCATACACGTAGGCCTATGCATCTGCTTGCGCATCGAATATATTTACTGCAACTACTCGTGGTTGGCCCCCCAAAGGTTCGTCTCTCCCACTCCAACCCGTTCTAAAATACAGCTAATATCCAGACTTCCTCGATCGTTACTTTCATGTCTCTTTTTTCATGTTTGATCACTTTCACTGACTCCCACCCTCATTGCTCGTATCCACATCAAGATTTATTGATCTACTGGTCTTACTCTGGTGAGTCTGGTCTATATCGCCAATTAAAGTAGGTCTACCTTCATGATCTCATCTGCCTGTCTACATCAGCATGCTCTCTTCGTCCACTATACGCTCATGTGACAGACATGATCTCATAGGCTATTATTGTTCCGCAAACAAGGACTGCTTTGAACAAAACTTGAGCTTTTGCCTTCATTGGTCCTGCACTTTGAATCAGCTTTCTCCATTGACACCTTCTTCGTTGGTATAACTGGTAGCCCAAGCATATCTTTCCGCTGTCACAAACCACTTTCCTGTCTCCGGGTCGCTCGCACTGGGAGCGCCTCTGATTGATGTGCACTGTGAGAGGCGCTATGCAAATTTATAAAATACGATACGATGCTTAGCGCATGTGCACTGCTACTTTCTTGCGCAGATGTGATCGAGTGCGTTCGTCAGCCGTGCTTACACGACGGAGATTGTCGAAAAGATAAAGAGTCGGAGAGGGGATACAAGTGCTTATGTCCGCTTGGATTCTCTGGAGTACACTGCGAATGTAGGTGCAGATATATATATATATATATATATATATATATATATTTATATATGCCTACTCCTGTTATCACTCGTACGACGAAAATACGGATTCACGGACGGACCATGACATATACCAGTGCTGTCCAACCTGTTTGGTACCGCGGGCCGCACGTTGGACAGCACTGACATATACGAAGAAATGTAAATGTAGCCTACGTGTTTTAATATGTATAGCGATCCTCATTGATCCTGCTCCCCAAGATGAGCATTTCTGGGGAAGGGGTGTGTGGGGTTCAACACAGGTCGTCCAGAGAGGAGGAGGAGGAGGAGGAGGAGGAGGAGCAGGAGCAGGAACAGGAACAGGAGGACGAGGAGGAGGAGGTGGAAGAGGAGGAGGAGGAGTCCTTTCTGCATATCAGGATGTCAGTATACCTTCGATGCTCCATCGTGTAACTCCGCCACTGCTCGTACAATGCCAGTCCCAAGCCTGGAGAAAAGAGGAGGAGGACACTAATCATCATTAAACATACATACAAACATACGTACATACATACATACATACATACATACATATTACATACATACATACATACATACATACATACATACATACATACATACATACATACTTACATACCTACATACATACTTACTTACATACATACATACTGAAAAATGTAACAGCATGGGCTATGTTTCTGTTGCTTTTTCACAGTCCTTTCCAATATAACCGATGCGAAGGGAGAGTCGAATGACGTTTCCGTTGACCCGTGGTTCCTTTCCTACATCGCCATCTGGTGTATTCTCATCTTGGCCTGTGGCCTCAGTCTCGTCATCGCCGTTGAAGCCGAGAGGTATACATATAGTCGATTACAAATTTATTGATCACATTCAGTACGTATATGCCTAATGATCGAACAAAGCCAACAGCGCTCGTGAATATGTTGGTGCCCTGCGCTTGGCTTTTGAGTGGCCCCTTAGAAATTTGGAGATTACGATTAAAATCCGCAAATCGTAAAACTCGCAACTTCTACAGCGCCCAGGAAAGCTAAATCGCGGGAAACAGCTTATGCACAGGCTTGATAACATGAAACAGTTGGTCCGGAACCGAGGCCTATAATACAGATCTAAATAGGCAGTGAATTCGTATATATACGCTTCGGACAAGTCACTGAGAACGCAAGAGAGCATGGTCGCCCGCACATATGAGAAGAAGAGGGGGTCACTTCTCTCACCTGGAAATTTAATCTGCATTTTTAACCAGGCCTGCTACTTTTTGGTTTTTAGTAAAATTAACGTCTTAGCAATAAAGCACTAGGCTAATGATGCTAACGATAGGCCTACACAACGTGAAACTGAGAAATTTACAATAATATTTAAACATCTATAAAAAATACCAATGTTCTCTTAATTATCTGCATTGCAATTTTTAAAGCTTTTGTTAAGAAATGTAACCGTGACCATTATAGCTACGTTTTGACCATGCTGAAAAATTTTCAGCGGGTGCCCTTGCCCGAGAGTCACACAACGGGCAAACCTGCAATATCTGCCATATATAGGCCTATATATGGCCTATGTGTGCTGGCATTTATATGAACGGCGGAGATAAGTCGGTTGATTCGAGTGCAATATATTCTTTGTTATAATTATACGGTAGGTTTTAACCTGCATAATTATCTACGTTCGTGTGCATGAGACTGCATGCAGTGCCTAATTGCATTTTAAAGCTTTTCTCAAGAAATGTAACCGTGACCATAATTTCTGCGGGCATAGGTGCAATCACGTCCTAAATGTTGGGGGGACCATAATGATTCACGTCCTAAAAGTTGGGGGACCATAATGATTCACGTCCTAAAAGTTGGGGGACCATAATAATAAAGTTAGGGGACCACTCAAAAGTTGGGGGACGCGTCCCGTGGGTCCCATAGGGTGGTTGCGCCTATGTCTGCGGGTGCCCATGCCCGGGAGTCCAACAACAGGCAATCCTGCAATCAATTATATTTGCCATTATGAGGGATGAGAATATAGTGAGAAATTGAACAATGAATTATCATTATTATTTTTAATCGCAGGCGACTGACGTTCGAGCGCTATAAGCTGTACACGGCTCTTGGATACGCGATACCGTTTCCCCGACTCGACTTCTGTCGACTGATCGACCATGCCGTGCGTCGGTGCGTCTGCTGCCTCGGATGGTGCGTTCCAGAAGACGAAGCAGGCTTTCCGGAGTTTGATAAGCCTGCCGTCGCTGACACCCCCGATGTTGTTGCAACACAACCAGGTTTCAAATAATGTCGTTTAGCCCTACTGAACGCCGATTGCGCCAATAATATTTGCTATAAGCTTAAGCTAATAGTCTTTCTATTATTATTCTTTGATAGACATCCAGAGCTAGGTGATAACGAAGGAACAAAACTTCAGCAATTAAATAGGGTTATCCTACCGAATTCCTAATGTACCTAATTTCCCGATAGCAGAATCTATTTTCCTATAAAAAAGATAGGGCCTAATATGGTGTTTCAATGAATAGGCTAGGGCTTATAGGGCCTACATGTATATATAATTAGGCCTACTCGTTTCATCAGAATTTCCTATATTCGTAGGAAAGGGGTAGGCCTATAATGTAGTCGTGATCATAATCGTAATCTCAAGATTTCCAGAGCGCCACCCGAAAGCCTAGCAAGCGCAGGGCACCACCTTGTTTACGAGCGCTGAATGTGTCTATATTTCACAATGGCTCAATGCAGTCAACAGCGTCATGGGAATTCTATAGCATACCGACAATGATCCCAGCCAAACTACTTTCGCAAACTCTACAATATCTAGGTCCAGACAGTACTCGATGAACATATTCTACATCACTCGGATCCCGATCTTCTATATATCCGCAATCACTTCAAGTTCTCCATACATACGATGATACGATCCATATTCCGCACTGACGGGTCTGCACCGCGACTCTGGGGCAAACGTCCTCTGAAATGAAGAAATTCTCATTAGTCTCCCACCAATACCGCCGCTCAACATCACCTGCCTCCAGTTCCTTTACCTATTACTCCTCCCATACTGGGACCCGCTTCCCTGGCTTCTCACTCCAAATTGAAGTGTCAATTCTTCAGGCATTCGTAGGCCTATCCTAATCCACCTGTACGTCATCAGTACATGCATACGTTCTCTTCCACCCCACCCGCCCCGCTCTTCAATCTTTCTCGACCTCAACAAAATCCGACTTTTGCAGCTGCTCTGCTGTAACTCTCCCCGATCCTCCTTACAGCTGGACTCGGATCTCCACTAGAAGTCACTGGAGAACCTCTGTAGCACGACGCAACGCTCGTGAATAAGCTGGTGTCCAGCGTTTAGCAGTTCCAGAGTAGGCCTATAGCTAGCGCCTTGGACATTTTGGCTTCACGATTACGATGCGCAAGGGAGTCTTTCCATAATTCAACAGATATCATTCTGCTTACAAATTGTAGGCCTAGCGCTCGCAAGCATGATTTACGATTAGGCTACTTCGCGAAATCGTTCTAGCGCATCAATCTAAAGAATTCGTGTGGCTTTCAATGTAGGCTGGAACCGCTAGACGAAAAGTTCTCTGTTAGATTTGCAAAGTATTGGTGGAGTAGAATTATGACAATAGGAAGATCGGGGCACCAGCATTTTTTTAAATCTGTTTTGGCAGTTTAATAATGGGGACTTCTAGCCAATGGCGACGGATTCATCTGCAGTTTTAAGTGAAAACTGAAGGACCATATGTTTCATAATCACAATCAACTGCTCTTTACGCAGTAGGCTATAATTTTTGAAAGTAGGCCTATTTACAATGACACAATGTTTCCGGTTGGATCTGTAAAGTTTTGGTGGAGTGTATAGGGTCTAGGGTCTCTAGGCCAGACATTTTTTGGACCCATCTTTCAAGCACTGTCAAACGGCTCTTTTACTAAACTATAGACACTGGATGCAGCATGCCAATAGCAAACTTGTCTGTAGATCTATATATCTGTGTATGATATAAATCTTGGTGTGAAATGACTTTGGGTTTGTTTTTGTAGAGTCTACTGCAGGCGGAAAAGCCTCTGGTCATGCCACGAAGCCCTGAGAAGCGCAGTCAAAGATGAAGCTAGAACAGTCTGACAATATGTTTGTGACCGTCGTAGACTAAATTAACCGGTTCGCTGTTCCGTGATCTAGCAAAGCACATTATATATTGAGCGTTGAAACTGGTTTGATAATAATTCTAAAATATGAACTGCAGTTTAACCTGTGATAATCCTGTAGGGTATTACACACGTGAACAGGTTTTTATATGTTATGTAGATTAGCAGGCCTAACTTTATTGGCTATTGTTAATCATGCTATAGCTGATTAGACAATCGAATTAGGTCTGGCTTGTATTTATGGCCACATGAATTATCATGATCATCATCGTCGTCGTCGTCATCATCGTCGTCATCATCATCATCATCGTCGTCGTCGTCATCATCATCATCGTCGTCGTCATCATAATCATAATCACATCGTCATGTGTACTATGTGAAATAGACTGTAAAGAAATTATTTAGCATTTCAATTTACGAGATCTAAAGTCAGGTTGAAATTCAATTTATCAAGCGCCTTTCCTAAACATATGGTGCCCGTATATAGCAGCTGAAGAATATGTCCGAAACTGCTATAGGGTGGACACTGGACAGGGTTTTCAAAAAACCAGACTTATCCTGGGTTCAGCTATTCAAAAACAGTTGCAGTTGGATGCTTAGTGGGGTACTGCCGGAAGGCTAGAGAGACAAGAAGCTTCTCTTCAATCCTCGGCTTTTATGGTAGATACTAGATAGGCCTATGCTCTGCTACCCGGAATCATTTACAATAAATTTATTCAAATGAAAAGAACAATAGGCTCAGCTGCTGTTCAGTCCTGATGCAAATATCGGCCAGCCTTCAATGTCGCCTACAATGTAATGAGAGCTAATACAATAATTATGGATAATTGTGGGAGTTGACATTCAGAGATTTAGATATCCCGGGCTAACACGTGTGGAACGCAGGGACGCAAGCTCCTGCGGAGCGACCTTGGGCAAGTTGCTTACCCATCATTAAGCCAATAGACCTATATGTGGGGAAGGCAACGGGAAACCACCTCACTCATCTCATTCCCAGGGGCGTAAAGCCAATGAACCTGCCCAAAGAACCATCATCATCATCATCGTCGTCGTCATCATCATCATCATCATATATATGTGTGTATGTGTGTGACAGTGTGTGTGTAAATTTGAAGTGCAATAGCATGTGTTTATAATAGAAAAGAAATGCTCGTCTTCCTTTCTTTCACAGTGTCGTTCATTATTAGTTATGCGTAGCCTACCGGCGTATACAATGTCATGTACATGTACCTCAGCGAGTAGCAGTCACTTGGCTAGGGGGTGACATAAGGTAGGGTCTGCAAGAGAGTTACGGAGAGCGGGAAGGAGGGAGGGACGGACGGCAGAGGGACTAAACGAGGGACTGTCGGGAAGAAAGGCTGCAGTTACAGAGGAAGTGATGAAGGGAGGGGAGGCAGAGAGCTGACGGTAATCATGTAGCCCTATATCTCATGACGGTGCATTTTCCTAAATCCTAACCGTCTTAGGACGGTCAATTATCTATTAAATAAAGAGAGTACCGGGTACATAATTATGCAGTGGCGGCGCCAGGATTTCAGTTTGGGGGGTGGGGGGGCTGAAGCCCGCGGCGAAAATTTTACATTTTCATCCGTCAAAATTTCTGACGACCTTTTTTTTTTAGTCATCGACCGAAATCTCCAAAAAAAATTACATTTTCGCTGCCAAAATTTCTGACAACCTTTTTTTTTAGTCGTTAGCCGAAAATCGTGGATATTTCAATGGTAAAAAATTCGGATGGAGCTTTTTTAGGGGGGCTGAGCCTCTTGTAGGGGGGGGCTTACCCCCCCCCCAGCCCACCCCTAGCGCCGCCACTGTAATTATGAAATAGAGTACGGTATAAGCTTTTCGTACATTTATTGACTTCGGCAAAAAATATTACATGTACAATATGTATAATCTCGTGCAAGTGAGTCGTTTAAATTCTGCTAGAGAACGCGATCTCCGAACCTACATAATTACGTAGGCCTACGCATTTAGTTTATACATGTCAGTAGGTCTATGCATTATCTCTAAACAATAGTAGGTCGAACTGTTAGACTTGTACATAAGAGATCTGGAAAAGAAGCGTTTAGATTTACATCAACCATTTACATTGAACCCCGTAATTCTAAACAACTATAAGTTTACCGTATTGTGCACTGTGTCCCGACGACAAAAAGTGGCATAGTTCGGTCAATACTTTCAGTATTTGCCTGAGATTTTAAAAACAACAACAGTAGTCATAATTATGAGCACCAAATCGAAGCGCTGTTTAGAAATGCCAGTGAGTTTGTCAAGTTTATGAACGTTTCAAATGTAGTGCCGAAAATGGGAAATTTCCAACATACAAAAAGTCAAAATAAAGTGAAGTTCAGCAATATGGCATTATGGCTACTATTGTTGTTTTTTAAATTTCATGCAAATGCTAAAAAAATCTTGGCCGAATTATGACACTTTTGTTGGGGTCTAATTTCATTGGGACACAATGCAGATGGAATGTTGCTACTAGGCTAAGTTTTCTCAACTGGTCGTGTCTTTCTCATGTCTTTCTCTCCTATCTCCTTGAATCCAATGCGGCTGGGTTTATATATAAATTTACAGTTCGTTGGAACGGTTGGAGGAAGGACGTTTTTAAGAGCACAATATGAGATTTCTTCTCATAAATAAACACTGTCTACTTCCAAGCAGTGCTCAAAGTGTGGGAAAATAAGTGCCTGGACGCCCCTTACCTTTCCAAAGGAAGTGCCTGGACGTCCCTTACCTTTCCAGTCAGTGCTGGCCAATAAGTGGCAGGACGGCGCTCAGATTTTAAAATAAGTGCATGGACGCCGTCCATGACCGTCCAGGCACACTTTAAGCCCTGCTTCCAAGGTTTAAAGTGGGTGGGAACGGCGTTCCCACTGCTCTCGAATTTCTTGGCTTGCGTTCCCACTGCTCATTATACATGGAACCCTGGAAACATGGACGTTCCCAATAAAACAGGACTTTTTTAACGCGCAGTTGTACACAAAACGTGCAGTTCTAAATGAATTTTGTGCAGCTGTAGATCGAAGCACTTCTATCACAAGTTCTGTGCAGTCAAAACTAGCGAAAAAGGTAATTGTCCTCCGATTGGAAGTAATTTACCATGGAGGATGAGAATGGAAAGAAGGGGTTGTGCAGTTCTAAAAATTCCTTAAAAACAGCCCTGCAATAAAACTTCATCAGCATGCCACTGCTCACAGTTGGCGTTCCCACTCCTCACCCAAATCACTGTAACCACTACTACTGTCTACTTCTTACTGCTTGACCAGTTCTCCATTCAGCATTTACAGCAGTACTAAAGAGTGACAGCATTTGAGAGAAAATGCAATAGGAAAATCCTGATGATACGGACAGACACAGAAAGCTAGCAATGAAGAGATATGCAAAATGACAGATATGACTGAGAACCTCTTGCAGAAGGTTGTCGAACGAAAACTGAAACTGTTCGGACATCAAGATGCTGATGTTTGGAATAATGGAGGGCACCAACAAAAGAGGAAGGCCGCAACGAGAGTGGATGGATGACATTATGGATTGGTGTGGAGCTGCAGTCCTACAGAAGCTGGAGCATGTGGCTCAGAACAGACTCGAGTGGAGAGACAATGTGAAAAAGATGTCGGATACCTATGGGCATTGAGCCCAAAGTTGTTGATGATGATGATGATGATGATGATGATGATGATGATGATGATGATGATGATGATGATGATGATGATGATGATGATGATGATGATGATGATGATGATGATGATGATGATGATGATGACGATGATGATGATGATTTACAACTAAACGAATTTCCTAACCGACTACCGACAACGACCACCAAACATAAAGAGCAAATGATAATTATGCCATAATTAAGTGGTCTAGAATTCATCGTGTTGATGCAGTTTCTCCAGCACAGACGTGCAGCCTGTCTTGGCGAACAGTTTGAGATCATCCGGGTAGTATGCAACGCTATCGGCAACTCTGTCCACCTTCTCGTCACTCACTCGCCTGTGACCACGGACGAGGTCCCGAATGCACTGCTTCACATGACTTCTCTCCAGTGGAAGAAAGGGAACAAACGTACCCAGCAGGTTGTGCTTAATTAAGGCACTGTTCTTCAAACCACCTACAATACAAGACAACAGAATTAAACTATTTTCAAAATGTACATCACAGTGTCGTATCCGTTAAAAGACTGTTTATCCGAGAAATTATTTCTTTGTCTGGCTCTCGTATGGGATACGAGTAGTTATACGACTGATGATTCTGGCGCAGTCACGTGACCTACTGATGTCAATTGGGCAAGTGTGCTAACAGATAGGGACCTAGGTTGATGTTCAAGATGCATTCCTTATAGGCCTACGGACATCGTGGTTTCCCCCAAATACGACGCGACAATTTATATGGGAGCGAAGTCATCAGTTACTTCGTCATCGTATTCGTTAAGTCCAACGTTCTAAAGCGCAGGGCGTCAGTTTATTCCCGAGCGTCGCATCGTATCAAAGGTCGTTGCCCAAAGATTGATGGCCAGTCGTTGTGAAAATTCTGCCGCAGAGAAACCAGAGATGGATGAATAGAAGGATGGATGGATTGACGGATAAATGGGTGGACAAAAAGAGAGAAAAATAGGAGACATAGATGGATGGATGAATGGATTGGCTGGCTGGGCAGATAGATAGATAGATAGACAGATAGATAGATGGACGGACCGACAGACAGAGGCAGACAGATGGATACACAGTGCTTGCTTAAAGTGCAAAGAAGAAGTGCCTGGACGCCCCTTACCCTTCGAGGCCCTTTTGACCTATCAAGTGGCAGGACGGCGTTCAGGTTTGAAAACAAGTTCCTGGACGCCGTTCTTGACCGTCCAACCACACTTTAAGCCTTGTAGATACAGAAAGTGCAGCAAAATGGAGATCAATGTAAAAACTCGCGCTGCAGCAGCTGATGAGCCAGGTTTTCAGATCCACTTCCATACCAGTGCAGAAACCCTGGACTCTGCAGAGGTGATCAAGTCGATCTGACCTCTTATTAACACTTTAACAAAGAGTGTGGGTTCACTCAAACTGACGGCAAATGCAGCTTTGTCTGTATGTTACATCATCATCATCATCGTCGTCGTCGTCGTCATCATCATCATCATCATCATCATCATCATCATCATCATCATCATCATCATCATCATCATCATCATCAAAATCCATGGGCTAAATACCCGTAGGTGTCCGACGCCACTCTCTGTCTGAGCCTGTCTCGCATCATGCCGCCCAGCTTCAGCCGGTCCGGTCAGCAGGTCTGCTCCATACCATTAACATCTTGGAGCAGCTAGACCACTTTGTCTGATTGAAGAGAATATTGGGAGAGAGGCATGAAGGACAACCTGGGTCAATGCCCGTATGTGTCCCACGCTCTCTCCCCCGACTCTCTCCACTGGTCTGCAGTCCTGACCGGCCTGTGCAGGTCAGCTCCACATCATGACACCTTGAAGCATCTGGGTCGCTATGTCACTTGTGCCGTGGTTTTTGCAGATTTCAGTCGTCTTGGTCTTTTACTGCCAGAGTATCACCAACCATCTGGCAAACCTTCATCCTTTTGTCGGGGCTTAGGACCGACACAGGGACGTTGTTGGTTCCCTGTGGCGGAGGATGGATGCAGTTCAACGTCGTACCCAGGACGCTGTATGTTACAACTAGATATACATACCTTACGATGCTAACGGTGCTAAACGATGCTAGTCTATAAGCTCATTTGAAGTAAGGTGTAAGTTACAACTAGATATATATACCTTACTTCAAATGAACTTCTAGGCTAGCATCGTTTATGTTAGTCTCTGCACCACACTGGGCATAACTTCAGGCTGTCTTCAGCAGAAGATCAGTGGTGTAGTCCTAAAAAATGAAGTGGGGGACGCCTGGAAATTGAAGTGGGGGGACGCCTGGAAAATTGAAGTAGAAACTGTAGCAAAAAGTGCAATCTTGCAAGAATGTTGCAAAAAGTGGGGGGACGGCGTCCCCCCGCGTCCCCGCCCCACTACACCACTGCAGAAGATGCAGCATTTTGGTAGACCTGAGGATTCTCTGTGCATTGCACGACTTACCTTCGGTGTTATAAACTGCGTTGCGAAGATACAGCTCAACTTCTTCATGCTTCAAACTTTCTCTGGTATTTCCTTTCTGCCAGTTGTCCAATAAGAATTCAGTTAGCTTCGTATACCCGATGTTGCTACAAGGAAATACGATGTGTCAGAGGCACATAATGAGGCACTGAGGCAGTGCAGCATGCTCCCAAAAGCACGTCATATTTAACCTTAGGAGTGTTGGACAGTATATATTTACATGAGCTCTTTAAGTGCAAGATATCAGGAGGAGCGCTGTCTCAAGCGCGGTGAGTTGTGCATATATAAAACACGTGTCAAAAAGACTCGGGATGCCATGTCCTTTAAACCAACTATTGCGCACAGTAAATACTCCTGGGCGTTTCTAATTGTCTGGGGATTTTAATCTTGAGCTACCATGGCCCCTATAGGGGCCATGGTAGCTCAAGATTAAAAATAGGCCTGCACAGGAACATTAAATGGCGTGGCTGCAATTTCATCATGGTGATCATGAAGGAGTCTAGCTATCAGTGGCGGCGCTACGCCAGGGCATGGCAGGGCAAATGCCCTGGTAAAAAAGCCTTTGCCCTGGCTGTTGCCCTGGTCGTTGCCCTGCCACAAATTTTTCCCTGGGAGAATTTGTTCGGACATAGCCTATTCCTTCTTACTGTTCGCGTCTGCCCGCTCTCTGGCAGGGCAAAAGTTCTGGCAGGGCAAAATTCTGGCAGGGTAAAAGTTAATGAAGTGAAAAAATCGGTCAGGGAAATTTTCTGGCAGGGCAAAAGTTCTGGGAGGTCACAAATTCTGGCAGGGTAAAGACCGTAAAATTTTGGCAGGACAAAAGTTCTGACAGGGAAAAATTCTGGCAGAGCAAAAATTCTGGTGGGGCAAAAGTTCTTGCATGCAAAAATTCTGTTTCTGTATATCCACATTGCCTTAAACAACTACATGTATATAACAGCGTAGACCCAGCTGTCGCTTTATTGCTTTTCAAATGAAGCGTAAGCATTTGCGTAGACAATAGACCTATAGACCCATACCTGACTCCGTTACTTTATTTGCTGAACGCTTTGCTTTGGAAATGCTACTCGAAAGAGGAGTTGCAATGCTTCACTAAGACAGAGATTGGTCTACAGGTTGGGCCATAAACTGACACTAAAGTTTTTTTGCCCATAATCTTGGCCAGAGGTAGCATTATTTTAAATGAAATTTTGCAGGCTTAAAGACAATTCATATTTACACATGATGGCCAGATTTCATTAAAATATTCAGACAGAACAAAGGTTATATCACTTTTAGTGAAACCACTCACTGTTATATGACGGTTCAAAAAATGATACAGCAAAAAGTAACATAAAACGAATTTATTAAGTAACATCTCAAATAGTTGGTGTCAAATAAACCTGTTATTGACAGAAAAATCGTTATTATTTAGAAAAACGCAGGTACCAGCATAGCTGCACGTCAATGTGACATCATTTAGCAAGATGACTGTTAATTTGGTAAATAAGAATTTTTCAGATTAGTGTTTTTTTCAAAATAATAAAATCGAAATTTCTATCAAATTAAAATTTCCAAGGTGTCGATGGCACGCAAATTTTTTATTCATACACTTCATGAGCAAGGCCTTGGAGATAAAGCTAGCCTATAATCGGTGCTAAATCTGATAAACAGTGAAGGCAGAGAAATGAAGAGCTAAATTGAAAACGAGAGTTAAGAAATGTGCCGTTTATGAAAGGAGATCGGTTCAACGTCAACGTGTTATTGTAGCCAACTAGTTTCATTGAGAAGATTCAGATGAGCCAGTTGTTCCAAATATCCGGATTTGCATCCGATGATTTTATCAACTGTAGAGAGATATTGCTCGAGAAATACCGCAATCTGCAGCCAAACCAAAGAACGATAAGAGAGCGAAAATAAATGATGGTCGCATTGGAGTTGATTGGGAAGATTTATCTCTGGAACACATCACCAAGTCCATCAAAAACTGTGCAAAGGACTCAAAACAAGTATGGGCATTGGTGATGGACACATTGAACACAGGATGTGACGTATTATCACGTTAATTTGATAACAATAATATTATTATTTGAGATGAGACTTATAAAAATCGCTTCGTTGCTACTTTTTGTTGCATTATGTTTTGAATAGTCAGAAAGTCGGTTGTCTCGATAAAAGTGATACAACTCTTTGTTCTGTTTGAAATATTACGGTGAAATCTGGCCACTCTGCGTAAATATGAATAATTGTCTTTAAGCCTGTAAAATTTTATTAGCCAATTATTTTTACTTCTGGCTAAGATATTGGCAAAACACTTTTTGGGGGGAGGTCTTTTTATGGCTCACCTTAGCTGTATAAGGTTTCCAAGATTTGCTTTTCAAAATGTCAAGGTGATCGGTTTTATAGCTTCGTCCATATTTGAACCTCTGACCGGCCAACCCTAATAGTGTAGGGTCGGTGATTTATGGCATGCAAGGTAGCGCAAGATTATAGGCCTATGTAGGGGAAGTAGGGGCGAGACGGACCCCGTAACCGATTTTTGGGTTTGAGACACCATAAACGTGCTTCGCGGGCACAAATTGTTTTGCTTTTTGCTACTCGTAGCCTATACAGTACCATAGCTAAAGGCAACACAAATTTAATTGCATCCCTTTTTGATAATAAGATTTTAAAAATTTAAAAACTTAGTCGTAATGGTTCGTCTTGCCCCCACTATGGGACAAGATGGACCAATCTAATAAATCATGCCCCACGCATTAGTCTTTCATCATAGCATGTTCTGATCACATGCAGAATACTATTTTATGCATAAATGTGACCGTCTATAACAGGGGTGTCAAAGAGCTGGCCCGCGGGCCATTTCTGGCCCGCCGACGATTTTTTTCTGGCCCGCGGAGCCTGTCCTAAAGATTACAAAATTAGAGGATAAAAGTTCAAATTTTTATAATTTTTACAGTCAGCGCCAAATACATGGAGGTTTTTTTCTTACTGATGTAACGTTTGCTAAGACGCACAGCACTGTTATAGACTGTGTAACTATGCTATTCTATGGTTTCGGGCTGGTTTTGGCTGACCAAGCCTGGAGCCACCTCTCAGATCACTACCCATTTGCTCAGAAGCTTTGACATCCTGGCCCGCCAGGATTGCCACTCATAGCTATTTCCACCTGGATCCAGGTTTTTCGGTCTTGTCTAGGTTTCTATGGGAGTTTTTTTGTCAGGATTTAGCTTTTTCTCACGACGGTTTTCCGACTTTTTACATAAAAATTGATTTTTTAAGGTGAAAATGCTGAAAAGTGGAAAATTTGGTGAATTTTGACAAAAAATTTTAAATTTTTTAGCGAAAGACTAAAAAAGGTCATCAGAAATTTTATCGAGAAGGAAAAGAGCAAATTTTAATCGTTTGACTAAAAACAAGGTTGTCGGAAATTTCAAGCCGAAAAAACCCATGTATTTCTTCAGAGAAACTGTCAATCTGGCCTTTTCTACCCTTTTTTCTACCGGATCTGACCTTTTTCAAAATTCAGAGTGGCATCCATGTGTCCCGCCACTTGCTGGAAGATGTTCACACTGGCCCGCCACTAAAAAAGGTTTGACACCCCTGGTCTATAATGTAAAACAGTGAGAATAACGCAGAAGTTACATTGGACTAGATTTTTCGATTTTAGGCGATTTTAGTGGTCCATCTTGCCCCCATGGTGGAACAAGATAGACCACTGCAATCATGTCTTTCGCGTTAATTGTCATTATTATTGTATCCAACAATTATTGTTATAGTAATAATAACATAATAATTAATTAACATGTGAAATCGAATGAAAAAATTCGAACCACAGGAAAAATTTACACAAACGGGGCAAGATGGATCATAAGATCCGTCTTGCCCCGTCGGTGACTGATCCAACTCACCCCCATGCGTAAGGTATAAACTTTTCACCAATTACAAATTTAATCTACTGGGTATCCTGCCAATACTGAATTAGTTAATACGGCAGAAAAGGGTGTTCAACCAAATATACTTGCATCAAAAGCCTGTGACAACGAGCAATTGAATACTTAGCAAATAAATGTTTCTTGAAAATAAGATCGAACAGGTTGAAAATCAACTTTTCGTCATAAAAAACGGAAAAATGTCGTTTCGGTCGCTTATTTTGGTCAAATCACCAAAGCGCCAACAGTATTACAATAATTAAAGTTCATTCGATAGGTGGCGACATCATATATACCTTATATTGACGGGATCCATCATGCCCCAAGGGTCCATCTCGCCCCGACTTCCCTAAGCCCGTACTACCGAGCACGCGACTCGCCCTCTGCCCTGGTTACTTCTGTGACTGCCCTGGCTATGCCCTGGCTACAAAAAGTGTCTGGCGCCGCCACTGCTAGCTATAGAGACAAGACAGTGTAGATTTACATCGTAATCGTAATCGTAATCTCCTAATTTCTAAAGCGCCACTGGAAAGCCAAGCGCGGGGCACCGGCTTATTCACGAGCGCTGCGTTGAGTTAGAAGGGTTGTCCGTGAGAGTAGTCCGTGGTGGTCAGGGTCGAGTTACCATAGGATCAGGATCAAATGCGTTGAGTCAAAAGGGTTGTCCGTAAGAGTAGTCCATGGTGGTCCGGGTCGAGGTACCGTAGGATCAGAGGTGTGGAACAGCTACTAAGGTGGGTGTCGTCTGTGCCGGGAACTGGAGGGTGGGGGATCAGATAAAACAGGATAAGAGTTCTTGAACAGGAGTGTCTTTAGTTTCGAGTGAAAGGCCCGAGGTGTGATGGATAGAGGAGCCTGAGGAAGGTGATGGTGTGTTATTAGTAATGATGGAGGATGAACTGAAAAGGATCGGAACTCAGCATGTAACGCGGTAGAAAACTTACGCTTGATCATGCATATGTATGCATGAGCAATTGTTATAATGCCTCTTCAAGATCTATTCAGAGGTGCTCTCGACTGCAGCATGGACACTGCATCGGAGTTTCACGCCGAAACACATCAGCAATTGCGAGCGAAGGACTTGCTAAGACTTCCTACGCGGCGGCTTGAGGTGGATTTGAGCCCGCAACCGGCTGCAAGGCATCGAGTATAACATTATCCCCACAACACCGCACCTCGCATTAGGCATACAACAGCATACAACAGTTTTCTCTACATTTTACAAGGAAGATATAGCAGTAGGCTAGGCCTGTTGACCATCCTTTTATACAGAAATAAAGGCAGTGCCGGCGCTAGCACCCCCCGTACCCCCCCGGCCGGGAGGGGGGCCCGAGTTGAAAGGGGTCCCCAAATTTAGCTGGTCATTATGCCTATTTGTGACTGTACAGATCCGGTCTGGTGCATGCCTCAACTAACCACATGGCACTGCCATAGCAGACCTAATGCAAATATCGTACCGATTATGGGCGTAAGTATAAAGCCATTTAAACTAACTCATGCAATTTCGTCCACTTTCTCAAACACAACGTTTATAAATTGTAACTTATTCTAATTGCTAATTGAATGAGGCCTCAAAATAAAACCTGCGTGCGGCCCAAACTTTAAAGCCTGTATGTGTAGGGTCCCAGATGTCCTTGGTATGTGTCTGATCTCAAGTTTGCAAGGGGCCTCAAATGTAACTGGTAATTATACCTTTCATGACTGTTCATTCCTGAAACCACGCACCGAATTATGTTTTAACGCAAAGCATACAAAATAATATTACGCAATCCAATAGAGCATTGCCCTTCAACCAAAGAGGAGATTTCGGGGGGGGGGTGTGAACAGGGGCAGGCCCCACAATTTGTGGTTGGGACGGAATCATTGTATTCCCAATATTTCAGAAATATTTCATAAGCATCATCCACTGCCCATCAATAATGATCAATTTTGTTAAGATGACAGCCTATAAATGCTACCATTACAGTTGGCAAATCGGACAAATTTAAACAATGAAGAGGGGACACTCTGAAGTCCTTAACCACGACTAACAGCATTGAAAAATGAGCAATTTTTGTAAAGATGACAGCTTGAAATTCCACCATTACAACATGGAAATTTAAAAAAATGTAACAATTGGGAGGGGACATTTATTGAAGTCAAACACCATGTCTTTCAGCACTTATATTATGAGAAATTTTGCTGAGATGACAGCTCAAGGTATGGGGGGCCCAAAGTTTTTTGGGGGGCCTCAGGTACCCTAGCGCCGGTGTCGCGTGACAGAGTCTCCCCCCTAAAAGTCTCCCCCCCCCGGAGACTCTGTATCAGCAAGGGGAGACTCTGTTTCGGGGGGAGACTTTATTTCGTGACACCGGCACTGAATAAAGGTGAATGTATGGCATTGTATGCGGTACCTTACGAAGATGAAAATGCTTCTCCTGTAGCTGACGCCGTGCATTGTGCTGTAGTGGTCGAAGTATCCTTTTAGATCGTCGAAAATTCCAGATGGCATTTTGTCGATTTCGTCAAAGATGAAGAGACATTGACAGCAGCTGCTGGCACAACTCGTTATTGCTGATTTGATGGAGTTCTGAGTGTGACAAGACAATGGATAGAACTGGATTGAAATGGATTTAAAAAAATATATTATATGATTCTATAATGTAGGACTTTATAAAAAATGGTTCAAAGTAGTTCAGAACACGTGTAAGGTGTGTTAGGTTACCAAGGTTTACATTCAGAATTTGCACTAAAAAAGACCCGTTCGCCAAGGACAGTTCTAGTTGGTAGATGACCAGAGAATTGCTATCAGATGACCTATTTAAATAGGAATATAAATCTGAGGAATGAGATTAGAGCCTATGTCCAGTTGTGGTTTCGCACGTTCCGATATGTTTTATAGCTAGGCTATAAGCCCATGCCGTTTGAGACATTTTCCTTGCTGAATAGAAAGCCAATGCACAGATTGAAGAATAGCCAACAGGAGATTGATGAAGATTGTCTTGGTATATCTATCAGCTGTGATTCTGGATAAATAAACATTAATCCGTTTACTCTCTGAAGTTTCTGCACGTTCTGAAGAAACAACGCAAATGCATTTACCCCATAGGCCTTGAAGACAAACAGGCAAAAGCCGCAAAACACTAATTTTTACGTATGTCACGTATAAGAATGCGTGACGACTTAGAAATGCCATTCCCATAATAGGCCTATTGATAATAACAGAATACGACAAAACGCAAGTCCAAGAAAAACAGGCAGATAAGACCATTGGTCTACATTCCATTCCTGCACTGTCTGTGATCTTCGAATACGAATAGTTTTGCCGAGGCATTATGCAGTACCGCTATAGACTATCACGTATTGCATGTTGTGTCCCTCAAGGAATGGAATTGACTAGAGTCTATGCCAATAGCGTCTCTTGTATCTTCCTTTTTCTCTTTTTTTGCAGCTTGTTATATTAAAGAACATACTTACTTACTTTCTTGCTTCAAGAAATGCATCTATAAGTTCACTGTTATCATCAACCACGAACTACCGGTAATTGAATATCAAACAAAAACTAAATTGAATTGACTGCCGTTCACTGGCCTTCAAACAAATGCATAACTAACAGTTCTTTGCCTGACGGCTGGCCAATCGCCCTTCAGATTGACATTTCTGTTACTTTTTACATGTAAAAAAGTAGTTCAGAGCACGTGTAAGGTGTGTTAGGTTACCAAGGTTTACATTCAAATTATCACAATAGAAGTCACAATAGCAATGACAATAATAATTATTTAGTAACTTAATTAGTCTTTAGTTCATTTTCCAGACCTAAAAGAAACACAACAGTGCGGACACTCGTTACTTTAGTCCATTTGCTTCTCTAAAATACTTTTGTTTTGTTTCATGCAATAAGTTGCGGTATGTCAACTTAGTTTTTTTTCTTGAATAAACGAAGTATATATATATAACACTGTGTTTCAATGAAGACATGAAACTATCTGCAACATTTCTTTAAGAAAATAAAGAATAACTATATAAATAAATAAAAACTAACAGATAAACTAGAAGAGTGCTGTAAATTTCTTTAAATAAATAAAGAATAACTAACTAAATAAGTAAATAAAAATAACAGATAAACCATAAGAGATCTGAAAAATTTCTTTAAGCAAGTAAAGAATAAATAAATAAAATAAAAATAACAGATAAATTATAAGAAATAAGCAACTAAGTTTGCAACATAATTCGATGTCATCAGGTTTCGACGCATCACTGATCACTAACCCTGTATTGATCGGTGTATCTTGCATCCGGAAAGTCCGTCTGACCGTAGAACCTCTTCACAAACTTTGAGTTCATTCCGTTCTTGTAAAGATGCCGTGCGATCATCTCACTGACGAACGTCTTTCCGATTCCAGTTGATCCGTGAAGGCTGAGAGACAAAGCCTTCGGTGGGTTATAGCTTTCCAGGTGACCTCGGATAGTAGTAGCCACCATCCGAGTGGCTAAGTGCTGACCATATAGCTTATTCTTTAGTTCGTTTTCCAGACCTAAAAAAGAAATACTACATGTATGTGTAAGTATAGGCTATAATATAATCTAGATGTCTCTGGGGGAAGTTCCCCGGAATGAAACACTCCAAGAAAAATTCAGGAGGTCTTGCTCATATGTATATATGTACCAATCCTCCCCTCAGAAAATGATACATGTAAAATGTTCCGACAGCTCTTGTTTGCATGTATATAATACATGTGAAATCTCCCCGTTAGAACAATTCGACACTGCAGCAACAATGCACTAAAAAAAGGTCATGAGATTTAAAAGTATAGAATTAACTACTGGAATTGTTATATTCATACTTATATTTATGGAAAATTTAAAACAGCACAGAAAATGATAGTAATAATGATAATGATAATAATAATAAAATTATAGTATTAATGATAATGCTAATATTAATAATAATAATAGTAATAATAAAAATATAGTAATAATGATAATGCCTGAGAAGTCGTTTAGGATCCATTTCTTGCTGCATTGTTCTCCGAACTGGTCCTTGATCCAGCTGATGACTCCTTCCTGTTCGCATGGATCTCTTCCAAGTACTGCAGTTGGTCTCGTGACAATGAAGCTCAGAATGAAGACAATGGATGACACATAACACAGACACTGCGGCTGACGATGACCTACGAAGACGAACATGGCGTCTTATTCAGGGAACTTCCTTCAATGGAAACAACAATGTGCATTATATGAACAGTAATGACTTTCGCATAAACATACAATTAATAGAGTGAATAGACACCAAATCAGTGGATGAATGCATGTATAATTATATGGATGCATGTATGTAGGCTATGCATGAATGTTTGCATGTATGTATGACATGCAAATGTATGTGCGTATGTAATATGTATGACATGTATAGCTATGTATGTACGTGGGTGTATGTGTATGTATGTATGTATGTATGTATGCATGTATGTATGCAATGCATGAATGTATGTATATGTATGTTTGTTTGTGTGTTTTTAATGTAAGTATACGAGGCAAAAACAAAACCGGGAGGTTTGGTAGTATGGTACTTGTCAATGGAAACATCTTGGAAAGGAAACAAAATGATGATGATGATGGTAATTATGATGATAATTATTATTATTATTATTATTATTATCTTTTTTGCCCCAAGGTGCTTAATTCCCCACCCCCCAAGGACTTAGAGTTTAGGCTATTATTAATTTGGATATAAATGTCTGGCCTGTCAGTTTTCCGGTTTTGAAGACGAGGCCTGTTACTATTATTGTCATTATTATGATTATTGCTATTATTATTAATTATTATTTTTACCCGAGGTAGTTCTAATCTCTCAAGGAGCAAAAAATGTCCGGAGATGGGTTCTGGAATCTGGAACGTCTACGCTTCATGTAATTCTCTATATTGAAACATTGGAGCATTTTGACGTAGTATTATGTACAATGCGCAATATACAGGTAATTGGTAAATAGTGGAGAACGCGCACCTGCGTGTTACCGTTGTAGGCCATTAGACTTACATTGGCGAGGCCTACTGCAATTCTGCAAAGACATGGTAGGCCTAGATCACGGTAGGCCGACTGACCATTCGAAATCTTCAAATCTTAAAGCCTCTAAAATCACGTTCCTGACCTTGCTAGGCTTGTGCTAATTGGCGAGTCTAAAATAATCATCCTAATGTGACAGCAACGATTACTATAATTTTATGAACAGCCATTTACGAAAGGGAGTTTATAACGATCGAAAATCAGCGCAGGTGAAAAACCATAGCTATAGGCTATTATTAGCCTATTCTAATTTTATATACTATTCCTTTGTCTATGTAACCCAGTGCGCGTTTAAAAGAGAACTCGGATTTGAAACTAGATCCGAATTAATTATAATAAGCAGATTGTTCAGCGTAATCCTGTTATGTGGCAATTAGGCCTACATGTCGTTTCGAATAAAATATTGAGTCCTTATAAACAGCTTTGGATTCCACAGAGCACGAATTCCCTATTTTGTTATTATAGTCAATATCCAACTTGACAGAATGATATGCGATATATTGATTTAGTTCGTTCTTACAGAAGGCCAGAAGGCTACACGACGGCTAGATCTAATTGAAACAATTTAAATTTACATAGGCAACTCACCTATCCGACAAAGAGAGGTAGATCTATAATTCGGGTTCTAACTCTTTCTCGTGTCGCGTTCTAACTGTAATTCCAGAATATTGGTCTATATCGATATTATGTGCACTCGGTCTAAACAGGCCTACGGTCTATGCTTGTCTAGGCCCTATTATTAGGTCACTATGCGCAACAAGCTGCTGCCAGCCTGCAGTTTCCGTGAACCTTATTGGATCGAACTGTACACGTGTCTGCGCTAGGTTTGGCGGTAAGAGATATTTCCCAACTCTAGCCGTTTCGATACATAGTTTCGTTTTTGTAGAAACGCTATTTCCGAGAAGCTATTCTAGCTGCTCTTAATGACCAACTAAGTTCTTGAATATCTTTACAGTAGCGTTATCACCTCACTTATCTCATACCTAGGTAGGCTAGGTGAATTAAACAAATCGGACAGCGAACCCGATCATCATTATCATCTTCAATATTAGCGAGACTGAAGGTCATGGCCAACTTGGGTTTCGAATTGGCGTACAACGTTTTCTTAAACCCGCGGAGATATTTTTCTTCTTCCAACATCTGAGAACAAAAATCTTTTTCAAAGCAACCACACTCCACGGCAATAATATTCCAAAGAGTCAAATATATTATTGAAGATTCCAAACTGAGCAAACTCTCCTCTAACTTGTCTAAAATAATTATTCCAAAACCTTGCGGTTAGTTTATTTCCTTTTGTTTAATAATCATAATGACAAATAATAATAATAATAATATTAATGCGGTCACCTACTGAAGCATTTTCTCCATGCCAGAACGAAAGAAAATAATTTTATGTAGCAATTATCCAGAGCCATTTTAAGTCACAAGGGATCCATTTGAACCTTTTGCAAAAATAATAACAGCAATAACAAGAACACATAACTTGGCACAAAATAATGATAATTTCTTGTTCATCAGGGATTATGCACCATGAGTAGGAAAAATAACAAAGTCATTAATGTTATTATCGATATCTATTAATATTTAAAAATTTAATATATTCACACATTTTATCACTTAACATAAAAGTTTACTTTACATTACACTACAAAATTCAAAATTTTCCATAAATTAAGTAAAATGTTTACTAACATTCATTAAAATTCATGTAAATTCCATATATTCCTAAAACACGTCAGATATTAAATTTTAATATCAACGCGAAAATGTCAATACAATTGAGTAATAATTTTTTATTCAAATTTACAAATGGGACAGTTAGCAGTTTAACTGCTCATTTACATAACACCCCTGAGACAAAGAAAAACAGTTCATAATCTTTAAAAAGTGTATAAAAATAGGCTGCATACAAAATTCACCAACTGTGCAGTGTGCTTGACAAATTTTTTATCTAATCAGAGCATGCTTTCAATACAAACAATAATTGTCTAAAAAAATAGTTTAAACCAGATAGTTACCGGTACATCAACAATTTGCTTCAATGCTTTAACAACTAGCGCATACTAAGAGTGACTGGGAAAATCAAGGCAGCTCAATGTTAGAGTGTTAACATGTTACAGCATTGACATATTAAAGTGTTAACATGTTACAGTGTTAACATGATAAAGAGTTAATATGTTAAATTGTTAACATATTAGAGCATTAATATGTTAACGTGCTAACATGTTGCAGTGTTAACACGTTAAAGTGTCAATATGAGATCACTTCATATCCGAATATAATTTAATTTCTCTTCAGTACATGTCCCTCAAGTAAGCTTTGTCTGTAATTCCAGTGCATCCCATCTTTGCGTAAAGTTCGAGACTGTCTGGATAATAGCTGAACTCATTGGCAACTCGGTCAATTTCATACTCGCTATATTTCTGTGCTATGGCGCTTAGAATGCACTGCTTGATGTGCTGCCTTTCCAGTGGAAGAAATGGAATGAATGTTCCGAGTAGGTTATGTTCGATCAGAGCACTTCGCTTCAAGCCTCCTAGAAAAATCATTTTAAAACACAATATTAGTCATTTTCAGTAATTAGTAGGACCAAAATGTTACAGTCACTTTCAGTAATTAGTAGGAGCAAAATATTACAGTCATTTTCAGTACCGAATACATGATTATCAATAGTCTCCCTGTTACACTGCACTTAATTCCCAGGGGTCACTCCACTCTGTTCCTTAAGAACCTAAAAACTGTTTCATTTAACCGTGGTTGGGCCGGGATCACTTCTGAGTAGCCTACCTTGAAGAGGCGCTACATAAATTTCTGACAAATATTCAGCCAAATACAAACAACTGGAAACTATTCGGTCGAATACAAATACAGTACAAAATGGGTCTACCGACAACATTCACAATAAAAAAAAAGTGAAAAAGCTAACTACATGTAATTTTTGCATCTTTCTGCCAGTCTGTGTAAACTAGGAATGAACTATTTTAACTAAACTTAAAAGTGTTACTTCAGTCCACTGGCTATAATAATTATATTAAGCAGAAACAGAGTCACGTGACCACTACTCTTTATATTCTTTCGACTCTACTATTCTGCATAGCTATTTGGCTTGCTATTCGGCCCTGAAGCAAATGTTCGTTACAGCCCTAGTAATTAGCAATACTAAAATGAGTCAATAACATTTTGTGTGACTTCCGCAACTACTGTCAAATGCCCGTCTAAATACATTCATACTGATGCAACACTTTTCAAACATATTTCAACAGCATCATGGTAATGCAAATATTTTGTAGCAATTGAAAGACTTAGTTACCTTGCTGACACACACACACACACACCCTTACATGAAATGGATACAATCGAGGAAAATAAAGATAGAGTCATAAACATGTATCAAAATCAAGTGTAACAACCCGTTTTGGACCAACGTTCGTTTTACAAACATCTTTTTTGAAGACCTCACATTGGGTGATGCCACCACATAATCTTCTGTAAAAGTGTTTTTATGTCAGCAGGAAGTCTGATTTGTCGGATATAACGTTAAAAAATTTGCTTTTAAAGTTTTGAGATGTTTTTAACTAATACCAAATACTGCAAAACTGTTTTTTTGGTCTGATGTGTGATATCGCAAATGTTGATGGCCATTTAAAAAGTGCACATATTTTGCACAAAGCACATGTCATTTGCATAATTTTGCTGTAAAAAATGGAGTTGTAAAAATTTCATATCTGGGTCATGCTCGTTTTACGTGTATGTTGTTGGGTTCACTGGCTCTAGTCTAGAAGATGATGAGTAATACTCAGGTCCGTAATGTAAAATAACATCGATTTATTCAATAACAGAGCAGTCTGACAAGGAGTAGGTTAACGTTACCCAAAGCTGACATGAAGTACGACCGATACAGCTGATTCGACAGAGCTGACGTGAAGACACACCAGGCTAACGGAGCCCAAAGGAAGACGGATGTAGGCCAGTTCACCAACGAGGTGGGACGGCAATCGAAGAAGACAAACGTCGTAGAACACGAACCACACGCCACGCTCAACAGGAGTCGAACACACACCACAGAGTAGACCCACGACAAGAAGCAAGCCCCCACAGTAGTAGCCCTTTAAATAGGCCCTGCCCTTCCCTCAACTCCCACATAGTCAAGGAGAGTTCAAGTAAGGAAGCCCAGAGGGGTAATAGGTAGCTAACACTCACATACCCCCCCACCAGAACATGAGGAGTCCAACGGGGACGACGAACTATACGAACAATGCTACGCCTAAATGCAAAATCACTCAGTACAAGCCATTACACGTACTAAGCAATTCAGCAAGACTTAACTAAATAATGCATCGCACTCATAAATAACGTAAGAGTCCGATATAATCATGATCTGAATACACAAACTTCATATAACCCAAATCATCAGTTCACACGTAATCACGATATATATACATACACATCAATAGTTCAAATGTCCAAAAAACTATATCTGAAACACAAGAAAAAATTTGGACACCAACTGGTGTATCAAAAATGAACCAAAATGTATAATGGTCATCGGCACAAGCCACCCTACACTACAGACACACTGAAGAGTTCATTGCCGAAGAATTCCGTGCTTTCCTTCTATGACAGAACGTTCCATTGAAACTGTTTCTGGACAGTGTTTGACTTTTCATGACAGAATGTTCCATTGACATACGACGAGGATAGACGTACCAGAGAGCATCTCTAGCACGCCCGACGACTCCGCTGTGAGGAGACAAGTGGAGACACTGATTGACGTGTGCCCTCACCCGCTCCCACTCACATTATGCAGATGGACGACTCAGAATGTCCGGCAGAACATTCCATTTGCCTGGACGATGTCTAATGTCCAAGTTGTACTGTTCAAGCTCCAAACTCCATCGCAAGAGCTTCATATTTTTGTTCGCCATCTGATGGATGAACTGCAAAGGTTTATGATCGGTGAACACCAGGACGACTGCGGATCCAAAGTAGACACTAAAGGCCCGCAAGGCGACCATCAGTGCCAGCGCTTCCTTCTCTATGGTCGAATAGCGAATCTCCTGCGGCAGCAGCTTCCGACTCAAATAGCAGATCGGGTGTTCCAATCCATCCTTCATCTGAAACAAGCACGCTCCCAGACAGAATTGAGAAGCATCAACACCCACACAAAACTGTTTAGTAAAGTCAGGAGGTATTAAGATAGGTCTAGAAGCCAGACGAGATTTTAGATCAAGAAAAGCAACCTCCGCTTCCTCATTCCATCTAAAAGGAATCCCTTTCTTTGTCAAAGCCGTGAGCGGCAAAGTAATATCAGAGAAATGAGGCAAGTACCTCTGATAGTATCCCGCTAATCCTAAGAAAGATTGCACCTGTTTTTTAGTAGCAGGCCTAGGAAATTTCAACACCGCTTCCACCTTCTTCAACCTTGGCTGAACTCCGTCAATCCCAATGTGATGACCCAAGAAATCCACAGACGCATTAGCAAAGACACATTTAGCCAGATTCAGAGTTAAACAAGCATCAGCTATTCGAGATAACACTTTTCGCAAATGAACCAAATGATCCGACCATGCTAAGCTGAAAATGATGATGTCGTCTAAATAAGCATCACAAAACTCATTCAATCCATTCAGCACTTTCGTAATTAACCTTGAGAACGAAGCCGGAGCATTCTTCAGGCCAAAACTCATGTATTTCCATTGGTAATGCCCTTTCGGGGTGACAAACGCAGTTAACGGAACTGACTCCGGATGCATCGGGATCTGCCAGTAACCTTTAGTCATATCCAGCTTTGTTATAAACCGTGACTGACCCACTCGATCAATTAACACCTCCACCCGTGGCATAGGAAATGGATCCGGAACAGATAATCCATTCAGTTTCCTGAAATCTGTACAAAGACGATCTGTACCGTTTGGCTTAGGCACCAAGACAATCGGAGCTGCCCACGGACTCTCGGACTCCTCTATTATCCCCGCTTCCAACAACTGATTCACCTCTTTATCCACCCTCGCCATTTTCTCAGGATTTAACCTGTAAGGGTATTGTCGAACAGGGCGAGCACCTTCAACCAAATCAATTCTATGAGACACCATAGATGTTTTACCCGGTACTTCACTAAACACATGTGCAAAGTCATGCAAAACATCCCGCAATTCCGCACGACATTCAGCAGACACTTCACATTGTAAGACCTTATCCTCTAAAGTCACATCATTCATCCTCACATGCGGATTTACCACCAACACAGAAGCCACCACCTCCTCATTCGGTCGCTCATACACCACATCCATACGATCCACATAGCGCTTCATCAGATTCACATGTACCACCCGTTCCGTTTTTCTTCGATCCGGGGTACTCACTAAATAATCGACCGGACCAAGTCGACGTACAACCACATACGGTCCACAATATTTGGTCTGTAAAGGTTTACCCACCAACGGAATCAAGAGTAAAACCTTTTCACCTTCCTCAAAAGACACAGCACGTGACTGCTTATCATACAGTTGCTTCGATTTACTTTTCGCATCAACAGCATTTTCACCAGCAAGTTTCAATCCAACACGCATACGTTCACGTAATTGTAAAACATAGTCAATCACGTTCTTGCCAGACACTTCATGTACAACATCTTTCGCCAACCATTCTTCCTTCATCAATTGCAACATGCCACGCACATCTCTGCCATACATCAAATCAAAAGCAGAAAAGCCAGTACCCTGTACCGGAACCTCTCTATATGCAAACAAGATCCACGGCAACATTGCATCCCAAGAACCCGGATATGTTTCAGCCAACGCCTTCAACATATCTTTCATAGTACGATGAAAGCGTTCGCACGAGCCATTCGTTTGTGGTCTATAAGGACTAGTTTTCAACTGCACAATACCACATTCATGCACAAACACTTGCATCAAATCAGACATGAATTCTGAGCCACAATCAGATAACAATTCTTTCGGAAATCCGAAAAGCGAAAAAACTTCACACAAACATTTAGCCACATCCTGCGCCGTATGATTCTTCAACGGAAACGCAAATGGAAAATGGGAAGCCAAATCAATGACCGTGAGAATAAACCTATTCCCCGTTCCCTCACATACACTCAATGGGCCTACGATATCCATTGCCAAGCGTTGAAACACTTCCTCCATTACAGGCATACTGACCATGGGCGCCGTATAATTTCTGTTTCCTTTGCCTAAGCGTTGACACACATCACATGAACGACAATACTCACGAACGTCTCGATTCACATGAGGCCACCAGAAATGCTTCGTCAACCGATCCAGTGTCTTTCTAGTACCCAAATGCCCAGCCGCTGGTATATCATGGGCCACATGCAACAACTTCTGTCTTAAGTCACGAGGCACAACTATTTGTACCACACCCATTCCTAATGGTGTACACTTCTCCTCCCAACGACGCACCAAGACCTCGTCCACCAACGCATACGGTTGTACACGCCCACCGACAGACACCGTCTCGTCGACTTGTGCATACAATGGTCTCAATTCAGGACACCGGCGCTGGCGCAATATTAATTCCTGTCGGCTAACATATAGCTCCGATCTTTCTGTCACAACAGATTCTGTCGCTGCAAATAAACTCGATAAGTCGCCTTCATCGAAATTCATTCGTTCAACTTGTCTGTCAATTATTTCACCTGGCGTTCGCTCTTGGTCGGCCGACTCCGTACTTTGACCCACTATCTCCGACTGCTCGGGCGCCGCTTCACTGCACACCGCCGTCTCCCTCTCACTCTGTCTCAGTGCATGTGCTCTAGCCTGTGCACGAGTCGTCACCGCGACCTCCAACACCTGTCCTGCCAGCGCTGTATCATTACCCACAATGCAATGCACCCCAGCCATTGGAAGTGAATTCATTAGACAGCATAACACCTCACCTTGAACAAATGCACAATCAACATTCACTTTCACCAGAGGACATTCCACAATAGAACCAGATATACCTCTGAGTAACCTCGTTTCATTCATGTGTACAAACTCATGCTCATTCAACCATTCATTAGACACCAAAGACTGCAGCGCTCCACTGTCCCTCAAGAATACCGCCTCCTTTCGTGCACCCTCATCATCAATTACACATCCAATCACACAAAATGGTGCATACAGTTTATCAACAGATTCAATTGGCTTCGGAAAACTCTGTGGTTTAACAGGCGCCGAAACAGTCTGAACCAAACCCACAGGTTTCGCACCCCTCCAATTTTCCATTTGAGTCCCCTCCTTTCGTTTTAATTTCCAACAACTGGCCTTCGTATGACCTGGCGCTCTACAAAATGCGCACGTGACCGGTTCCCCAAAACCAGTGACGTCATCATTTTCCCGCACAGGCTTATTAAACCCATACGTTCCTCTTTGAGGCGAACGTCTACCCCAATTTGTATCACGACGCGTACCATCCTTGTACCCCACGCCTTGACGCTCCCATACATCTTTCTTCTCACTTTCATCAGATGAGAATCCTCGTGTACGGTCGAAAAAATCCCTTCGGAACCCCCCAGAATAATGGTTCGGCCCCTGCTTGTATAACACTGCATATTCATCCGCTAAACGTGCAGCACTTGCAACAGTATCAGGACTCTTATCTATCAGCCACCTGTGTACTTCAATAGGTAACGCTTGTACAAACTGCTCCATGAGAATTACCTCTTTAAATTTTGCTAACTCCTCCCACGAGTTTGTACCCTCAATCCATCTCTGAAAAGGACTCTGCAGTCGAAATGCATAATTCGCATACGTTTCCCTCGGTTCTTTTCGCAACCCCCGAAATTTCTTTCGATAAAATTCCGGAATACGTTCGTACGCCGTCAATAGCGCACTCTTCACAATATCATATTGGACGCACTCCTCCAACGATAAAGCCGCAAAAACTTTCGCCGCCTTCCCCGACAACTGTGGCTGTAGGAGGGACGACCATTTTCCCATCGGAATTTGATGCAACGTCATTGCTTGCTCAAACGCCGCAAAATAATGTTCGATATCGGCCGAATCAAATTTTGGCACAAATTTCAGAGCTGCCCCAAAACGCAAATCCTCATTTCCATGCGCTGGTCGTTCGACAGCACCACCTCCTTCTATCCTCCGTCCGTCCATTTCTAATCTCTGCTTCTCCAATTCCATATTCATTCGTTTCTCCTCCATGTCAAATCTCCTTTTTGTCTCCTCTGCTTCAATCCTCAATTTATTCTCCTCTCTCTCTGCTTCAATCCTCAATTTATTCTCCTCTGCTGCAATCCTCAATTTATTCTCCTCTGCTTCAATCTTCAATTTATTCTCCTCTGCTTCAATCTGCATTTTCTTCTCCTCTCTCTCGGCTTCAATTTGCATTTTCTTCTCCTCGAATCTCATTCGCTCCTTCTCTCTCTCCCACTCTCTGTCCTCTTTTAAGTGCAAGCGCTCTAACTCGGCCTCCTCTTTCTTCGCCTGTGCCTTAAGTTTCCAAGCTGCACTACCCAATTTCGGTGACAATGGTTTCATAGCCATTCTCCTCACCTGTGACCTAGACACGTCCTCCACTTCCTCACCATATGTCTCACTCACCAGTCGAAGTGTGTCACTTGGTATGTCTCTGACATCCCCAAATTCAGGAATTAACTCCTCCTCTAACGACGCCATTTTACCTCTACGCCCTGTCGACTATTCGACGTGCAGACCAACGCACAGCGCAAAAATTCACCCACGACAGCTCACTTCAAAAATGTCTCGACCAAATTTACAAAACTCGCAAAACTCAATGTCGCAAAACGTCGAAATTTCCCGCACTAATTTTCCCGACCTAATTCGCCAAAAACAACAACCATTGACCTGTCTTCACGGCCAACCACCATATAACACTTTTCCAACGGAATTACCACCGTACTATTCGCTAAATTTCACGGAAACAACGCCCCTTTTTTGACGCAAATTTCAAATTATCGTGAAAAAATCCCGAGAGACCCCATCTGTTGGGTTCACTGGCTCTAGTCTAGAAGATGATGAGTAATACTCAGGTCCGTAATGTAAAATAACATCGATTTATTCAATAACAGAGCAGTCTGACAAGGAGTAGGTTAACGTTACCCAAAGCTGACATGAAGTACGACCGATACAGCTGATTCGACAGAGCTGACGTGAAGACACACCAGGCTAACGGAGCCCAAAGGAAGACGGATGTAGGCCAGTTCACCAACGAGGTGGGACGGCAATCGAAGAAGACAAACGTCGTAGAACACGAACCACACGCCACGCTCAACAGGAGTCGAACACACACCACAGAGTAGACCCACGACAAGAAGCAAGCCCCCACAGTAGTAGCCCTTTAAATAGGCCCTGCCCTTCCCTCAACTCCCACATAGTCAAGGAGAGTTCAAGTAAGGAAGCCCAGAGGGGTAATAGGTAGCTAACACTCACAATGTGAGTATATTATTTGCATGTATGTATGTATACATGTATGTGAGTATATTATTTGCAGCTGAAAACATTACATTTCAGACGATTTTTTCGGCTCTATCTAATGCTTAGCTACAAGTCATGTATCAACCAACTTACAATTGTGTATGTATGTATGATTGTATGTATGTATGAATGTATGTATGTATTATGTATGTGTGTGTGTATGTATGCCCATCAACCAACAATCATGTATCAACCAACTTACAATTGTGTATGTATGTATGATTGTATGTATGTACGAATGTATGTATGTATTATGTATGTGTGTGTGTATGTATGCCCATCAACCAACACATAATTGTGTATTCTTGTATGCATGTGTATCTGTATGTACGACGTTGTACGTATGCATGCATGTATGGATGTATGTATGTATGAGTGCATGTATGCTTGCATGCATGTGTGTATCTATGTATGTGTGCACTGTGCATGCATGTATGTATGCAAACTATGCATGTATGTATGTATGTATGTATGTACGTAAGTTCGTTCGTACGTACGTATGTATGTATTATGTATGTAGGCATGTATACATGCATGTATGTATGTATACATGTATGTGAGTATATTATTTGCAGCTGAAAACATTACATTTCAGACGATTTTTTCGGCATTTACCCATTTTTAAAGCTATATACCGGTATAGTTGTGTTGCAATATCATTTCGTGCCTGTTCTATATAGCGCATGTTGTCAGTAGCCTATTAGCCCACCTTGTCACCTTGTGCTGTCAACTCGTAGAGTTCTAGCGATCGACTTCACACACATTCTCCATTGTTCTCTGTTCGCAGACAAGTCCCTCAGTTCTTCCAAATTCATGCCAGTTAAGTCGTGTATCTCATCCATCCATTTCATCCTTGGTCTGCCGAGTCTTCTCCTTCCCTCACCACAAGCCAGCATCATTTCCTTCTCCAAACCATCAGATCGCATTACATGTCCGAAGAATCTTAGCTTCAATCTTGTTGCAAATTGTTTTAACGACTCTTCGTTTTCCAATCCAATTTCCATTCTTATAGATTCGTTCGTTCTTTTCTCTGTCCAAGATATTCTCAACATCTTCCTCCAAATCCACATTTCGCAGGCGTTAATCTTTTTCTCCATATTCTTTGTCTTTGTCCATGTCTCGCAGCCATATAATATCGTTGGAAAGATTAGTGCTCTCACGAGCCTCTTCTTAGTATCTAAACTTACATGTTTGTCCTTCCATATCTTTTCCAGTCCAATCATTGCGGTTTTCCCTATCGCTATCCTTCGCTTTATTTCTGGATCACATTTTCCCTCTTTTTCGATCAGTGATCCTAAGAATGTGAAGCTTTTTACCACCTCTATTTCCTCTCCATCTATCTCAAAATTAACCCAATTTGCTGTTGTCATGACCTTTGTCTTGCTTATGTTGAAGTATAAGCCGGCTTTTTCACTTTCTCTCCTCACCCTTCTTATCAGTTCTACCAGATCAACTTTCTTTTTTGCCATTAAAGTTGTGTCGTCCGCATATCTAAGATTATTCAGTGTTTTCCCAGCGATTTTTATTCCCTCAGTTGCCCCTTCTAATTCCGCCTTTCTCATTATTCTTTCCGCATACAAATTAAAAAGGAATGGAGACAAGATGCATCCCTGCCTCACCCCTTTCTTGATTTTGAATTTGTCAGTGTCTCCATATTCAGTTCTTATCTCCGCCATCTGGTTTTCATACAATCCCTTTAGCAACAGTATCAGGTGTTTTGGTATTCCCATCTCCAGCAGGGTTTTCCACATTAAATCATGATTAATGCAATCGAATGCTTTGCTATAGTCTATGAAACAGATGTGAACTTCTTGTCCATACTCCCTTTGTCGCTCCATTATCCACCTCATGTTGGCAATATGGTCTCGGGTTCCCCTAGATTTCCTGAACCCTGCCTGGTTCACCGGTAATTCCCTTTCAATTGTGCCTTCCATTCTTTTATGAATTATTTTGAGTAATATTTTACTGGTGTGTGATATCAATGCTATTGTCCTATAATTTTCACATTCCCTTGCATCTCCTTTCTTGAATATAGGTATAAAAACAGATCTCTTCCAATCTTCCGGCCATTCTCCAGTTGTCCATATTTGGTTGCATAGTTTTGTTATTGTTTTTATCATTGTATCATCCCCTGCTTTTATCAGTTCTATAGGTATCCCATCCTGACCTGGCGCCTTGTTGTCCTTGAGTTGTTTGATTGCCCAAACTACCTCTGCTTCCATGACCTCCGGTTCCTTTTCATACATAGTTACATCGATTTGCTCTTTTTCGACTCGTTTATCTTCACTGTACAGTTCCTCTGTGTATTCTCTCCATCTATTCTTTATTCCTTCAACATCACAGATTATATTTCCGTCTCCTGATTTCATCGAACCCATTCTAGGTGCAAACTTTCCCGTGATGGATCTTACTTTTGAGAACATTTCCTTGGTTCGTCCTTTCCTACCATCTTCTTCCATTTCTCTGCATACTTCATTCAGATGTTTTTCTTTATCTTTTCGTGCTTGTTTTTGGAAAGCACTGTTCAGTGCCCTTACTTTAACCTTTTATTAGCCTTTCTATTAGCCCAATGTTCGTAAAACGAACATATGCCATTTTGCATATGTTATTTGAGATTTGTCAAAAAGCAATATGCATACGTTCAAACATTATTTTTTAGGTCCTAAATATCAACACAGTTCATAAAAATTTAGCTTAATAAAGTTTTGGTCCAAAATGGATTAACACATTGACCGCCTACAGGCCTACCCGCCATGTTAAATGACTGACTGAAGTACGAGTTAACTAGTACTTGACGGTCAACGTGTTAAACAATCGAACTCTGGTCAAATACAATACCTCCATTCAGTCCTTGTTTCCCCAGTTATGGACTCACGGCGTGCATTTCACACCTCCGCATCCAAGAAATGGAGTCGACTTGACTTGCGCTCTCATTTCGCAGTTCAAATTCTCTTCCTTTTTGAAGAAGTGACTCAAAGCTTAATATTTCTTCAAAGTTTCAAACACTTGGATATCTAACAAATTTCGTCAGGTGGCTGACTATCAACATCTCACATTTCGCTATGACCTAGCACATGTTATAAATTTAATAATAATAATAATAACAATAATATCATACCCTCTATGTTGTAAACGGCCTTTCGTAAGACTGGTTCTATGCTTTTCAGCTGCAGCTCTTCCCGTTTCTTTCCACTCTTCCAGTGTTCTAACGTGATAATGGAAATTCTCAGGGTTCCAATGTTACTATCAACAGAAGATATAATAAAACACATAATATAGATCCAATAAAGTTTTTAATTCTCTGCAAAAATCATAAGTGCTCAATATCTTGGAAATTCATATTTCACTTTCATTATCCTATTATTTTGTAAGATCTTCCATCGTCTGTTGGCTCTTGTGTCATTTGTGGTCTTCGTCGAAAACTTCTTTTTTCACTAGATTTATCGACCACAGCCTAAGTCTTATGGCAGCTGACTTGATCATTCAACTAAGAGAAAAGAATACCATCTGTATTATTTTCTGCAATAAACACTACATAAATCTAGAGATACAACACGACACTTTCCAACTTGTTTCATTCCAACAAACTCATTTATCAGTCTCTAACCATGGAAGGCTGAGAAAGCATTCCACTGTATTCCACTGACAATTATTAATAATGCATACATGTTAACCCATCTTGATGATCTTGACTTTGCTTAACTTCACTTCGCGTGTCAGCAGCAAATTAATTAAAACCCAAATATTATGAAAATGAATAACAAAATACAAGTCAGGCAACAGGAAGCATTAAGAACTATAGAGGGATCGCTGCGAGAGGCATTGTATAAATTTCTAAATACAATACAAGGAAGAGGCAAGTTTTCAGTTTAGAGCGAAATACAGTCTTGGTAGGAGAGTTGCGAACACGAGGAGGTAGAACAATAATGATAATGACGACAATTTCTATGGCACCGTAACACAGCACATGACGTTACAAGGGCGCCTCTACAAACAAGAACGCAATCAGTCAGAGGTACAGCCTTGCATAGAAACAATTAACTGCCAAAAACCGAACAAGACACTAGATCTAATGCAGGCAGCCACATGTGGTGCCTATCCCTAGTTTTAGAAGAAGGGATCAACAATGAACGAACACCAGTCAAAGACCAGACATGTGCAAGAAACAACACAGTCAACAGACCTGATGAATATAAATATGCTTCGTCTGTAGTCATCCACGTAATGATCGAGGTACGGCTTAATAGCATCGAACACACCGGGCGGCATCTTGTCAACATCGTCGAAGATAAACAGACACTGACAACAAATACTGACGCATGCTGACACCTTTTCCTGAATCTTTTTCTAGAGAAAAAGCAACAAAAACAACACCACTTTAAAGTCTAAATTTCAAAACTGAAAGCAAATTTTGCAAATGCAAAATGTACTGAAAAATAATAATAAAGATAGATCTGCAAAATAAAACTGTTCTAGGGCAAACTAAAGCGGAAAACCATTACAGAATCCCCAAGATATCAACTGAAAGTTTCTTCAAGTAAGAATGTGATAATAAATTCACTGCAGAAGCCAGTTAGAAATCCAGCATATTGCAAAGTCGCTGGGTTTCAGAAAATATGCAACGTAAAATCTTGGATAACACTAAATGATTTCTACCCCTTAGGCTCGTTCGCAACTCTCCTACCATTCGCTCTCAACTGAAAGCCGAGATCACGTGTTTATGGTTTGTAATGTTTCCTGGTGCACTGTCTCATCTCAAAGTGCAATTTTAAACAGCTGTACATTGCATTACAGCAGTGCACAAAATGGTGATTAAATTTTAATGTCTGCTCTGGAAAGCCAAAATGTGAAACAGTAGTATCAAAGATATTATACGGTAGTCTACGACTATAAGGTCTTTGGTAGTATTGTATTTTTAATTGACCCTGCAGCTGTTTAATAAACAATTCACTATAGTCCTAAGGGTCATTCCATGTCAACTCAACCAGTAAAATGACAATTTGCCACCACACCCCTTTGGATTTTTCTGAATTTTTTACATAAACAACATGCAATATAATGAATAACAGTGAAAATTTGAGCAGAATATCTCAAAATTTGACCGAGATATTAATTTTTCATGTTAATGATCCAAAAACGTACCGCGAGAAAGCGGCACGATCCACCTACTTTGTTTGGATTGTTATATCTCGGCCACGAAATGAGATAGAGGGTTTTGTGTGCAATCAGGTTTTTGTGCTCTTTCCAGATATGCAAGAACCTGGATGGAGTTGTTTTTTTTGTTTTTAATATAAAAAATTTGTAAATATAGCACAGACGCCAATTATCACTCAAGTTTTGGACATCATGTCAGCAGGCAGGAATGACATAATTATAATACTTGTGCTGGTTTTATATTTAGGCACATTGGTACTCATCAGACATATAGTCAGTACCTGATTAGTTTCCTCATTAGTGTGTTTCCACCGACGTTTTCCTTGTCATGATCGTGAAAATGGAGTCCAAAGCTCATCAAAAAGTGACAATGTGTATCTTTTGAAATTGCTGAATATTTGCTCATATATTGTGGACATGCAGATCCTTCATTTGCGCAAAATTCAGGATGGTGTTCGGCTCCGTTTCTGTAAAATTATTTTTTGAAGTCGACCAATATATACTGTGTCACGAGCAAATGGCATGATCCACAATGTTTGGACTGTCATATCTACACTAGGAAATGAACCAGAGGACTAATATTGTCATGTAATAAGTTTCTTATGCTCGTTCCAGGTATGTAAGAATGTTGGTTGTATTCCTTGTGGTTTTTAGTTTATAAGTTTGCAAATATTGCACAACTGCCAATTTACACTTATTCGGACATAAAAATGGCATGATCCACAATGTTTGGACTGTCATATCTAGGCCAGGAAATGAGCCAGAGGACTGATATTGTAGTCGTGTAATCAGTTTCTTGTGCCTTTCCCAGACATGTAAGAATGTTGGTTGTATTTCATGTGATTTTTAATTGATAAGTTTGTAAATATTGCGCAAATGCCAATTTACATTTATTCGGACACATATTTGTATATTTTAGATTTACTCAGATATACTTCTTTCATATGATAATGACTCACAATTTTCCATTTCACACAATTTAATTATAGTAATAGATGAAAGTAAAAAAATTATTTAGCGGATATCTAGCTATCTAAGTGATGATCATCATATGAAAGAGGATATATTTGAGATATATACAATTATGCGTGTCCAAATAAACATGCGGTAAATTGGCAGCTGTGTAACATTTACAAACTTATAAATTAAAAATCACAAGAAATGTAACCAATATTCTTACATAACTAGAAAGAGCACAAGAAACTGATAACATGACAACAATATCATTCCTTTGGTTCACTTCCTGGCCTAGATATGACAGTCGAAACATTGTGGAACATGCAGTTTTCATGTGCGAATAAATGTAAATTGGCATTTGCACAATAATTACAAATTTATCAATTAAAAATCACAAGGAATACCACCAACATAGCAGACAAACAATAAGAGATCTGTAAATTTCTTTAAATAAAAAAAGAATAACTAAATAAATAAATAAAAATAACAGAAAAACCATAAGAGATCTGAAAAAATTCTTTAAGTAAATAAAGAATAAATAAAAATGACAGAGAAACTACAGGTATAACTAAGTAACTAAGTTTGCAACATAATTTGAAGTCGGATTTCGACGCATTACTGATCACTGACCCTGTATTGATCGGTGTATCTTGCATCTGGAAAGTCCGTCTGACCGTAGAACCTCTTCACAAACTTTGAGTTCATTCCGTTCTTGTAAAGATGCCTCGCGATCATCTCACTGACGAAGGTCTTTCCGATTCCAGTTGATCCGTGAAGACTAAGAGACAAAGCCTTCGGAGGGTTGTATTGCTCCAGGTGACCTCGGATAGTAGTAGCCACCACCCGAGTGGCTAAGTGCTGACCATATAGCTTGGTATTTAGTTCTTCTTGTAGACCTAAAAAAGAAATACTATTTGTAAGTATATAATATCGACTTAGTTCCCTTTCTGGAAAGATCCCAGGTGCACACACACACACATACTCATACACACACTCTGACATACATACACTGACACACACAATACATACATACAAATGTACATACACACACACATACATACATACATACATACATACATACATACATACATACATACAAATGTACATACACACACATAGGCGTACGGGAGATTTCAGCAGTGGGGGGCAAAGATTTGAACTTTTGCCCGAAAAATTTTCCGAGAAAAAAGTTGTCGACCTTGCCCGAAAAGTTTATGACCTTTTTTTCGTCATTTCCCAGTCTGCTTGCCCGAAAAACAGTTTTGCCCGAATTTTGGGGGGGCATTTGCCCCCCCTGGACCCCCGCCTCGTACGCCTATGTACACACACACTCATACATACATACATACATACATACATACATACATACATACACGTACGTACAATCGTACATACATGCATACACAATACACATACATACATTTATGCATGCACACATACAAGCATACATGTATGTACACTCATACATACATGCATACACAATACACATACATACATTCATGCATACACAAATACATACATGTATGCATAGTTTTCGTATCTACATAATTATATTCTTCAATAGATAAATCAACATTTGTTTATAAAACTTTAATAAACAAACAAAGACACAACTTGAAACAATTGCATGACTTCGGGCATGACTTGGGGTGACATCAACAGTGTCAATAAGCATTTTTTATGAACATGATGCAATGATGTCATTTGTCAGGCAAGGTACCGTACAGACATGTGATCTTGCTCGGGGGTTATGTCCGCAATTGGGGCGGAAAAGCAAACACCTTTGCTCGCAGAGTGACTATGCCTTGCCAGGCATCTTCCTTAATCGACCCAAAAACATAGACTGGGTTGACTTCCACTTCCCCTGGATATGCATTTCATTTCCCCCCTACTATCATCCCTATCACCTGCTCTTGACTGTTCTCCACTTTGCCTAGGGTGGGAGTGTCTCGGACTAGAGATCTAGAAGAGTCACTGATTACATTTCAGTTGATCGATTGATTGATTGACTGATACATTCGTACGTGCGTTAACTGCAAGTATTGCAATCCGTTGGTTGGTCTCATTCCGTCAAACATGTTCCATTAAACATGTTCCATTAAACATGTTCCATTAAACATGTTCCATTAAACATGTTCCATTAAACATGTTCCATTAAACATGTTCCATTAAACATGTTATATTAAACATGTTCCATTAAACATGTTCCATTAAACATGTTCCATTAAACATGTTCCATTAAACATGTTCCATTAAACATGTTCCATTAAACTCTGATCAAGTAACTTTTCTAACCATCTGTTTAGATCAGTGCTTAATCTAGATGTCTCTGGGAAGGGAAGTTCCCCCCCGAATGAAATCACTCCTCGAAAAATTAAGGATGTGTTGCTCATATGTATATATGTACCAATCCTCCCCCCCCAGAAAATGATACATGTAAAAAGTTCCGACAGCTCTTGTTTGCATGTATATAATACATTATGTGAAATTTCACTGTTAGAACAATTCGACAGTGCAGCAACAATGCACTGAAAAAAGCCATCAGATTTAAAAGTATAGAATTAACTACTGGAATTGTTATATTCATACCTGTATTTATGGAAAATTTTAAACAGCAGAGAAAATTATAGTAATAATGGTAATAATAATAATAATGATAATACTGATAATAATAATAATAAAATTACAGTAATAATAATAATAATGATAATAAATATATCGTAATAATGATAATAATGCCTGAGAAGTCGTTTAAGATCCATTTCTTGCTGCATTGTTCTCCGAACTGGTCCTTGATCCAGCTGATGACTCCTTCCTGGTCGCATGGATCTCTTCTAAAGCCTGCGATTGGTCTCGTGACAATGAAGCTCAGAATGAAGACAAAGGATGACACATAACACAGACACTGCGGCTGACGATGACTTATGAAGACGAACATGGCGTCTTATTCGGCGAACTTCCTTCAATGGAAACAACAACGTGCATTATATGAACAGTAATGACTTTCGCATAAACATAATATACAGGGTGGGCAAAAAAAAGACCCCCCTAGGTTTTTTGTCAATATCTTGACCAAAAGTAAGAATTTCGAAATGAAATTTTAAGGGCTTATAGACAATTCATATTTACACTTTATGGCCAAATGTCATCAAAATATTTCAAACACAACAAAAGTTATAACACTTTTAGCGAGGCCACCCGCGTTTTTTGACGATTCAAAATCGTAACGCAATCAGGCCTTGAATTCAGGTTTTGAAGACGAGGGTTGTTACAATTATTGTCATTATTACTATTATTGTCATTATTATTATTATTGCTATTATTATTATTATTATTTTTACCTGAGGTAGTTCTAATCTCTGAAGGAGCAAAAAATGTCTGGAGATGGGTTCTGGGATCTGGAACGGCTACGCCTCATGTAATTCTGGCAATTATGATGATGATGATGATGATGATGATGATGATGATGATGATGATGATGATGATGATGATAGATTAGAAATTTACGCACGTTTGGATAGATAAGCAATGAAGTTTTATTATATATATATATATATATATATATATATATATATATATATATATATATATATAAATTATATCCTAGATAGACAGATTACCTTTATAGCCTACTTGCATTTAAATTGGCTAGGGGCAATGCAGGGCAAATTAATTAAGTCTATATATTGGAATATTGGAACATTTTGACTTAGTATATTATGTACAATGCGCTATATATCTTACTAAGGTAAATAGTGTAGAACGCACACCTGCGTGTTACCGGTGTAGGCCATTAGACCTACCTAGGCTAGGCCTACCGCAATTCCGCAAAGACATGGTAGATCACGGCAGGCCGCCTGACCATTCGAAATCTTAAAGCCTCTAAATACACGTTCCTGACCTTGTTAGGCTTAGCTAATTGGCGAGAATAAATCATCCTAATGTGACGTAGCAACGATTACTATAATTTTATGAACAGCCATTTTCGAAAGGAGTTTATAACGATCGAAAATCAGTGTATAACAGGTGTATAATATCTGGACTATGTGCAAGTGGCTTATTATAGAATCTTTGTAACCCAGTGCGCGTTTAAAAGAGAACTCGGATTTGGAACTAGATTCGAATAAGCAGATTGTTCAGCGTAGGCCTAATCCTGTTATGTGGCAATTAGACCCACATAATTATCGTTTCAAATAAAATATTGAGTCCTTATAAATAGCTTTGGCTTCCACAGAGCACGAATTCCCTAATTTTTTATTATTATTTATAGTCAATATCCAAAATGGACAGAATGATATGAGGGATATTGATTTAATTCGTTCTTGCAGAGGCCAGAAGGCCACACGGCGGCTAGAAACAAATTAAATTTACATTCGCAACTCACCTATCAGACAAAAAGATGTAGGTCTATAATTCGGCTTCTAACTCTTTCTCATGTCGTGTTCTAACTGTAATTCCACAATATTGGTCGATACATGCGCACTCGGTCTACACTGTCAGGCCTACGGTCTATGCTTGTCTAGGCCCCTGCTATTAGGTCACTATGCGCAACATTCTGCTGCTGCCAGCCTGCTGCGTTTCCGTGAACCTGATTGGATCGTGCTGTGCACGTGTCTACGCTAAGGTTGGGGGTAAGAGGCATTTCCCAACTCTTGCCGTTTCGATACATAGTTTCGTTTTTGTAGAAACGCGATATATATGGTCCTGGGTATGACGTTAAACTGCATCCATCCTCCGCCACAGGGAACCAACAACGTCCCTGCGCCGGTCCTAAGCCCGGACAAAAGGAGGAATAGACCAGGCTTGGAATCTCAAAATGGCACTGCTAGAAGCAAATCATGTAACAATTTGCTAACTGGTGTTTCTAGACTAATTTGACCCTGCTGAAAACGAAAATCGCTGTTAGCAAGCTGGATTTTTGGCCGTTCAATGGGAAAACAAGATGGCGGACAAAATGGCGGTCAGTTGCTTCAAATGGCTATAAGTAAAGTATTGTATGTGACTGGAACACGATTTTAGACTCTAAATTAAGATTATAGGGTGCAAGGAATACAATGGAACCAAATACACACATGTAGCACTGCAAGAAAATCAAAATGGCGGACAAAATGGCGGCCAGAATCTTAAAATGGCTGAAAGTGAAGCTATGTATGCAGTGGAATCATGATTTCAGGGTCTAAATCAACATTTTCGGGGTCAAGGAATGCAATGGAAGCAAGGTAACATATGTGGCATTGCACGGAAACCAAGATGGCGGACAAAATGGCGGCCAGAATCTTAAAATGGCTGTAAGTGAAGTTATGTATGCAGTGGAATCATGATTTCAGGGTCTAAATCAACATTTTCGGGGTCAAGAAATGCAATGGAAGCAAGGTAACATATGTGGCATTGCACGGAAACCAAGATGGCGGACAAAATGGCGGACAAAATCTTAAAATGGCAATAAGTGAATACATATATGCAACTAAATCATGATTTCAGGGTCTAAATCAACATTTTCGAGGTCAAGGCATGTGATGAAACCAATGTCGCATATATAGCACTGCCTGGACACCAAAATGGCTGCCAAAATGGCGGCCAGATTCTTGAATTGGCTGTTAGTGAATTTCTGTATCTAATGAATACATCAATTCAGAATGTAAATGATAATTTTCGGAATTACTTAAGGAAAGTGAAATCAAAGGCACGGAATATATTATGTGACACTGCCAGAAAACCAAAAACCAAATTGGTGGACAAAAATTTCAACTGGCTATGAGTGTTGTCTTGAACATTTACGATGGAGACTAGATTTCAGTCTAGTAATTTCCAGGTCAAATGCTTCCAACAAAATCACATGCAGTGTTATGCAGTGAAATTGTCATACCTATAGTGGAAATTTTTAGTAGCCTATGACTGGACTGCAGTTTAACTATTGCTGGCTTTATGTATATACAGTATGCATGCTTGAATGTTTCATAACTTGACGTATCAATAGTTTCAACTTTTCATGACTTGACGGATATAGGGTACCGTAGAGTCAATTCAGGCCTTGTTGCAGTCAATGCAATTCCACCTGAGTGCACATGACAAGATCGCACTTCGATAGCAGCAGGGTCTGATGCTACATTTGTCAACTTCACATGATTTGCTGTAGCCTAGACAAACTCTATAATGTGACTTTGGCACACACTGGTAAAGATTACTTTCTTCCACCACACTCCATCTGATGAAGATGACGATTAAATCTGAACATCAATATCTAGTAAAAATAGGCCTTTCCAAACTGACAGTTTGGTAATGAGCTCATAAGGGAATGTTCCAAATGTAGAAAGTAAGTGGGAACTTTCAAGTAGTTTATTCAAGCATTCTTTCAGCTGATTCCTGCTAAATATGTTAAATCACATCCAGTTGTAGCATGAAGCCCACTCAATTCTTCATAGTTACGTGAATTGGATGAGCTTCCGTTCCACTGATGTTCCTGCCATCACCAAAACACCGTTAAATATAAAGCAAACACATATGACCCGGCAGTGGACAACACCTTATCTTTTCTCACGTAACCACCAGCAACCGCTCTAGTCCATATCTCCAAATGTGGCTGCTGAGAGCTGAATGGACAGGAATGAAGCTAGATCAGTCTTTCTTTCAAGCATACCAAGAACATTCACCCAATTTTCCGACAACGGAGTATTTCAAGACTCCACACAGTGGCAGAGTTGTGGTTGTAATTTTCTGTACGCTTTCACTTTTTAAAAGCAATGTCCACTATATTTATCGAAGGCAATAATTATTAACCCTCTTGTAGCCAATCGAAATTAGGCTACCTGTACACAGGTATCCACTGTATCTGTCAGGTCACCAACTGTCTTCGCGTCTGGAGGTTCCCTATTGCTTGAGCCATTGCTTGTCCTACAATAATTTGTCTGCAGCAGGTCGGATGAACTGTGTCGCGACTTAGCCTATGGGCATATCACAATATTTGGTCATGTCTCATACAATATGCTGGATGTCTTGCATTGGGTCCCTTTCCCGCAGCGGATTGCTTGCAGGCTCTCTGTGTTGCTTAGGTATAGTGCCTTGATGGACTATAGGGCCTCACTAGGCTATAGCCCCACTATGTCTGAAAGAACTCTGTTTTTCAACCTCGGATGTCCAGCGTCGATCTACTCTTCAGTTGGCGGACCAAGCTGAGCTGGTTCACTCGCGGTCTGCAATTTGACATCACCTTTCATTCTCTGTAGCTGGTTCTAAAATCTAGAATGGGAATGGCCAATCCCTGTTCACAGCGTCTATTGCATGCCCATGGGTCACTCCACTCTGTTCCTTAAGAATAAAAAAACTGTCCTATTTAGTTGTGGTTAAGTGGGGGGGCGATTCCGGGCAGTCCACCTTGAAGAGGCACTACGTAAAATATTCTAAATAAACAAATGATATGCATATGCTATAGAAATACGGACTGGACAAGTTACTTTTGCAGAGAGAATCCAATCCCATTGGTTTTGAGAAAAGTCCATGGCACAATCGTGTTTCCAGATCCATGGGACAGTCAGCTTGATACGATGTAATAAGGCACTGCATCAGGGCCTACTATCCCCCCTGAGAGGTGGAAGCATTTCCCCCCCCCTAACAGAAACTTTTTGTCTATATTGCAATCGTTGAAGGCGCCAAGCTGCGAGTGCCGAAGGCACGAAGCCCATAGCGACTAGGGGGTCTGAGGGAGCGTCGTGAGCTCAAGAAACCATTTTAGCTGTTGTCATCGACTAGAGCGCATGTTTTAGGCTCTTGTTTGCTAGCTGTTTATGAGCGATAAAGTCACGAAAATTTCACTTTTTTGAATTTGCACGCTGTAATTGTACCTCTTAAAGCTGTCATCTTCACAAAATTGCAGGTGAATAATATTAATGCTCAGAAACGTGGTTTAGGATATCATAAAATGTCGCCTCCCCATGATTAAATTATTTTAAATTTGCACAATATAATGGTAACATTCTAAAATTTCTCATTATGGGTTCGCAGTGCGTTAAACACTGTAGTAGCCATGTGAAGTTTGAAAAGGTCCAGCATTCAGTAAAATATCAATTTCTTTTGGTATATCAAATTGAGCAGTCTACTGTCAGTTGTACAATACTCAGCAACATCCATTTTCTGATCCAGACAGATCCCATGAACATTTCCCAGGACCACTCCCCGTAATTTCCTCTCTGGATTCCACCAGAGCATTTCAATAGGGCAATTCCCTCGAAATTTCCCTCAAATGTAGGCTACAAAAGTGTAAGCAATTTGCATTTGTACAGACTTCAATAGTTCTTTAATGTTTGAGGTAGGAATTTATAAGCCATTTGCTTTACTTGATTTTGAACTTCAATTGTTGAGCAACCAAGCTTTTATTGCTTGATTAATGTTTACTTAAACAGACTAAAAACCTTTACTATAAACAAAAGTAGGCTACTAATTTACTGTTGCTTCTTTGCCTTCTATCACTAAAATTCATTCTTAAAATATCGTTCATTTTATTTGAGAGCAATATTATAAAACCAATGCAGTTTCAGTAGATACAATATACTTTAACAAAATGTTAACAATTAATGTAATTAGGCCGAATTATGAGTTGTGAGAGCGAGCGCCATATACGTGCAGAGGCAAATGTGACTGTAAAGCAAAGGTCATAGCCTACTAAATGAATATAATACCCTTGAGATGGCGGGGTGAACGTTCAAGGGGAATTTTCGTGGGTGTGCGGGGAGGAGTAGAACAGAGGGAGTCCAGAAGGAAATCTCTTATACCAGTACCCATCTATCATTAGGGGGATTTCCCTCTGGCACAAGTTGGATTAGTCTACTTACTCCCCCCATGTGGTAAGCCCTGATGGGTACGAACGTGATGGAAGCGCAATGACAAATTTATGTGAGTGTTAAGCAAACGCCAAATTAAATGAAGATTTACCCTGTGTTATTACGGGATTGTTCGGGGGATTTACCAGGAGGAAGTTCATGACAGATGGACTTTTTCCCAGGGGGGGAAACCTTTCCCCCCCTGGCCCAAATTGGAAGCAGTCTGCTTCCATCCCCCCATGGCGTAGTAGGCCCTGCACTGCATGATATACAAATCTTCCTTTATAATTTTGTCAGTGTTCTTTTGAAGAACACTCCTTGGCAGTGGTGTAGTCCTAAAAAATGAAGTGGGGGGACGCCTGGAAATTGAAGTGGGGGGACGCCATGGAAATTGAAGTAGAAACTGTAGCAAAAAGTGCAATCTTGCAAGAATTTTACAAAAAAAGTGGGGGGACGGCGTCCCCCCGCGTCCCCGCCCCACTACACCACTGCTCCTTGGTTTAAGACTTCCTGAAGGCATTGCGATAATTTGAATGATCATATCTGGTCAAATAAGGGAACATTGGAGATAAATTCAACTGCAGAGGTCTCAGATACCATCTAGCAAAGACCTTGCAAAATTTTTTAATCAAGTTCCCATTGCATGCATGACTTCACTAACATCCATTTTGAAATTCTTGCCGCCATTTTGTTCGCCATTTTGGTTTCCAGGCAGTGCCATATATGTGACATTGGTTTCACCACATGCCTTGACCTCGAAAATGTTGATTTAGACCCTGAAATCATGATTTATTTGCATATATGTCTTCACTTATGGCCATTTTAAGATTTTGTCCGCCATTTTGTCCGCCATCTTGGTTTCCGTGCAATGCCACATATGTTACCTTGCTTCCATTGCATTCCTTGACCTCGAAAATGTTGATTTAGACCCTGAAATCATGATTCCACTGCATACATAACTTTACTTACAGCCATTTTAAGATTCTGGCCGCCATTTTGTCCGCCATTTTGATTTTCTTGCAGTGCTACATATGTGTATTTGGTTCCATTGTATTCCTTGCACCCTATAATCTTAATTTAGGGTGTAAAATCGTGTTCTTGTCCCATACAATACTTTACTTATAGCCATTTGAAGCAACTGACCGCCATTTTGTCCGCCATCTTGTTTTCCCATTGAACGGCCAAAAATCCAGCTTGCTAACAGCGATTTTCGTTTTCAGGAGGGTCAAATTAGTCTAGAAACACCGGTTAGCAAATTGTTACATGATTTGCTTCTAACAGTGATTTCTAGAGCCCTTTTAGAATTCCAAGCCTTGTCTAGAAGGTTTGCCAGATGGGTGGCGATACACTGGCAGTAAAAGACCAAGACGATTGAAATCCGCAAAAACTACTACACAAGTGACATAGCGGCCCAGATGCTCCAAGGTGTCATGATGTGGAGCAGGCATGCACAGGTCGGTCAGGACAGACTGGTGGAGAGAGTCGGAGAAGAGAGCATGGGACAACATACGGGCATTGACCCAGTTGTCCTTCATGCCTCTCTCCCATATTCTCTTCAATCAGATAAGGTAGGTGGTCCAGCTGCTTCAAGATGTTAATGGTATGGAGCAGACCTGCTGACCGGACCGGTTGAAGCTGGGCAACATGGCGCGAGACAGATTCAGACAGAGAGTGGCGTCGGACTCCTACGGGCACTGTGCCTTGGGATATTGATATTGATATATATATATATACACACATATATATATATATATACAGGGTGCGCCAAAAAAAGTAATCCCCTACGGTTTTTAGCCCATATCTTGGCCATACATACGAATTTTTAAACGAAACTTTACAGTCTTGAAGGCAATTTATATCTACGTACAATGGTCAAATTAGAAAAAATATATTTCAAACGGAACAAAAGTTACACCACTTTTAGGGAGGCCACCCACCGTTTTTGGACGATTCAAAAACGAAGCGCAACAAAAATTAGGTTTTTTGCCAATAACTTGGCCAAAATTAAGATTTTCAAAATGAAATTTTTACAGGCTGATAGACAATTCATATTTACACATGATGACCGACATTTCATCAAAATATTTAAAACGGAACAAAAGTTACATCACTTTTACTGAGACCACCCTCCGTTTTTTGACGTTTTTGAATCATCCAAAAAACCGAGGGTGGTATCACTAAAAGTGATATAACTTTTGTTCTGTTTTAAATATTTTGATGAAATTTTTGAGATCATGTGTAAATATGAATTCTCTATCAGCCTGTAAAATTTCATTTTGAAATTCTTACCTTTGGCCAAAATATTGGCAAAAACCTACTTTTTGTTGCGTTACGTTTTGAATCGTCAAAAAACGGTGGGTGACCTCCATAAAAGTGGCATAACTTTTGTTCTGTTTCACACATGACTATGAAATTTGGCTATTGTACGTAGATATGAATTACCTTCAAGCCCATAAAACTGGATTTGAAAAATTCCAATTTTTGGCCAAGATATTGATAAAAAGCCGTAGGGGATTACTTTTTTTGGCGCACCCTGTATATGTTGGAATGCAGAGTTTTAATTAACGATTCAAAGAGATAAAGATTGTCACATGTCATCTTAACTATTAGCACAAAACATGGAACGAGGAAGAAGGGCGGAAGTGACGTATAACATAGACTAAATTATATAGAGTCATCTACAGTCATCTATGCTAGCGCCATCTAGAATGTGTATAATATCATTATTCCAACACCCCCACTTTATACACACTCAGAAAATTAGGTTAGTGTTATTTTTCTAACCCCATCCCAGAAATGCATTTGTTATGCAAATCTTTACACAGTCCTTTCGTTAAACAGTCAGCAACCATGTTTGTTGTTTCAATCTGTTTAACCAGAATGTCTCCAATTGCAATTCTGTCTCGAATGAAGTGATGCTGCACAGCAATGTGCTTGGTCTTGGGTCGATATCCGGGATTTCTAGCAAGATCAATCGCCCCTTTGTTATCACAGAAAATTTCCGCAACATCTGAAGCTTGAGGAACAAGTTCTTTGTGAAGTCCCTTTAACCAGATAGCTTCTGTAGCAGCCATGCTTAAAGCCATGTACTCTGCTTCAGTTGTTGACTTTGCAACTGTTGGTTGTTTCTTTGAGTTCCAACTTATTGCGGCACCACTTAAAACAAAAGTGTATCCTGTGGTTGATTTCAGATCCCTTTTATCACCACCCCAGTCAGAATCACAAAACCCAATCAAATCTTCATTGGTTCTCCTGTACACTAGTTTGGTACTTGCAGTCTGCCGAAGATATCTAAAGATTCTTTTCACTGCAACCCAATGAGTTTTTCCATAATTGTTATTGAATCTGCTCATGACCCCCACTGCAAATGCGATGTCTGGTCTTGTAGCCTGTGCTGCATACATAAGGCTACCCACAGCTTCTTGAAAAGGAATGTTTCTCATTTCTTCTTCTTGCTGTTGACTGTTAGGAAGAAATTCTTTTCCAAACAAATCTTGATTCGGATCAAGTGGAGTTGAAACCCCATTGCACTCAGTCATATTGAAGCGGTTGAGCACTTGTTCAATATATTTCTCTTGATCAAGTGATATCGTTCCTGTATCACGATCTCTTTGGATATGAATGCCCACACAATAGTGTGCCTCACCAAGATCCTTCATCTTGAGACGTTTCATTAGATCTGCTTTCAAATTCTGTTTCTCCCCCTTGTTGTTCGAGAGAATTAAAAGATCATCAACATACACTGCAATGATTAAGATCTTTCCGTTTTCACATCTGTAGTAAATGCAAGTGTCAAAATTTGATTGCACAAATCCAAGTTCTTTCAACAACTTATCCAATTTCTTATTCCAGGCTCGGCTTGCTTGCTTCAGACCATAAATTGACTTCTTTAGCCGACAAGTTTTACCATTCAGCCGAAAACCACCTGGCAATTCCATGTAAATTTCTTCTTCTAGCTCAGGATGCAAAAATGCTGTTGTGACATCCATTTGATCAATGTCAAGGTCGTATTTTGCAGCCAATGCCATCAGAAGACGAATGGAAGTATAACGTACAACCGGCGAGTACGTTTCTTCGTAATCAATGCCTGGTTTTTGTGAACATCCTTTAGCCACCAAATGAGCTTTGTAACGCTCAACTGTACCATCAGATTTCAGCTTTGTTTTGAAGACCCATTTGCACTTAATTGCTTTTCTCCCAGTAGGTACATCAGATAATGTCCATGTCTGGTTTTCAACATGTGCCTGAATTTCTTCTTCCATTGCACGTTTCCATTCTTCTGCATATTGAGAAGTAAGTGCTTCTTCAACAGTTGCTGGATCAGTACTTTTACACAATGTAGCTTGATGCACAACAAAATTCTCATTGAATATTTGCTTATTTGGAATACGAGTTCTTTTTGGCCTCTCAAATGTGTCTCGTATCACTTCTCCATCATCAGTTATGTCGTTATTGACCACTGAAATATTTGATCCATCAGAATCTTCTTCCACAGAGTTTATTTCCGAGCCAGTGTTCGAGCCATCAGTAAGATTAGTCTTTGATCCACCAAACTCCTTTGAACCATCAGACTCCCCCACTTCAACATGAGTTTGGGTATTCTGAAACTGCTGTTGATTATGAATGTCTGAAGTGACAATTTGCGATGAGTTGTCATCCGCAACATCCGGAAATGGATCATCTGAAGACGAATGTCGAACAGGAAACTGAGATTCAAAGAAAACAACATCTCTGGATCGAGTGAATTTCTTTGTAACAGGATGAAGCATTCTGTAACCTTTGCTTTCTTCACAGTAACCAACGAAGATGTACTCTTTTGACTTAGAGTCCCATTTCTTGCGGTTATTATCAGGAATTTTCACCAAAGCTTTGCAACCAAAAACACGAAGATGGCTTAGGTCAGGTTTTTCTCCTGTCCATGCCTCTTGAGGTGTCATATTTGGTAAGACTTTTGTAGGTGACCGATTCTTCAGATAATTGGCTGTATTTACTGCTTCTGCCCAAAAATCTGTGCTTACTCCGGATTCTAGAATCATTGTTCGAGATCGTTCTACCAAAGTTCTGTTCAGACGTTCAGCAACTCCGTTCTGCTGAGGAGTATACGGAATCGTGGTCTCGTGACGAATTCCACAACGTCGTAAGAAACTCAGAAAATTCTCATTGACATATTCAGTACCATTATCTGTTTGAAGAGTTTTGATACGTTTACCAGTCTGATTCTCAACAAGAGATTTGTACTCCTTGAACTTCTCCAGTACCTCAGTCTTTGATTTCAGAAAATAGACAACCAAGTGTCTCGTGAAATCATCAATGAATGTAAGAAAATACCGTGCTCCACCAACTGATGAAACATGCATTGGACCACAAATATCAGAATGAACAAGACCAAGAACGTGCTTCGCTCGTTTGGCTCCTGTTTTCTTGAACGGTTTGCGATGCTGTTTGCCTTTCACGCAAGCTTCACAGGGAATATCTGCCGTCCCTTCAGACTGAACACCAGTAGACATAGTGCTTTGAAGTAGGCGCATAGAAGGACGATTAAGATGTCCAAGGCGACGATGCCATAAGTTTACAGAGTTCGTTGACAGTGCAGCAAACATACGAGATTGCTTACAGTTCAAACGATACAGTCCATTGACTTATGTGGCAGTTCCAACGACACTTTTTGGATTCACCTTCACCTGCTGATTAACTATGCGACAGCCTTTCTTGTCAAACAAAACAGTTTTACCCTCCTGAGCAATTCTGTTAACTGCTAAGAGATTTATAGCCAAATCTGGAACATGAACAACATCCGAAATTTCCATTGTTTTCTTTGTTGACAACGGAATCAATAATGTTCCCAATCCAGTACTTTTTAACTTTGTTCCATTTGCAATTCCAACCTCTTGACTAGAATCTGAAGAAAAATTCTTAAGCCAGTCAAGTCGAGATGTTAGATGTACTGTGGCACCTGAATCTAGATACCAATCATCATTCATCGAGGTAGGCTGCACTGATGAAACTGAAAAATTCGTTTGGGCTGACATAGCACCAAAATTCGCGTTGGCTGAATTCTTATGTGGTTTAACATTGACCTTCTCACATTGCGAACGAATATGACCAAAACGATTACATTCAAAACAACGTGGTCCTTTTGGCTTACTTTTCATCTGGGACATGCCCTTGTGGGACCTGCTCATTTGAGACCTGCCCATTGAAAATGCTGAATGAGTTGCAACCGAAGTCGTACTTGCTCCTAGCTCCTTAACACTGTCCTGAAGCAAAAGACTTTTTACAAACTCAACTGTTGTGTCTTGCTTTGGTCCTTGGATGCCTAATATTAAAGGCCTATACTGATCTGGAAGACCTCCAAGAATTATGCCTCCAACAACATTGTCCTGAAAAGGTTGACCAATTGATTCCAATTGTTCTGCAATTGACAAAATGTGATCTACATACTGCTGCATCGAAGGAAAGTTCTCAAAATTTGTCTTAAACAAACTAGAATACAGTCCAATCAGACGAACAAGAGCAGTGCTTTCATATTCACCTCTCAATGCGTCCCAAGCAGCTTTCGCAGTCTGGCATTTCTTCGTGACTCTGGCCGAACAGGGTTTTAGGCTGAGATTGATTTTGGCTAACGCACGTAAGTCCAAATCCGGATCAACAGTCTGGCCCTCTTTTGGCGAAACACAGCGCCATAAACCAGCGTCAATTAAGAAATTTTGCATCCAGAATTTCCAATCACCATAATTTTTGCCATCAAGATGCTTCGCTTCCGGTAAACCTCCGACGGAATTTGTAGTAACTGTTGTCGCTACACTACCTGTTCCTGTGCTAATTTTCTCCTGAATTCTCAAAACTTGCTGCTGTAGTTCTTCCAATGCCGCCATTTTGACGCGTGACCAAGAAGAAACTTCAGCTTCTATCGACTCGGATAATTAACGAGAAAACTCGAAAAATATTAGTCGACCAGTCGTCCTGGGATTTAACCAGTCGTCCTGGGATCGCCCTGGGCCCATAACCTGTTGGAATGCAGAGTTTTAATTAACGATTCAAAGAGATAAAGATTGTCACATGTCATCTTAACTATTAGCACAAAACATGGAACGAGGAAGAAGGGCGGAAGTGACGTATAACATAGACTAAATTATATAGAGTCATCTACAGTCATCTATGCTAGCGCCATCTAGAATGTGTATAATATCATTATTCCAACAATATATATATATATATATATATATATATATATATATATATATATATAAATATATATATAAAGATAGCGGAATTTAAGTATCTCTTTCGCGCCTTTTGTCTCTTTGTTGTCTCTTGTTGATCACGATCACGATGGCTTTAGGCTACTACAGACCTTCGCGCATACTGTAAGACTGAAAATCTGGCAACGAAACTGACCTGCAACTGGGCGTGGATCAAAAGTCGGCCTGGAATCCTGGATAGGGCATAGGCCTACGTCGATTCGCCTCTGGGCGTCGATTGCCATGAAGTGAATGAGGCTTGTATCAGAGACTTGTATAACGAGCAAGGTCAATAAAGGAATGTTCTCCCTCCTGAATTCCGCTTGCCCGCTCCTCCTCCACCCTTGCTGCATCCTCCATTCATCACTCGGGTTTTCCATTCAAAACAAAAGTCTCACCTCTAGGTAGGTAGCCTACTCTTACCCCTACTCAGATCTTCCACCGTCCAATTCTCGACCTAAACACCACCCACCCTTACAACTAATTGATCTGCCACCTTTGATAAACGGACTACGACATTCTTCGGAATACTTTTTTAGACAACTCTTCTGACTAGACACAGCACTCGTGAATAAGCTGGTGCCCTCCGATTTTGAGTTTCACTTTAGAAATTTCGAGATTATGATTATGATAAGTGGGTTAATGGTCCTCCAGTAAAATGTCGGCTTATTCAAGGGTTTCACCAAATCACTTCACTGGAGAATATTGTGATCTCCAAACTTCTAAAGCACCACTTGAAAGTCAAGCTAAGGATACCAGCTTATTCACGAGTGCTGCGCTGAGTCAGAGGCATCAGCACCAGTCTGTTGGAGTAATTCGAAGGAAGTCCAAGTTCAATTACCAGAGAATTAAAGGATTAGAGAAGCTAGTCAGCCTATTCTAGCAGTTCTTAATCACCAACCCAATTCATTGAATTTATTTACAGTAGCGTTACCACCTCACTCATCTCATACCTAGGTGAATTAAACCAACAGACGTGCCTTCGGACAGCGAACTCATCATTATCATCTTCAATATTAGTGAGACTGAAGGTCATGGCCAACCTGGGTTTCGACTTAGCGTACAATGTGGGGCGCGGTGGTGTAGTGGTGGCGTCATTGTCTTGAAGCCGGAAGGTTCGAATCCACCTCAAGTCGCCGCGTAGGGACCTTGGGCAAGTCCTTCACAAGCAATTGCTCAGCGCTTCGGCGTGAAACTACGATGCAGTGTCCACTCTGCAGTCGAGAGCGCCTCTGAGTAGAGTGCTTGACGGGGCGCCATAACAAGTGCACATACAAACAAACAAACAATGTGTTCTGAAACCCACGGAGATTCCTTTCCTCTTCCAACATCTGACAACAAAACTCTATTTCACAACAACCACACTCCATCCTGACAACAAAACTCTATTTCACAACAACCACACTCCATCCTGACAACAAAAATCTATTTCAAAACAACCACACTCCATGGCAAAAATATTACAAAGAGTCAAATATATTATTGCAGATTCCAAACTTTCCTCTAATTTGTCTAAAATAATTATTCCAAAACCTTGCGATTAGTTTATTTCCTTTTGTTAAATAATCATAATGACAAATAATAATAATATTAATGCGGTCACCTACTGAAGCATTTTCATCCTGCCAGAACTCAAGAAAATAATTATGTAGCAATTATCCAGAGCCATTTTAAGTCCCAAGGGATCATTTGAACCTTTGGCAAAATAATAACAGCAATAACAAGAACACATAACTTGGCACAAAATAATTATAATTTCTTGTTCATCAGGGATTATGCACCGTGAGTAGGAAATATAACAAAGTCATTAATATTATTATTGATATCTATTAATATTTAAAATTTTTAATATATTCACACATTTTATCACTTAACATAAAAGTTTACTTTACATTACACCACAAAATTCAAAAAATTTCCATAAATTAAGTAAAATGTTTACTAACATTCATTTTATGAAACTGTAAATTCCATATATTCCTAACACACGTCAGATATTATTTTAATATCAAAGCGAAAATGTCCGTACAATTTACTATAATTTTGTATTCAAATTTACTAATGGGACAGTTAGCAGTGTGACTGCTCATTTACATAACACCCCTAAGACAAAGAAAAACAGTTCATAATCTTTAAAAAGTGTCTAAAAATACGCTGTATACAAAATTCACCATCTGTGCAGTGTGCTTGACAAAATTTTCTCTAATCAGAGCATGCTGCCAAGTACAAACAATAATCCTCTAGAAAAATAGTTTAAACCGGATAGCTACATCAACAATTTGCTTTAATGCTTTAACAACTAGCGTGTACTAAGAGTGGCTGGGAAAATCAATACGGCTCAATGTTAAAGTGTTAACATGTTACAGCGTTGACATATTAAAGTGTTAACATGTTACAGTGTTAACATGGTAGAGTTAATATGTTAAATTGTTAACATGTTGAAGCATTAACATGTTAACGTGCTAACATGAGATCATTTCATATCCGAATCTAATTTAATTTATCTTCAGTACATGTCTATCAAGTAAGCTTTCTCTGTAACTCCAGTGCATCCCGTCTTTGCGTAAAGTTCGGGACTGTCTGGATGATAGCTGAACTCATTGGCAACTCTGTCAATTTCATCCTCGCTATATTTCCGTGTTACGGTGCTTAGAATGCACTGCTTGATGTGCTGCCTTTCCAGTGGAAGAAATGGAATGAATGTTCCGAGTAGGTTGTGTTCGATCAGAGCACTTCGCTTCAAGCCTCCTAGAAAAATCATTTTAAAACAAAATAATTAAAGTGTAACTTAAACAATCGAACTCTGGTCAAGTACAATACTTTCATTCAGTCCCTGTGCCCAGTTATGAGCTCGCATGTATTTCACGCCTCTGCTCCAAAGAACTGGAATCAACTCGACTTCCGCTCTCGCTTCATAGCTCAACTCCTCCTTCTTCAAGAAGCGACCCAAAGCTCACTATTTTTCCTTGGCTTTCACTGTTTGAAGCACTTGAATATCTAACTCCAACTTCCTTGAGCGGCTGACTATCCATGTCTAAGATTCCTATTTCGGTATGACCATGCACAGTTGCACACGTTACAAATTTAATAACAACAACAATAATAATATCTAAATATCTTACCATCTACGTTGTAAACGGCCTTTCGTAAGACTGGTTCTATGCTTTTCAGCTGCAGCTCTTCCCGTTTCTTTCCGCTCTTCCAGTGTTCTAACGTGATATTGAAAATTCTCTCGGCTCCAATATTACTATCAACAGATAACACAATTAAAGACATATCATATATCCAACAGAAGAAGTTAATTATCTTCAAAAATCATAAATTCAATATTTTGGAAATCCATATTAGCCATTTCTTTAGAAACCTTAATTAGATCTTATCATTACGCAAGATCTTTCAGCATCTGTTGGCTCTGCTCCCGTGTCATTCCTGGTCTTGGTAAAAACTTTCTATTTTCCAGCAGACTTATCTAACACAGCCTCAGGCCTTACGCCAGCTAAATTGATCATTCAGCTAAGGGAAAAGAATACCACGCATTTTCTGCGTAAAGCGTCACATAAATCTATAGATACAATACGATACTTCCCAGCGTGTTTTATTCCAACAAACTCATTTATGAATCTCTAAATATGGATTAGGGCCCCCAGAAAATCGCGATCTTGCGCAGCGCAAAATTTGCGCAAATTTCCAGGTTTAGCGCAACAGCGCAAAAATTGGCAATCCACGCGATTTTCGCGCAAAATTTGACAAAATCTTGCCAATTTATCTAATTTTGGGCTTTGATTGACTTGAAAATCACTTCTGCCCGTGGCAGTTCAAGTTAACAACGACGACCGATGGGCGATAATCAAAATGGCGGCCACCGAATGTGATGAAAATATAGAGGAATTTTCAGTTAAAGATCGTTATTTTTAGTAGTAATGCACAAACTTAACGTGTAAAAATTTCCAAAAAAAATTCACGGTCACACAAAAAAATGCGTTAGACGAAGTTTCTTAAAGCGGTCACAAAGAAGCGTTGCGCGCTGTCTCGGCTTATGACAGAACGAACGCATTTTAGCTATAGGCCAAGGCGTCAGGCGGGCACGCTAAGATGGAAATCTACTATACAGCACGTTGTGTAACTTGGTGATTCATTATAATATAGGCATATATAATACTGTTTTGAAGTTGTATTTGTAATGTGCGGGTGGCATAAATTTTGCAAAATTAAAATTCTTGGCGATCGTCTGAATACATTAATCTCATGGTTATAGGAACTTTATAACTACATATTTTGCTTGATTGTCTAATTTCAATTATTAATAATGCATGTCAACCCATCTTGATGATCTTGACTTTGCCTAAAGTTCTTCACTTCGCATGTCAGCAGCGAATTAATTAAAACAGGCATACCACCCCAACTATTATGAAAATGAATAACAAAATACAAGCCAGGCAACAGGAAGCATTAAGAACTATAGTGGGATCGCTGCAAGAGGCATTATATAAATTTATAAATACAATACAATACAAGGAAGAGGCAAGTTTTCAGGGTGAAAGACAGTCTTGGTAGGAGAGTTGCGAACACGAGGAGGTAGAACAATAATAATAATGATGACAATTTATATCGCGCCGTAACACAGTACATGACGTTACAAGGGCGCCTCTACAAACAAGAACGCAATCAGTCAGAGGCATGCCTTGCATAAAAAAAACTGCCAAAAAACGAATACAACAACTCTACAATGCAGGAAGCCACATGTGGTGCCTATCCGTAGTTTTAGAAGAAGGGATCTACTGTGAATGAACACCAGTCAAAGACTAGACATGTATAATTGTATATTGTACAAGGAACAATACAGTCAAGCAACAGACCTGATGAATATAAATATGCTTCGTCTGTAGTCGACGTCGTGAACATCCACGTAATGATCGAGGTACGGCTTAATCGCATCGAACACACCGGGCGGCATCTTGTCAACTTCGTCGAAGATAAACAGACACTGACAGCAAATACTGACACATGCTGACACCTTTTCCTGAATCTGTTCCTAAAGAAAAAGCAGCAATAAGAACACCACTTTAAAGTTAAAATTTCAAAAACTAAAACAAAATTTTTGCAAATGCAAATGTACTGACAAATATAAGAGATTCGCAAACAAAATTGTTCAAGGGCAAAGTACAGCGGAAAACACAGCTAAGCTAATCTAATCTAGATAGTTATACAGCACATTATACATTGCACAATGCCCAAGATATCAACTGAAAGTTTTTTCATGTAAGACCGCGATAATAAATTCACTGCAGAAGCCAGTTAGAAATCCAGCATATTGAAAAGTTGCTGGGTTGCAGAAAAAATGCAGCATAAAATCTTGGATAACTCAAAATGCCTTCTACCCCTCAGGATTGTCCACAACTTTCCCAACATTCACTCAAATTGAAAGCCACGATCCTCATCTAGTGTGTTCATGGTTTGTAATGTTTCCTGGTGCACAGTCTCATCTCAAAGTGCAATTTTAAACAGCTGTAGTGCATTACAGCAGTGCAAAATGGTGATTCATTTTAACATCTGCTCTGCTAAGCCACTGTGAAACAGTAGTATTGTATTTTTAATTGAAACCATTCACTTTGATTTGTGGTTTGGTGTCAGGTCGAGAGCACCTCTGACGAGTTTCTCCTGAAGTGGCACTACATAAATTTACGATTACGATTACAGCTTCAAACATTGAAAACAGCCGTCAAAAACCATTCTAACTCGAAAAAAGGATTGAATTACAGCATTGACATACTGCAATTTGCAACATCAAATGCATAATATATTCAAACAAGTTGAAGAAATGAGACATAGATTAATCAAAAATCTGATCAGTGGACTGTGAGCTTTGGTGCAAAAGTTAACACAAGTTTTGACCATGTAACACCGAGGCCGGAGTTTGCCTGCATAACCTGCTTGGAGCATTGATAGTATAAAAAAGAATATATATTGCAGCGCTATAGTAAGATATATCGGATATATCATATATTTCATCCATCTTAGGTCTGTACTTGACTTACACAAGTTTAAAGACTGCTTAACCTATTGCACATCTTAAGACTAGAAGCAGATCTAACCTTGTAAGACTCGACAAGATTTTCATGCACGAAGTCAACATGGCCATAGAATCTATGGACAAATTTAGATTTGAGTCCATTTCTGTACAAGCTCTTGGCGATGATGTTGCTGACAAAGGTCTTTCCAACGCCCGTCCAACCGTGGAAACTAAGAGCGAGTGCTTTGGGCGGATCGGCATTCTCGAGATGACCGGAGAGCGTTGCAGTAATCGCTCCTATCGCCAGATGTTGACCGAAGAGCTGACGATGAAGAGATTCTTTCAGATCTGAATCAAGAAGAGTTTAAGAAACATTGATGCCATACAATTTATTCACCAAGTCTGATATACATAATGCAGTGATATACTGGAAGCACTGTTGTTTCTGCGCGTTTCCTTAAAACTTTTCTTTTTCCAAGGGGATCTTCGCACACTGGGAGCACCTCTGATTAGGTTGTACTGTGAGAGGCGCTTTATAAATCCAAAATAGTATAGTATAGTATACACGTACATGCAAGTCTGAAGTCGGCTTGGTTTTACTGACACGACATTGGGCAGCCTGCATTGAATTTAAGACTAATTGCACATCGCACTGTTTCATTTGACATTGGGCAGGCAGTGGTACTCCAGCATACCATCAAATATAGCTAAACTATGCTCTAATATTCATGAAAAGCATTCAAGCAGAGTGACTGGAATTTTAGTCATAACTTGAGTGTTTAAATCCAATTTGATCAAATGACATCTGTAGCACAATCGACACAAAATTCTCTCGCTCTGCTCAGAACCATATTTACAGAATAAATGCTTATTCAAATCTAATTGACAGTGCAAATATGCAGGAAAATATGTCAATAGAGTCAATGCATGCAACAAATCAAATTTACAAATATTTTATTAAAATATAATTGACAGTGAAGCCTAAATATGTAGGAAAATCTATTTATAGAGTCAATGTCTATAAGAAGTCAAATTTAAACATGGGGTAAAGCAATATACAGTAGGCCTACATATATGCAAGCTGTGAAAATCTAATTGACAAATGTTTTCTAAATGCTAATTTACACAATAAATGTTTATGAAGATCTTTATTATAGGTGTAAATTTCCATGAAAATATAAACGATAGTAGAGATTTATGAAAAATGTCAACTTCAGAGTAAATGTCTATTCTACAGCATAAATCCCCATTAAAGTCTAATTTGCAGCATAAATTGTTATGAAAAGCTTTACATACAACATACATTTTGTAGAATCGTAATAATCTATAGCGCAAATATTTTGACTCGAGGCCATTTTTGTACAAGCTCTTTGCAATAAAACACGATTTTTCAGTGCTAATGCCTCTCAAAATCGAATTCGACGCTTATCAAATTTAATACACAGCACAAACGCTAATGCAAATGGAGCTCATCAATGTTTTTAATGCTAAATCAAAATGGATGCAAATCTTACGAAAATCTATTTATAGTGCATATGCTTACCACAGTATAATTTAAAATGAATATTTGCAGGAACTGTTTGTTTGTATGTGCACTTGTTATAGCGCCCCTTCAAGCTCTCTACTCAGAGGCGCTCCCGAATGCAGAGCGGACACTGCATCGGAGTTTCACTCCGAAGCGCTGAGCAATTGTGAGTGAAGGACTTGCCCAAGGTCCTTACGTGGCGAGGTGGATTCGAACCTCGAACCTTCCGGCTTCAAGGCAACGACGCCACCACTACACCACCGCGCCCCAACATCTAATATGCAGTAATAAATGCTTGTGAAAAACTATGTTAGAGAGTAAATGCTTAAAAAAATCTAGTTTACACTGCCTCCTGTACTGAACACCACACACGTTTTAATTAAGAAGAATGACACAGGTACTTATGATAAGCTTAGCTGTACCTTCCATATCATTCTTTATCCATGCTCCGCTACAGCGCTCATGTACACGATCTTTTATAAAGTCAAAGAACCCATCCTTCTGACAAGGTCCACTTAATACTGTATGCTGCAACATGGCGCCCCACAAGACAATCCTCCAAACGGAACTTACCATCATGTCCGTCTTACTCTTCATTGATGCAACCATCTTTAGTGATAAACAGAAAAACAAACACTTTAAAAATAAATATAAAATACTTACCCCCCCCAATCAAATCTAAGTTCAAACAAATTAACGACCCAGTAGCTATATAAATTTTAATAAATACAAAGAAAAAGCATCGGTGTTGCTGGTAATTCACCATCATCATCTGCCTCTGTCTCAAGTATCTATTAATCCTCGGCCTATACACTGAAAATTGCAGAACCTTGACATCTTGTCACTGATCCTCCGCCTTCCAATTTTTCTCAACTTAAATGAAACCCACCTAATTCTCTGTCTCCTCTCACTGGTCTCTCTTTGGCAAACAGACTCTGATTTCAATTAAATAAGGAAACAAGAGGACAAAGAATGAGAAACATTCGTGTCTGGTTCCACTGAAAGGGACACATTATCACATAAATGCAAAAACTTTTAAGTTAGGCAATGGGAACAAATAGGCACACCAAAAGTGACAAGTCAAGCTAAGTAGGGGTCTAATTAACAAAGTGAGGTGTAAAAGTAAAAGCTGTAGGGAGAATTGGAATGCAAAGATTTTACTAATTACCGATGCTTAATTAAGGAAACAAAAAAATTATCAAAAACTAATGTAGTAAGCACTACAGGAAAAATTCAGAGAAAGAACACAAACAAAAGATAGACAAACAATCAAAAAATCAGCATTAGCATGAGTACCATCATGCCATTAACAGAAAACGTTACGTAATGTATGCACACGTAAAGGTGTTTGAAGTGAGTGAAGTTAGTAGCCTTACGAATGACTATAAATTATATGCACTTGCTATGGTGAAACTCGGTTACAGCGCCCGATTCAAGATTTCTACTCAGAAGCGCTCCCGACTACAGCGCGGACATTGAATCGGAGATTCACACAGAAGTGCATGAGCAATTGCGAGTGAAAGACTTGCTCAAGGTCCCTACGAGACGGCTTGAGGTAGATTCGAACCTGTGTTGTTACAGGGAGGAAAGAGTTGAAAAAGTATTATTTGTCTGCATGCTCGCAATTTCAAAGACTGAGCAAATGCGTGTCTGTTGGAGATTGTTTAAGCTTTCGTTTTCCATTTAGAAGTAGAACGGTCATCATCGAACCAGAGTAGGCATGTAAAACGATAATAAGAAATTCGATTTTCGGTTTCGAAAACAATTATCGGGTTTTACTTTTACAAACCGATATATTAATGGAATAAAGATAATAACATAATACAGATCAGCATTTCGTGTAATATCAGAATACATAAAAGCTACCAACCAGAGACTTTGTCCGAGTAGATGATCTGTTCAAATAAATATTTGCGGCCCCATCTTTCAAAACAAGCATTCTGTTTCTATTTCATGAAGCAAAGATTCGATATAGCAGAGCATTTATCAGCAGTTGACTTACTAATAAGTAAGTAAGCATATAATAGTAACCTTAGAAAAACTTCTAGGTCGCTCGCAATCTTGAACTTGCTAGTTTGTGTTAAGCACTCGAGAGCTGCTCATAATTATTACTCGAATGTACATAAACCCATGGCTTACTAAATTTAAGTTGTCTTTAAGATTTTACGCTGATTGTTTGCTGGAATTTAGGGACCGTTCAAAAATGATGAGACGCCCCTATAGTGTGACGGTCTCATAGGCCCTACTAGATATCGCATGACTTTTGTGCTGACGAATGACGAGGGGAGGCAACAGAATCGTCTAAAATTGTGTAAAGTCATTAATATGGACGGCCCCCTATAGCATTGCATTCTTATATTCCTTAGGAACTTATATTCCTATAGACGCTCTTCACAATCTCAATTCTTCTATGTTCACCACATATGGGCAAGATCTTCACTCGCGCTTCGTAATCGTCGTAAACTCGAAATTTCTAAAGCGCCACTCGAAAGCCAAGCGCGGGGCACCAGCTTATTCACGAGCGCTGCGTTGCGTTAGAATGGTTGTCCGTGAGAATAGTCCGTGGTGGTCCGGGTCGAGTTACCATAGGATCAGGATCAAATGCGTTGTGTTAGAATTAAGGGTTGTCCGTTAGAGTAGTCCGTGGTGGTCCGGGTCGAAACAGTGTCCGCGCAGTAGTCGGAAGCGCCTCTGAGTATAGAGAGCTTGAAGGAGCGCTATAACAAGTGCACATACAAACAAACAGGACAATAATTATTAATAATTACATCTGTTTGCATTGACGTAATATTTTGGAATTATGACGTCATCAACTTTTACCATTAATATTTCTTAAATTATGCCCAATCTTTAATAGATAACCGCAGCTAGTGTAGTGATATTTCTGTGAGAACTGAATGCCACAATAGGCCTAGGCTATTTCATAACGACGTTACTTTATAAGTAGACCATGTAGGCCTATATTGTACGTATTAATTGTAGCCTACATACGTATTGCATCTATAAATTTATAAAGCGTTTAATTATCACAGTTCACACCAATAAGAGGCCCTCCCTTGCAATGCGATAGACCCAGAGAAAATACAGTTTGATTATATTCGCTGAATTAGGTAGGCCTAACAATTGCTACTTTAGTCTATTAAAACTGACTCATTCACGAAGGTGCACACAACAGTTCCCGCGTATCATAAAATAATGTGTTATGTCCAATGTCTGCGAATGTGAGCCATTTTTTTATCAACAGTCGATTGTTGTTAGGCAGCCTGCTTTGGCCAACGAGAATCCTTGATGCCTGAAATAAATACACTAGGCCCTATATATGACAGAAATCACTCTGCAAGTCCATCAGATCCAAGAAAAACAATAGGGAACGATGGTCTGGTCTACAGGCCTGTGTTGATAAAGTGTGTGCTGCCGCTACACGGCGTCAGATATCTCATAGACTAATATTCGTCTCAGTCAATACCAATGCTTACTTAATTAGCCTACTAGTGAAAAGGTCCGATATTTCGTCTTTGGTGTCCGATTGGATATTCACAGGTATGCAAACCCATGGCTATTGAATATTCATTAAAATAACTGAATATTCATGCAGGCTGAATATTCATCAATAGCCACACTTTCCGAGGTTTGGCAATAGAGCAGGAGCTACTTTATATCCTCGTCACGTGGGACATCTTCGGTGAAATGAGGACTTCCTTGGTACAGTACCGAGGAAGGGGTACTTCCTCGGTACTGACAAATTTGCTGAGGACAAGTACTAACTTGCCACCATCTTCAAGCGAGCCTTTTTTATACGTAACTTTATCACTCTCTGTCTTATTTTAAGTGATAGCCTGACCACTGCTTATTCTTCTTAACCTGTCTAAAAAACAACATGCATTGTGATGAACATGTATATCACATGAGTGAATGGCTCGTCCTGTCTATAAGCATAGTGTTAAATCTGGGGAAGGTGGCCAAAGATGGACCACGTAAGGATGACCGTTCGTTTTCGCCACAAATTACGAGAAAATGATTATGCAACACGGTCGTTACATAGATTAGGCAGTGATACACCAGTGGATACAATAAAATTTTCATTTAAATAATTTGAATGGAAAAAATATTAAAAATCGCACGTCTTAGGAGCACGGGCGCCAAAGATGGACCATAGAATAATTGTATTGTTAAAGGCGGACAGTCTTAATTCATCAGCCATGTGTGCTAAAATGATCTTACATTAAACAGTACATAATGTGCAATTTTTCAATAAATAATAAAAATAAACAAAATTTAATATTAAATTGTCATTTTATTAATTTTAAAAACTGAAAAATAAATTATTTTTAATATAAACAAGCAATTTTCTAATTTTTCTCACAGTTCAACACTGTCCATATCACTGTCTTTAAAAATTGTTCATTCAAGCTATATTGTGACCTGCTATATACGACAGCATCACATGACAATTCCGACCCCTCAGAGATACCCCGCGTTGCCTGGCAAATTTCGGTATCTCGCTTCCCCTGCCCTCGCTCCGTCCCACCTCAAACCTGCCTCCACCCCTTTGAGTTGCCCAGAAAATTTTAGTTTTCACCCCAACAAGACCTCACCCCACCCCTGCGGGGCTGGGTGGAGGGACAAGGTGGTCGTGTTGGCCCTCTGAGGTTTGAGGCAGTTGGCACTGCCCATCACATTTTGGTTGACACTGCAAATTTTGGTTCACTCCGCTGGTGCTGGATAAGGTGGTTATGGTGGCACTCTACTAGCCGCAAGAGCATTCCACAACTGTATTGCCATTTATTGACAGTGGCACCTGCACATACTCATCCTGCACACTAGAAGGACCTATACCTATACATGCTGCAATACGCTATAACTTTGTACAAAGGAACTTAGCATTTCATGGTGGTCACTGGCCACTACTTCAGGGAATAACTAGGCTAGACATTGTTTAACTCTGATGATCATCAAGGGTATCCATTTTTCCCCCAGCAAGATATGTTTCTAGTCACAATCAGTGAGTTTTTAACGCTCATTCACAACTATCTTGCAGGCCATGCTCCTTCTCATCTTACAAAACTATGCATACAACAAACTTCTTCACTCCACCCTGCAAGCTACCAAGCGAGTGGGGCAGAGGGCAAATGACCAGAGACCCCGCGACTTTTAGAGGCCTGAGCTATATAAAAGTTTACGATTTATGCCTTTAACCCTTTGGCTACCAAAGGGGGTTTCGCATGGAATAAAATTTTGACGTTTTAGGTAGCTGTAGACTGTAGAGGGTTCATTGGCATGCATTCTGAGGTAAAATTTGTGATGATACCTCACACCGTTCAAACGTTATACCCGATATACCTGAGGTACCACGGGGTGGATACCACCCCTTAGATTATCGACTATATCTTATCCATCATTTATTATGAAGAGAAACAAATTATGCCATTCTATAGAGTTAACGTAGGGGCTACATTTTCATGCTACCCTCGGTAGTCCATGTCCGCCTTGGTAGTCCATGTCACAAAAAAGATTGGTAGCATGAGGGTTAATTAAAATCAATTTAAACTTCAAATTGCAACTGAATAAAAATAATAATTTATATATAAATATAAAATTGTAGGTCGTATCACTTCAATTTGTTTATAAAAATTGTTTCTCATTAACCCTTAAGATAGTTAATGGGCTTGTGACTGCTCTGCCTAGGGCCCCCCGGAATTTCTCTCATCAGCCCTCTGTGCAAGGTGACCTCATTGATTACGTTGACCCAAACTTTCACGGCCCAGCAAAGCATTTTTGATCTAGCTGACTCGTAAGTCTTTCTGGAATAAGTTACCTATTGGTTTCCGCAATGAACTTTTGTCTTTCTTTGCCCCTTTTCCGCAAGCGTTTGAAAACCATTCTCTTTGATTGTTGTTTGGTGTCAGGTCGGGAGCGCCTCTGAGGAGTTCTCTTGAAGTGGCGCTATATAAATGTATGATTACAATTACAATTACAAAGTAAGCCACCTTGCCACAACCTGTGGCTTGTACTTCCTGACCTTTCGTTCACGGGACAACTGCAAAACAGTATCAACACTCAGAACTTAAGAAAAGACATTTTATCCAATTTCCATCCACAGTGCATGTAAACGGTTTCCATGAAATGTTTTTTTTACAAAAAATCTGTTAATCAACGCAATAAGTCATCATGAGATACAGAATACGAGACACAAAATAGAAAATACTTTTTAGGAAAAGAATTCGATTTAGATAAACTTCAAAAGCTGAATAATATGCATTTTTGTGCTCACAAAGTCATGCAGTGTGCACCGTGATTTGAGATAATAATAATTTACAAATTATTGCTCTAACACTAAGAGCGGAAAACAGCTGATATTCAACAAATACATCACTGTCCGAAAGAACAAAATGGACATAAACCACATTCTTCTTTAATCAGCTATCCTACAATCAGCAACTTCATTCACGGTATTTCTTTAGCTCATTTTCATAAGTTACTTGAAAAATAATTCGGTTAAATCGTGGTTTTGTGGCGTTAGAATCAGAACACCTCTGATTGGTTTCTACTGTAATGGTGCTACATAAATTTGCAATTACAATATTACATACAACCAATAAGTTAACACATCCTTGCAAAATTGCAACAACTCTGTGGATACTTAAATGCATAATTATCACTGCTGATCTAATTCATCATTGTCCGTATATTTCACACTGCCTTCAATCAATCAACAAGGCATCTTCACAACACATTGTCACAAACTGTTCGTGCACGGTTCCTTCAGACATGCAATCAATTTTTGTACAAATAAAAGCAGCAACACAATGAGCACAAAAATCAGCTCCATTGATAAGAATTAAGGAATTAACTCATTGCTACACAACCTGATTTCCTGAAGAGAGACATTAACAGAATTCAAAGAACGTAGCATTCTACTATATAAGAATAGTAAAAAAACATATTTGTAGTACTCACGCAGCGATAGAAATATTAGCAAAAAATCAATTCTCTTCCAAAGAATATTTTTTCTACAAAATTGATCATCGTACAGAGAGAATTTTAGCATCAAACAAATTCAGGTCTAAATTTTGAAAAAAATATTTCTTTCAAAGTATGGCGTCTAAAATTAATCAACTTGTGAACAGAATTTTTGGTTAGTGCTCAAAAAAATATTAGGTCCTTGATTTTGTTCTGAAGAATATTTGTTTAGAAAAAAGTAATTTATTGCTTCTGATAAACAGATGTTTTGGTGCTAAAAAATTGGTGCTAAAAAACTAGAATTTTTATCATACATACTATTCCCAAAAGTATCTAAATTGTTGTTCTCATTCTTAGTCATGGTCAACTAAAGATACTTTTCAGCCAGTCTCTTACTTTAGTAATTTTAGTACTTATTCTTTCCCGTTCAGATCAGCACATCGCCAATTTCATCACTCATGTCTATCGCATTTCTTATTTCTCCTTCCAAGTCATCTCCATCCAAACTTCTAATCACACTAGACCAACATTACAATTTTATATCAGCCAACAGCAGAACTGCAACACGAACTCTTGACAGAAGCCAAATGCATGGGGAAAATGCAATGCTAAACCTGAAAGCAGACTAGTACAAACGAAATACAAGTCCTTATAAACAGCAGTTTTGCTAGCAAAATACTGCACAATGAAATCTAATACCTACAATTAAATATTTTGTGCATTATGTTGCGTAACTCAAGCGAAATACTAAAATTTTCATGACCGCAAACCTTTGAAAGACTAAATCACAAATTATCCCTACCCTGGCATGAAATTCCAAAATAAAATATCATTAAATGTTGGCTACAATTGTAGCATCGAAAAAAAGCATGAAAGCACAGCTCATGATCAGAAACAATAAGTTCATCATGCTTTAAACCACCAAAGCAATTAAACCTCAAAGTTTCTTCTGACGTTTCAAGATTAAGTTATAATATTTACATCTACAACAGTAAAAATTCACAAGGTAAATGAGTATTAGTCGCCCAGAAAAACACCTTATGTACCTGAAACAGCAGAAAACTTCAATAACAACAATTTTGTTAACAATCCTTCTAGTAACAGCAATACAGTAACTACTGACCACATACACAATTCATGTTAAACCCGGTATTGTAAAATGTTAATAAATGCACAATTCTGGATGCTGACCATTCTTGCACTTGTGGCGAGACAGTTTGTGGCTGCCTTTTTGGGCTCTTCTGATTTACGAAGAAATGTCTTCTTAAGTTAAGCATTAGTGGCCAAAAAGTGACCACAAAGTACCAGAGTGAAAGTTGTCGGGTTGGTTTTGTTGGACGATGGAGGAAGTACATCAAAAACATGCATCCCCAAACCGCTCTTTTGCCACTTTATTTCTTTTCAGGAAAACTGTGCGAAATGGTCTGAAAAGAACATCAGATTTCTCCTGAAATCTAAAGACATTTCTTGCAAAATCAGACAAGCCCAAAAATAAGCGCAGTTTGACTGAAACAATTGTTGATGAGACAAAACAACCAGCGCAGTTTAACCTGTACAAATATTTCTTGGGAAGAACCAGTCAGTATACTAATCATCAGCATAGAAACCAAACATCGATTTCTCTGGTGTTTGAAGACCTGATTCAATTGTAGCACTGCAAAAACGCTGGTCTCCCTGACACAGTCTCTGTGTGGTGCTGAGAAATTTACAGAGAAAAATATTGCATCCATACTGCTTATATTTACCAATACATAGATACACATTATACAATAAACAGGCTATAGCAGTTATACAGAGGCAAGATATTCATAAATTAATGCAAAAAAGAGCAATTAAATTCAATTCAGCGTTGTTCATTTGAGATACTTTGGTGATATCCTCAGACTAAATAAAGTCTGACACTTCACTGGAATGTCGAAGATTTCTGGAAATATAAAAGTCAGCAAAAGCCTTACACTCTAAGGTGCAAGAAATAAAACAACCTACACATATATCACACTGTTATCATGATCAAACACGTCTCTGCCTATTGATATTTGCATTGCCAACAAATCAACAAAGAAAATTTAAGAGTGGTATGGAATGCAGCAATTCAAAGAGACATCTTAAAAAACATTTGCTAAATGCTTAGTTCATGAACAGAACAGAACGAAGTTACAAATATAACCAAACAAGACAGACAAGCAGCTTTGCATGATTGTGAGAGCTTACCAGCAGCAACTCTTCTCATTTTCTGACAAACCATTCGTTCAATGGTCAATTTCTTGTTTCAGTGATTCTAACATCACTTGGGCCGGCAAAAGCAGTGCATAAAAAGTGCTGAAGTAAGTGTCCAGATACAAGCAATGTCTAACACAAAACTAGCATACACGTTTAAGAGAAGCACCAAAGCAAATTTAAACATAGACCAGGAATATTTGAGACACAAGGACAGTACAATACAATAGAAATGACAATACATGGAAGACAATCGCAATCCAAGCACTGACTGCTATGAAGCACATTCTAAAACATCGAAGGTTACAGTAGGATGTACTTGAGATGCTCATTTTTAATACACATTAGACTATAATGAACCGAATACGAGTCAAACTGCTCGCATCCTACATTCTACTCACACCACATGTCATTACAAACATGAACCTAAGTCATAATTTGTGCCTCAAAATCGCAAGTTCTATGTAACCTTGCACACGTGAAAAATGTCAGTAATAGTAAGAAACCTTCTAGAACGTGTTTCACAGTTCGAGTCACAAGTGCAAAAGAATAACATTGTACATCTTTATATGTCTCTAAACAAATAAACATTTTACCTCTTAAAGCAGAAATTTTATTACAGCATTTGAACATCAAAAATGTTGGCTTTCGTCCAGAAAGCAGATTGACTACAATAGAAGCTCCTTATATCAGGCAGGCAAAACATGAACTTAAATTATATAATGACAATGATCAATCATCTTATAAAGAGCTCATCTCCTGTCTGTTAATTAATTCTTTGATCTCAATCACATCAAAACATAATCTGTAGCATAATACAGCAGGTTACATGATGAGTTTCCGAAGTACTAAAAGATTTCAACAAAGCTAAATATCATCAATACACTTAATTAATATTACGACAATTATCACCACAATTTGCGTCAATGCAAAATTTATATTTCAACAGCAGTTAAATTGTAAATAAATTAGATCTACGCTCTTCTCCAGCCATTTATATAGCGCCATTACAGAATCCTCAAAGGCATCGAGATGACAGTAAAAGGTGGCACTATATCAGTTACCATGAACACAACATGCAAACATGTATGCGCAATTCGTCAACAAGACTTTACTTTGCTCAAGAAAGATTTCTGAATTCTTTCCAGCTACACGTACTGGTTCATTTGGCTCAGTTGCCTTTGTCATTTTCATTCTCAACTTAACCCTTTACCGACCAAAGACATAGGATTTTCCAAACCATTACACTTTGGTCGGCAAAGGGTAAAGACGTATCTTCTTCCTACTGCTTATTTGCCACAGACAGTCTCTTATCCACCATAGTCTATCTCTCTCTGCCTCCCTTCAAAGCTGTATTTATCACATCTGACCAATCAAACTTTGTGTCGTAAATCTCTCAAGCCCTTTTTCTTTTGTCGTGGCTGGGCTGGGAGCGCCCCTGGGTAATTTCTTGAAGGAGTGCTATATAAGTTCACAGAATGAATGAATGAATAAACAGACTGGTCTTCTGTATACAATGCTTATCACTGCTCAAATTTGGAATGCCATCAGCTGAGTGCTATTGAATTGGACAGAGATATGACATAGAAGTTACTAACTTGTTTTAGCATCTATACAATAGTACACAGTAGGCTATTTGAAATTTAAAGGAAAACTGATTACTAAGAGATTACAAGAATGCAAATTCACAGCAAGATGTCAGCAAAACGATAAATTTAAAATCTGAAGTTTTTTTATCAAGCACAGGAACTTAGGCCATGAATAATTAACCTCAAATGGCACTAATAGTCATTTAACTGGCCAAATTTGGCTTTCAATTTTTCATTCTAACTACAATATCATTATAAAAAAGATGCCTTATGATTTAAGACAACAGCAGAACAGAAGCCAAAACAATAGGATTAGATTTTCCACCATGCAGCAGTCAAAGACCAATAGGAGCACTGAGCAGAGTAAATCCATGACAATTGATGATACATGAAATGATCAAGAAAAAACAAAAGGAGAAAACAACACAGAAATCCTTCTAGATTCATAAAAAGGGAGAAGGTGCCTAGCACTCCAATGCCCTTGCAATCATCTGAGCTGACTTCTTCATTGCACATGAATCTTTCTAAACACAACTGGCATCATTATGCCTGACAGACTGACAGTTACAAGTACTCGGGTATCACAATTCGCCACACATAACGCTGATTCTGAATTCTGTTACATAAAAGTTAAAAGATTTAACAACGTAATACCGCCAACTCAGCGAGTCAACAGTCATGAAAGAAGTGATAGACGAAATCTAATTACCCTAACCATTCAATATAATTTTGTGTTAGCGTCATTAATAGGACAACTGGCCAGAATATGTCCGTTCAAATTGCAAACCTCTGGACATACCGATATAAACAACGGCATCAAATGCGAAGGTCGATACAAAACAAGGCAGTTGTTTTACATCATTTTCCAGGACCTGGTGCGCTCTCTCTGACCACCAACACCACCGTCATCATCACCAACCTACCTGTACTGTCTGAAGTAGAATGCTGCCACCTGATTCTGCTCTGAAGACTTCCTTGTTCGTCCAAAAGTCTAAACTGACCTGACATAACGTTGTCGGAGGTTGCACTTCACTTCAACGAAGAAGACAAAGTCGTACGGACACCGGTCAGACGGATATCTCGAGGACGTTCTGTAGCTCTTCCTCCGGCTGAGGCGATAGACCCGGCTGTCTCTGTCTTTTATGTTGCTCCACAGCGGCCAGCTGATCAGACACTTCCAACGCCTTCACGAACGACATCGGCCGTCGAACCGATCCGGGAACGTTTGGCACAACGACGATGGGAGCATTTCGAACGGGGTGCTGCGGATGAGACACCCTTCTCGGGGGCTCAACCGTCCGAGAAGTACCCGACGGTACCTTACCAGCTGCTCTCGCTACTCGCTCCCGACTGCCGCTCAGCCCTGACTCTCGCCGGTGCCGCGTCCGCCCACTCGCTCTCGCTTCCGACGTTTTCACACCAACGGCAACAGCTGGCACCACCGAGCCCCACGGTGAAGCGCCCAGAGCCCCATGACCGGCAGACACTGCCGGCGTCAGCTGAACTCCACTCAACGGCTGCGTGGAATCGAAACTGTCACGGAAAGCACGGCCCGCGTTTCTCGGGTACTTCTGGTCCGACGCAAGCGCCTGAGATCTCCGTGACACGGGCGACGCAGACAAAGCGCGACCAGCTGCACTTGACGACGGCGACTTTGTTGTTGACGACGCCTGCGACGAACGGCGTATGCCCGTTTCCTTTCTGGGCGGCCTTTGCAGTGGTACGTTCGTTTCGACCGGTCTCCCTGGAAAACTCAGCATGATCTGACCCATCGCCGCGGCTCCCGACAGCGATCCAACGCTTCCGGTCGTCGGTCTTCCGGGTGCCACGCTTCGTTTAGGGCTTGGGTGGAATGCAGGGGCGTTCCAGTGGCCTGACTCCGGTCGGCTGATGAGGGAATGCGTGCTGCTGGTGAGCGGGTTGACCAGTGGAAATGACGAAATGGAGTAAGTCTTCTGCGACATTCCGAGACCGACGGCCGCCTGACCGGAGAGGGAGTGAGCGCTGCCTCCCAACGGAATCTCCGTGTCCCGGTTGCACTGCTTACTGACGGATGGAAGGAAATCGAAATTGTCGCTGGTAACCAAACCTGATGAACTGAATGTCTACAACAACAAATAACACAAATATCACACAATTTATTTTCTTCACATTAATTTACTACAGCGCCCCTTCAAGCTTTCTACTCAGAGGCGTTCCTGACTACAGCACAAGCGCAGCATCAGAGTTTTAAGCCGAGGTGCATGAATAATTGCAAGTGAAGAACTTTCTCAAGGTCCCTACATGGCGGCTTGAGGTGGATTCGAATCTGGAATCCTCCCCCTCCAGCTTAAAGGCAACAAATGCACCACTACACCAAGGTGCCCCGCCTTGTGGATCTCCTAAACATCACTGTGAGCTTTGGAAAAGAATTTTAAACAGAATCAGAAATACTTTTAACCAAATTTGCAATTGTTTAGTTGAAAACTTATATGGCATCAGTTCGGAAAAATGTTAATTAGAGGCACTTTCTGCACGTGCTTAAATTATATCAAATTCACTGAAGAATCAGCAAGAAAAACAATGCATATGAAACTGGAAGTCCGACCTGTGGCAAGGTCACACACACATACACACACAGACACACACATACACAAACACACATGGAGCCCAACCAACTGTAGAGTAATTACACTTTATATCACATTTAAGCATCATTAGAAGGTTGAACGATCCTAATTTTATGACACACTTATCAACAACATGGTCTGCAGATTAAAGGATCTTCTGTTCTCAGGAAACACAAATATGACAATAGGAAAACGACAATAAGAAAATGACAACAGCAAAATGACAATAGGAAAATGACAATAGCAATGCAACAACTGATTCTCAACCTCCTTAGTTACCTACAGACCGACATTTCTACACATCGCCCTCGGATGAATTGTCCTTCATTGCGATTTCACATTGTCTTCAGATCAATAGCATAACTTAAGTGAAGACATGGCACAATTTAATGCTCACCCTGCTCCCAGAATGAACACCGTTTTTATGCAATCCATTTCTCGATTCCATGTAGACTTTGTTGACGTTACCAGACGTCCGATAGACGAGACGCAAACTGTCCAAGTCAACCGAACTTGCCTTTGAAGCGTAATCTGTCAGTCTGCAAGAAAATAATATTAATAATTAGTAATATTTTTTTTGGCCCCGAGGTGTACAGGATCCCTCAGGGACTTCACTAACGCTAATATAAAATCAAAAATACATTAATAAAATTAATAATAATAATTAATATAATAATAATATTAGCTACATGTATTTGAATCCACCTCAGCAGAACGTTAGGGAACTACGCAACACCCAAACAGCTCTGCATACTATTGCTAAGGAGCTATGTAATATTATTAGGTATACATAGTATGACAAGAAAATATGCTGATGATTATATAATACAATTTTATCAATCAATTGTTTTAGTCTAAGATTACATTTTAAATTATCGTTTTAAATTTATGTAGCACTACACAAAAGCAGCAAATCAGTGGCCATATGCAGTGGCCTTATAACACCAAACTGCAATCAAACAGAATGGTTTTCAAGTGCATTTAAGAGAAATAGGCAAAGAATGGCTAATGTCATGCTGATAAGCAACAAAGCTTCCAGGCTGTTCTGTGGAAGTCTGGGCCAGTGAAACTCCAAAGCCACCTTGAGCAGAAGAGCCAGAAATCTGCAACTACAGATGGAAGAAACTGAGACTCATAAGGGGGGGATTCATTCATTTAGCATGTAAACATGGAGGCTTGATCCAAATGCATACGGAGATCTACTGATAATTACCTATGCATGCATAAGAAAAACTAGCTCGATAATAATTTCTCTATTACCGACCTTCAAATGAGCCACTAAACAGCTATAACAAAAGTACTATTCAGAGAAGTGTAATTTGTGTTCCACACTACCTATGACTGCCATTAACTTCTAAACACTTTCTAATAATTATCTTTAATCTTAATTGCTTCTGCATGGATTAAACATAGATTGTTCTATAGCATTCGGGGTGCATCAAGCATCATACACATGTGGGAGCGTAAGAGAAGAACACATGCATATAGTAAAGACGAGGCCATTCTTTCTCGATTTGTGTGTTGATATTAAATAGTTGGTCCCTATGTTCATCAAATAAGACAAAGCGCTATCTGAAAGACAATTACGTAATTAACATTAATTAAGATCTTCATGACATTTGGTCATACTTTGGCCAAACAGGTCCACAGAAAAGTGAACAACAGTTGCGAAAGCATCCTTTGGTGTAAGGATTGAGGCCACCTTTGAGTTTTCCCGTCATCTAAATGCAAAAACAATTAACAAACCTGCATTGTCCTGCAACAATTCTGTAAGTCAGTCAAACAATTAAAGTACTTTAGTCAGGCTAATGATGATGACGATTGTAACAATTTTCTACTTAGACCAAAAGAAGTTTAAAACATCAGTTATTTGCAGCCACTGTACTAATATGAACTGTGGGAGTAGATATTAGACTTATTTATTGATTCCAATTCAATTATGCATGCATACTTAACTAAGTATAAACACAATCGACATTTTAAAGCAAATCCTCATGAAGAGTAAGCAAAATAAAATTGTTGGAGCAATAGGCATTTAATCCGACTGGCAATGGACAGCACTGAAACAATACATTATAACAATGCATTATAACAACGCATTATGTTTGTAATTTACCTGTTCATTTGTTGTTTTGCCTCTCGATACAAGTACTATGTGAAAAACTGCAAGTCCAGCGACAGGAATAAAGAGAAGACCAATGATGACCATTATGACAATTCTAAACCAGTATTATTAAGGATCATAATAAGCACACACAGCTCACAGCAAACCAGTCAACATAGATGTATGCATGCACGCAATCACACACACACACACACACAATTGAGACACAAACCAATCAGGCCTGTCAGACAGCACCGTGTGGTATGGGTACCAATCAAAAGGGTGATGCTCAAGCTGCGAATTACATAATCAAAAACCGGACCAAAGATACACTTCCACATAAATAAGTAGACAGTAGATGCATTTTCCAGTAAATAAAAAAAATCTTTAACAACATGGCTGTGAAAGACTTAACCCTTTAACGACCAGCGTGTACTAAAATGTATGGAAACCGTATGCAGCTGGTCATTAAAGGGTTAAACAAATCTACGTGAATCTTTGAGTCCGTGACAGCCAAGGCAGCAAAGGCTGTGAAGGGGTGCTCACAGTTCCTTTTGCTTGTATGTACCTCAATCATGCAAAGCCGTGCTTCTTCTGTGGTTGGCCCAGTGGTGGCCTATCTCTAGCATTGTGTCATCTCCTTAGGACACTCTGTGACACATTCTATCTGAAAAAGTGTTCTTTCTGGCCATGCTGGAGTTGGGAGCACCTCTGAGTAGCTTACATGAAGATGGGCAATATAAATACTTGAATGAATGAATGAAGCATACATATTATGTAATAGTTAATATCAATAATAATAAATGATCATAGTAAGTGCTTTCCACTGCACATACTACCAAGAGCAATATCTACAAAGACTAGCCATTCCAGATAAAAATTATAATTTACTAATAATAATATGTAAAACTAACCTATATCTGAGGCGTTGAGCGCCAGAGTGGCCTAACCCTCAAAATATCCAAAATGGTGTTTATGACGCCAATAAATTCTTTTACTGTGAGGCTATCAACTGCCAAAACGACCAGTCCAAATTCTTCTTTGTATTAGGTATTCTATGCAAAGTCTGTTCTGGCACTGGAAGATTTCTGCAATTCTCTGGAGCCAGAGTGGCCTAACCCACTGATTTGTATTGATAAATTAATTATTATTAACTATATAATACATATCAATGGCCTAACCCTTCAAGCTGATGCGTTACGGTGTCATGCGTTCAATATCGCTCGCCAAAAATGATCGCCAAAAGCTGCCTTTAGTGAAGAAGTTGAGTACTCAACTTGTACAGATTGTGAATGTGAACAATGATGAAGCAGAACATTTAACGCTGCTTTGTACCACTTTTGTACCCCTGCAATCTATTTTCCCACTTCGAAGCATTTGAATCCTGACATCAATGAAGAAGTTGAGCATAGTCAACATGGACAGTTTCGAAAATGAACCATGAATAATGAATTAGAATGATCGTTACAAACAGAACAATGAACGCAGCTTTGTACCACTTTATACATATGTACACCAACAATCTATTTTCTTATTGTTAAACATTTGATTCCTTCTGCCAATGAAGAGGTTGAGTAGTCAACTTGGACAGATTCTGAAGATGAACAATGAAGAATGACTTGCAATAATCGATGCAAACAGAACAATGAACGCTGCTTTGTACCACTTTTGTACCCCGCAACCTATTTTACTAGATCAATACATTTGAATCCTAACATCAACGAAGAGGTTGAGCAGAGTCAACTTGGACAGATTATGAAGATGAACAATTAAAAATGACTTACAATAGTCGATGCAAGCAGAACAATGAACGCAGCTTTGTACCACTTTTGTACCCCACAACCTATTTTATTAGATCAATACATTTGAATCCTGACATCAATGAAGAGGTTGAGCAGAGTCAACTTGGACAGATTTTGAAGATGAACAATGCTGAATGACTTACAATAATCGATGCAAGCTGGACAATGAACGCAGCTTTGTACCACTTTTGTACCCCACGAACCATTTCCCCACATCAAAACATTTCCTGACATCAATGAAAAGGTTGAGCATAGTCAACATGGACAGTTTCGAAGATGAACAATGAAGAATAACTTACAATGATTGTTACAAGCGGAACAATGAACGCTGCTTTGTAAAACTTTTGTACCCCACAATCAATTTTCCTATTTTATGACATTTGAAAAGTGCTGCCAATGAAGAGGCCGTGTAGTTAAATTAGACAGATTCTGAAGGTGAACAATGAAGAATGTCTTACAATGACCTATACAGGCAGAACAATGAACGCTGCTTTGTACCACTTTATACCTCTGTACCCCCACAATCTATGTTCCTTTTAAAAACATTTTAATCCTGCTGCCAATGAAGAGATTGAGTAGTCAACAGGGACAGATTCTGAAGATGAACAATGAAGAATGTCTTACAATGACCGATACAGGTAGAACAATGAACGCTGCTTTGTACCACATTATACTAAGGTACACCTGCAATCTATGTTCCTTTTCAAAAACATCTTAGTCCTCCTGACAATGCAGAGGGCGTGTAGTTAAATTAGCTTCTGAAGATGAACAATGAAGAATGTCTTACAATGACCGATACAGGCAGAACAATTAACGCTGCTTTGTACCACTTTATACCTCTGTACCCCACAATCTATGTTCCTTTTAAAAACATTTTAATCCTGCTGCCATTGAAGAGTTTGAGTAGTCAACATGAACAGATTCTGAAGATGAACAATGACGAATGACATACAATGACCGTTACAGGCAGAACAATGAACGCTGATTTGTACCACATTACACCTCTGTACACCCACGATCCATTTTCCTATTTGAAGCATTTGAATTTTGCTGACAGTGAAGAGGCCGAGCAGTTAAATTGGACAGCTTCTGAAGATGAACAGTGAGAATGATGTAATGATCGTTACAAGGAAAACAATTAACGTTGCTTTGTACCACATTATACCTCTGTACACCCGAAATCTATTTTCCTTTTTAAGACATTAGAATCCTGCTGTCAATGAAGATCTCGAGGTTCAGTAGTGACCTTGGACGGATTCTGAAGAGGAATAATGAAGAATGACGTGCAATGACCATTACAAGCGGAACAATGAACGTTGCTTTGTACCACATTATACATCTGTACACTTACAATCTATTTTCCACTCCTTTCACATTTGAATCCAGCTGCCAATGAAAAGGTTGAGAAGCCAACTTGGACATGAAGTTGAACAATGAAGAATGATGATGTACCTTAAGACTAACATCTAACAACAATGATCCATTATCAGCAACAATTGTACCGGAGAACAAGAAGGATGCTTTATAACGCCTTTGTATTCCCTGTACACCATAGTCTGTTATATTTTTTGCAAGCAGTTAATACCTGATGCAAAATATCAATATAAAACCTTTCGAGTACCTGGGTTCCTATTTGCCAGATTGGTTTAACCCACACCGACCTTGACAAATAAACGTACAAATTGTACCCAATGTACCCGAATTCTAGTTTTTGAACAGCCTGGGGCTGCCACATGGATCAGAGCAATTGATTAATAGTTAAAACCGGATATAACATAATCACCTGATTTATACTTTACATTCAAATCTTGTTTTTGCATTTTCTCAAAATTATGTTTTTGTGGGTTAGGCCACTCTGGCGCTCAACGCCTCATCTAAGGATGAGTTTTATTCTATGTTTGAGGATTCACAAGTGAAAAGGATACAGGAGTATGTTCTGGACCGTGGCGAACGGCTCTCTATTTGAGATAACGTGCAGCAGGCTAAAGGCAAACATGCTGACCATGTCAAGTGTCAACGAGAGTAGGAACTGGAAGAAGTAACGATAGTTTCGACGACCGATGCAGTTATTCACCCACGGGCAGTGATGGTCAAACACCTAGTGACAAACGAAAAAACAACAATAAAGCAACATTAAAACAATAGCAATAAAACATTTGTGCTATTAAACAATACACATATCTACAATTTCTACATGCACACTCAAACAATACACAAGCGTAGTCTGTATACATTGAAACAATATAAATTAAACAACTAGTTACACATGTGTATTAAAACAAAATACAAATAATTAAACATTAACCCTTTAATGCCGAGATGGTAGTAAATGGTATGGGAAATCCTATACCCTCTGGCATTAAAGGGTTAAAGCAATACTTGCGTGCACCAAAGCAGCATGCATTAAACAATATATATCACAACAATACACATTAAAACAAGATATTAAAACAATATACATGCACGATTGTACGTCAAAACGATACACATGTATGTTAAAATTATATCTGAGGGTCATGCACACAATAATATAACTGCACATTTACATGAAAAATATGTAGGTCCACACATAAATTAAAACAATATACACTAGCATTAAACAACACACATAAAGCAAAATTTTATACACAAATTGAACGTCAATCAGTTTAGAAATCCATACATTAAAACAATACACAAATATGTATATATATATATATATCATGAGGTCGAAATGTGAGCTTGTGTATATATAATATATATATATCTATATCTATAAGAAAGGTTGTACGTATATTTATTTATTTGGGACCGATGCACGCTCGCAGTTTAGCAGCTACTCACATGAAACATTGCATTTAGATAAAAGTTCACCACAGAAATCCAAGTACGCTATTTTCAGCTTTTTATTCACTTTAGATTTCGAAAAAATAGACATTTTAAACTTCGCTGTGTTAATGTACGCGCTATAGCGGCAAGCCTGTCGCGTCGCCGTATTTCGATCTTTTTCATTAACGGCCGATGACGTCATATTTTGACGTCATTTTTTCGCTTAGCCTGAAAAGCATACGCTGTCGTCCAACCCTGGGAAAAGATACATGCCTTCGCCCAATGAGTATATAGCCTCGAATATATTATTATAAATGCTTGGTATATTTTATATATGCTTGGTATGATTATTTATAAAGAACCAGCGTGACTGCACGTTGCAATGCATATTTTAACACTTATATCTGAAACGCCACAACTAGACAGATGTTTACACGGGCCACCTCGCCTCCACACACCTCGGCCCGCAGGGCCGAGGTGTGTGGAATGCGTGGGAGGGGGGTGGTGGGGGGGGAGGAAATTTTGCCGAAAACTCTAATTTCACGGGTGGCGTACAAGTGGACGTCGGAGTGTTGTGGGGTGCAGTCGGGTGGTTGTAGGTGGTGGGGTCGTGGCCGGGAGCAGGTTGAATCCTAAATTCCCGTGCAACGCCGAGTACCCCAGCTAGTATGTATATATATATGCACAGCGCAAGAGTACATAATTATACAGTGGATAGCAAAACACAAACTGACTACAGAAACTGACAGGTTTATTACTGTAACAATGGTTTGCACACACAACAGGCAATGTAGGTAATTGTGTCTGCTGAATGTAAATAAGTCATTGCAGACTGCATTCTGGGTTACAGATGATATTATATGGAGCCATCAACCAAGGGCACACGATAGAGTTCTTCTGGGGGCTGACGTTCGAATGTAATGAACGTTTCTTATTCGAATGCTATATTCTGATTACTCTTGTCTTGACTGTACATGTATGCTTAATTGCTTATAATGTCGTTTGCAACCCAGAATGCAGTCTACAATGCGAATTAGAGTCCATACTGACATTTATTTCCAACCTCTTTATTGGAGGCAAGCAATGAAACAGCACGTGTTCAGGGCTGAGCATAAAATTGAAGCAAATAATGCTTTGTCTGCCCTTAAGCACAGCTGCTTAAAAGATGGGGATTGTTTCTTCAAGGACATATCCCAGCCGACAAAGTCGGTTTAATATCTACAGTCTGCAGTCTTCTTCGACCACCAGCGCTGACAATTTCCCACCATGAAGACGAAGAACCAACCACAAGTGTGGACCTCACAACATCCCACAATCAAGCTACATAATATGGGCCAAAAAAAGAATATCAGGCAATTAAGTCAGAGGCATTCTATGTTAGTAAGGCAATAGGCATCATTGGTTCAAAACAGAAAGCAGATATAAAAACAATGAAAACGAAACCAAAATACAAACAATGAGACACGGTAACCACACAACCTACCTCAATGCAGTGGTTACAGACGCTGCAGTGAGAACAGCGGGGCGGACGATAAAACCGACAAGTCTGGCACCACTTCATTCGTATTGAAACGCCCCGGATGTCTGTGTTCTTGTACAGCGGCGCTCGTCCATTGTCAGCATTGGCTTCGTCGTCGTGGGCTTCAACAGAGAAATCAGATTACTTGCATCTAGGTGGTGCTTTGGAAGTCAACTCCGCCACTGGATGTACTCTGCCAGTGCCAGTCCCAAGCCTGGATAAAGGGGGAGGGCATCGCTAATGGTCTTTGTTACCACACAGTGACGTTAAACTGCAAATACCACCACCACCTTTGGAAGTCTTTACCTTCCACAGGTATTCCACTGATAAAAACAGCTCCAATATAAAAGCTACCAATTTCCATGTATACCTTAATCATGTATTTCATTATTACAATTGATTAATAGCTTTGATGGCAGAATTATTGTCTAATGCAAAAGACATAAAGGGTGGCCCATGAAAACCAAACTGAATATTTTGATTTTAGAGATTGGTATCTAATCCATTAGCTGTTCGATTAAATAAATAGCTATTTGATTAATTAATTGATTGATTCCAATTGATTAGTCATAGCCTGATGCCAAATCATTTGATAAACACCTTTTAGCAAATGCCAGTTGAATTAGCAGTTCGACTATAGATCAACTTTTCTCTACAAGCTTCTAAGAATGACTGTGCAGGTGATCAGTGATGATTTTCTTTAAAATTCTACAAGGTCCTACTAAGTCCAATGCTACTCAAATAATTAGCAAATATCAGTGCTAAAATTCGAATCGATTATCATGTTAACTAATTGTGCCCATTTCAGATTGACCTGACCCACATCAGGTGTGAGTATTCAGAAGGTCAGTTTACTAACATAGGGTCAGTGGGTCTCTGGGAATAAGAAATCTGAAAAAAAGTCTTCAACTTGGAACAAAATGACATAAGCAACAGAGTGGGCAAACGGGTAAAGGGAGAAATCTATAGCATTGACAACTGGTGTTCAATTTCTGGTAACCAATTTATTCATTCATACCAGAATTTATATAGTGCTTCTTCAAGCGAACTACTCAGAAGCACTCCCAACTATAGCACGGCAAAAAAGGAGTTTTTGAGTTTAAAAAAATAATGCTTCAGTAAGAGCGCTAGGAAGCAGACATAGCTCCTATGGGAGACCATTCTAGCCTACTATCCCAGAACCACCTTTTACATCGATACAAGGTGGTTTGGTAACTGGGGCACAGTGGTCGATTGGTCGGCCTCTAATGCAGAGAGTATATGTTCGATACACGTCCGATGCGGTCACTGGGCAGGGACCTTTACTTTAGCAAGTCCTTCACTCTCAGCTGCTCTGCAATAACACGTACCAGTAATTGCAATTGTGCCGTTGAGACGTGGCCAGTTATGAGCTCTGTAAGATGGGAGATATCGAATTGCAGTTGCATTGTATTATAAGTACTAATAAATTATAATTATTAAGAATCAAAAGCAAAAATGCATTTGTTTTCACTTGTAAATGGCTGTTTCCTTAATTCCTCCTGATACTATAGGGAATTTTACATGCCTTTAAAAGAAAAACAAATTACTAGGCAATTAGGATTTATAGCCTCTAGTCATATTATCAGTCAAATGTCAGCATCTTTCACATCTGGCCAAAAATGCTCTCAACATCATCAGTCAAACTGAACAACAGTTAAACAAACCCGGTAGTCAGTCACTGCTTAGAATAGAAACTAGAAAACAATTGTTCAAGAGTGATTACCTCTGGGATAAATGCCAGGATCTTTGGCCGTTGCAAGAGCGAAATTTGACACGACGAATACAGTTAACACTCCACAGTAAACAATTATGAGTGGACTGTGCCTGACAAGGTCCTCACTTCTACAAAATTAATCACAGGAAAACAAAACAAGTTTAAATGATGATCATAGCATGACTCAATGTGCTATATTATTATTATCTAATTATGACTTGGCTATACAAGTTTTATACAGGAGACCTGCATAAAGTGTCAAGGAGAGGCCATTCCAGGTCTAGGACCTACCACGAAGAAGGCATGGATCTGCATTTAGTTGATGTACAAGCAAAAGAGACTCTGGTGAATTTTGTTCAGTCGAATGAAAAAAGGATGGCTACACTAATTGATAAGTATCACCAGCCAGTACTGAAGGCAAGACAGTCAGCAGATTCAGTCAAAGGCCTTCAACCCAGCAGTTTGTTTTACACGTGGAAGTTGTGGATGGGTGACTCACCCTCTCACCCACGCCTCATGTATTCATGCAGGCGTTCCACAGACCACACATGAATGATGAGAACTGTACAAAATAATTTCTGCCGATGACCACGGCCTTTGTTGCCATGTAAGATGTTGTTAAATTTAGTATCCCCCAGATGCATGCAAGGTAAACTGGACTGCTACAATGAAGCACTTCTAAATATTGTAATACCATTGCCCAACGCAAGCACTAATTATGCACGTCACTGCTCCCAACAAACACACATTGACTTCACAGGAAGAGACAGTCAACTGGCATTACTAAGCCGTTAGACAGCACTGGCAATTTAAAAGCATTTGCCATCATGTTTATCCCTCATTGACCGGGTTTCGGGTATTAATTCACGGACCCAGATGTAATCGCTTAAACATATACTCAGGTCTCCGGATACTCACTGATGGCCCTACCTCTTCTAAGGGGTCATTGCATAATTACGTAACGCTCGAGGGTGGGTGGGTGGGGTCATTGAAAACGTTACGAAACATTACATGGGTGGGTGGGTGGAAGGAGCTGAACGTTACGTAACGCCTTGAAAAAAATTAATGAATATTAAATTACAATCGAATGCCAGTTCAGACATGATGTGATCGAAGTTTAAACATCGTGACATTGATTTAAAACGTAACCGAAGTAGGTCTATTATCTGAAGAAGATACGGCAGCAGATACCAATTACATGCCAGGTCAACATTATCTAGACTATTCACCCGTTTGTGCAAACCGGAAACCGCTGTTCGAATTGTTTGAATCTTTGATAGTTTTACCAACGGGACAACGTCGTAGGCCTAACTCCCCTTGGATTCCTGACATCGAAGAACCAATTTGAAGCACATCTTTTTACTTAGTGGACACGAACCTCAAACATTTAAAATTGATGCTCAACAGAACTCAGCAGTATTTCTGTAAATAATTATCGAATTGCCCAGACTAAGAAAATAATTAGTTCATCGTAATGTTTTATTGATTATTAATGAGCAATTTAGTCAGTGAAACCTTTCAGCAGTGTGTAAAATTTTATTCTTGATGCATGTAAAACATGACTGTCACTTATCTAAATAAAACATTCTGTATATTGTAGGCATAGCATACTGTTAAATTAGCCTATATACTTAGTCCACATAGGCCTACTAGGCTTCATTAAATTCGCTATGAAAATATTAATTAAAGTTACGCGCTCACATAAGCCAATTATAGACCTAAATCTCGACTGATTTTTCGTAACAATCGTTACGTAACGCTGGGGAGGGTGGGTGGGTGGGTCAAGGGAAACGTTACGAAGCGTTACAGGGTGGGTGGGTGGGTCGAAAACGGTCATTTTCAGCGTTACGTAATTATGCAATGACCCCTAACCCCATCTCACTCTTCAATTCCATATGGATGCCTTGCAGGTTGACATACAGTTAAATTCGACTTCTGTTAAACTTACCATTATCTGCTAAGTACTATATCATATCATGTCTTGATTGCCTCCTATGCTCTGCAGCCCACCTTATTGGCCACATAACCAAATTCAGCCACATCTCCAACTATATGCACGACGTTCTCCACTGGCTCCTTAAGTGAAATCGAGTATAGGATAGCTGCTCTAGCCTGGCACTGCCTGCTAGACGTCAATGCTGCCTATCTTTACAAGCTCTGTAACCTTACTTCGGTGCTTGCCTCTTCCACTCCCTTCGTTCGGCTGTATAAACCCTTTCTAGAACACCTTCACAGGCATTCCTCTCGAGATCTCATCTTAAGCAGTTCTGTTTGGCCATGCTGGGGTTGGGAGCACCTTTGAGTAGACCCCTTGAAGAGGTTTTAAACAAATTCACATAATGAATCAGCGTAATCCCACTGCATAATTGTAAGTATAAAATAATAAACACATATAATTATTAAAAGATGTAAGCAAATTTAGTATAAAACGCTGTGTACAAGACAAACTGTAGACTGAATTCGTCATTACAGCTGAATAAATCAATTATGAGCTCCAAGTTGATCATATTAGAATTGGATGAAATTTTAATAATATGTGGCAAATGCATTAGGCCGAAAATACCACCATTTCCTGCAATATTTAGGATATGACACTATAATTATTCATTGTCCTGTATTAAACAAAGGTGGCAGGACAAGCAAATAGGGCCTACATGATACACAAAACTCAGACATGAGAATAATCAAGTAGCGGATGCAAAAGCAACTCCAAATAACGACGTACAGACCTAGATGCATCAAATACATTTAAGTTATTCCGTAAACGTAATTTTAAGTAATCTTACTTACGCACAGCCGAAAAAGATGGCACTGCAAACTATCAACAAAGACCAGGCAAACGTCGCCGGAATAATCTGAGTCGACGGCTTACACGCGGGCATTCTTTACTATAAATTTTACATTAAAAATCATTTTAGCTAAATACTACAAAATACAAAAGTTTAAACCCGCAACAAAAAGTATTTTAAACTTTCATTCATGATTAAAACTTCCGCCTTATCACAACTTCCATCTCCTGCAACCGTAAACATAGTCCGCAAGCAGAACGACGGAACATTAAGCACACTTTAACGCGATTACTGAATAATAATTGATTATATAAGCAACATAAAATAATTTATCCTCTCAATGCAAGTTTCAAATTATTGGTTATTAATTTTTTGAATAAAGAATTTTTAATTCCAGTTCAAAATAATGTTTATAATTTTTATAGCGCCTTATTCATGCATAGAGTGTGTTTCATATATTAATGCTCATCGAGCTAGCTTGTTGCATGTTTAACGACACTGCCATATCAAAGATGAGTAGTGTCGTCCTCCTCTTTTATCCAGGCTTGGGACTGGCACTGGCAGAGAACAACCAGTGGCGGAGTATGCCCAACGAACAAGCGAGCATCAGATTATTTTATACGCAGACCTCGCGAATAAGCTCTGCGTTTGGATTTAACTGTAAAACATAAAGAGAAAAGACCGAGTATGGCCTACTAGATTGACAAGTAGTCGAAAAGAATGGCAATAATTTTGTTATTCAGTATCGATCGCCCCCAAATGGTCAGAATACGATTTTATTGATGACAAAGTTTAATGCGCATCATGTATGAGCGCTAAAAAAGTTCTTACTAACTCACATTGCAGTAAACAGCATTGAATTGATTTGCACTGTAGAGTGTTGAATGAAAGTACTAAGTTGATAGTTTACTGGTCAGTTTTGCGATTTTAATTTATCACGTAAGATGCCATTCAATTTTTACAACTTATTGTTAATGAAAACTGAATGAAAATTTCAAAATCGAACGTAAAACATACGAGTTCTTACTGGGGAAAGTCGGCCGACGTGGAACGTAGACCTACATGAGCACGAGCAATCTGGGATCTTTCAGCTTTACTACAAGTGGTGTCTTTATGGACACATTTTGTGGTTTTATGGACTACTAATTCACGATTACTATATACATGTGGATCCTAACTCAAAGTCATCCTGTTCCAACATGGCATCCACCGTTGGCGATATTATTAACCACGAAGTAGTAACTTCTATGGCGCCGATATCATCACTCTTATGCACAAGTATGGAGAACCAAAACATATGTAAATATTTAGCTAATTTACACATTGGTTTTGGTGCGGCGTCGTTTGGTGCATTATGCATTTGACACTGTGGTATAATCATGGTTAGCATGCAGCGCAGTTCACTGAAAGGCTGGAGGTTAAAATCCTCGCTAGGTCAGACATGTGTTTTGAGATTTCACTTGTGCCCAGGCCAACTTGGCTATAACGAGTAAACTGACTCATGACTTATGTATTTTGTAAGGTCTATCCTGGTGTTAGTTTTACGTGAGGCGCCCTTGTAACAGTGGGAACACGAAATAAGAACAATCTAAACATGTAGACTGTACAGTAAAACAGTAAAAAATAATCATAATTTGCAATTAAATACTCATTATATATTCAAGTATACAACCAAATAGACATAAATTGCTTTTGTTCTGTACATTGTTCTTGTATTAATCATAGATACTGTTGGGCATTTGTCGCTCTGGTAATCATTTCTGATCATGCCACCGCAACCAGACGTTAATCTTTACCAATGTTCAGCTGAGCTGCTTGACGACTTGTGCGTCAGAGTGAACAAAGCAGTCGTCTTTGTTGATGAGGGCTTTGCTGAGGTACTACACTGGCATGGTGGCGCCACCAGTCTCTTCAATGCCGGAGTGCTTGATGTTCGAGAATTCAATTCGTTTGAGGCAAGTAGCTTGACATGTAGATGTTTTTAAATTTGCACCTTGGAGTATTGTAGCATTAGGTTCAATCTGTTGGATTATTTTGTTGGCAAAATTTGTCTGACTTGTTCTTTTTGACGTTTTATGTGAAGCGTGTTTGGATTATCATTTACTTTGATTGGCAGCGGGACAGAGTATTTGATTGGAAGGAGTACTTGCCTTGTAATCTACACACCAGGTATGTATTCGTGTTTATTATTAATTGTATTGTTGTATTGTCGTTTGTCTTTCTGTTCCGTTAGTAGTTATGATTGATGTTAATTAAGATTATTTCATGTAACCATTTGTCAGAAAGAATAATATTAAAAGATTGTTATTATTATTGTAATAATTCCAAATGACACATGTCACAGTATGTACAAGTTGTGGTATTGATCAGAGTATGGGTTTGAGCCTCAATCTCTAAGAGAGACGATGAGCAGGTATTTCAAATCCCAATTACCTTGCAACATTGGTTGATGTTTGGTATTTAAATGGAGATATAAAAGATTATTGGAGGTCTATCAGATTACTCTTAATTTTATTTTATTCTTGTTTTAATTTGGGCTTGTTTTTTTATTGTGCAGAGTGGCGATGTGAATCAGCCGAAAGCCGCATTCTTCATCAGCACCCCGTTTTCAGGCGCTGTTTTCAACGTACTTCAAGGCATCATCCGTGCAAGCAACTTCCGCACTGTTTTGATCTTCTCCAACATTCCGCCTGTAATGCACTCAATCTTTGAATATCATGCGGCTGAGGAAGAGATGAAAGCTTTCGAATCGTACAGGATGCAGATTATGCAGTGGTTGGAGATCAAGGTATTTTTCTACAAAAAGTCTTCGGTGTTGTGAATAAATTATTAGTTTTTCCAAAATTGGTGTTATTATAAATTTCCAGTTACTGTAAAACAGCGGATAATGTCTGACAAAATTAACAATAATGGAATTTGCTGCGGAAGAAAGTGACAAAATGAGTTGTTTAGACAGAACTAAATATTTTTGATTTATTTGTTTTTTCAGAATGAAAACTGCTTTGCTGAGTTTACCTATGTTCCACTGGTTTCTGCTCCAGTTCTTCCATCTTTGTTTGTTCTTCCGGCCAGTAGCTCTCTCTTTCCACTTCTTCCGACCGATATACAGCAAGTGAAACTCAAGTATAAAGTATGTTTGCAGAATCTGTTTTGGTTTTGAATTATGAGGCTCCTTAAAGTATTTTTTAAGTGGCCAGAGATGCATACTAATGCATGCACTTATATATATATATATACAGTCATTCACACATATATCAATGAATGTTTCAATACAATATGAATACCCATTGCTCATTGTCAAGGTCCCAATTTAAGAACCATGTCCAACTACAAAGACTCATCAACTGACAGACTCACCCACAATGCACTGCATGTAAGACTCGCTGGAAAGAGAAGTAATTTCAGACCAAGAATTCGTTGAATATACTAAATGTATATAACTATTTAATATAAACAAAGACAAATTAATTTAATATATACGCATGAGAAGCACTTTACTAGTGTACCTTTAAGAACGTGATCAGCAACGTAATCAACATGGCTCAGAGATGTAAACAACCCAATGATGTCATCAGATTCCGTGATTCATCATGAGTCATGATGACTCATCGACATGATGCCACAGAAATTTCCATTGCAAACGCACGTTTAAAATTGTGCGCTAATCAGATTAATATTATGTTCATAAGTTACATTCAGATCAATATGTGATTAATTAGTGATTGTTTATTGCTTGATTTATTCGATTAATGGTGTTTTCATGTCGTGTTTACTCTCGTGGATACAATGTTCAGAATTTTGAATGAACAAATACTGAATGAATGAATGGCTTCTGCTAATTGTTTGTGGCCGTTGTAGGCAGAGAATCGTGGCTTGCCTGGTTTGACGGATATAGAATTTGGTCATCTGCCAAGAGAATTGCAGCTCAGATTAAAGGTATTTTTTGAAAAAGTTTTCTGTCAGTTAAGAAAGTTGCTAAATACTGCAGGAATGGAAAGATCAAAACCATGAAATGCATGAAACCATGATGAACCAAGATTTAAGGTTAATGTACTTTTGGATGATATATTTATATGTATATGCAAATGATCATTTGTATGTAAAGTTTCATGTATTATTGGTGCTTACAATGTATAATATGCAATTATACCTATATATACTAAATACGTATAATAGTGCTTTATATACATGCATGCATTTGAACCTATGACCGCTCGTTTCACAATCCAGTACACTATCCACTGGACTTCACTATGATGATTTAGCTGACCATTCTTTGACCTCGAATGAGTTGACACAAGGATTAGATCAGCATGAAACAATTGATGGAGATTTCAATGTTTTTATCTTTACGTTATTGTCCTCTAAACAATGCTTGTATTGACTGTTTGTTTTGCACATTGTAGCTGCTAATTTTTCAGTTAAACATCGTTCGTTTACTGTGTTGTGTTATTGTTTGTTATAGCTGTTAACTTGTTCGCTCAACAGCTTGATGGAACTGCTGTCCGTGTCAGAAGAGGTTTTCGCCGTCGGAACTACGAGCAACATAGTTGCCGCAGAACTTGCTGGACTTGGATGGAATAAAGCGCGGAAGAAGGTTAGGAGCGACCTTTGCTGTAGATGACTGCAGTCACAGTGGCAACCATTAAGCATTCAGTCATTTGAATAATTTTGTGATCATATATATGTATAATTAATTATATATATAAATAAAATTATTATTATTATAATCATTATTACTATAATTATTATTACTATGTTTTGTTGCATGTAGCTCTGATTGGATTTGGTGTAGTATTTTACTAGACTGTCTATTATTCATTCTTTAGCTACTTCCATATCACTTGTGTTTCAATGCAGAAGGCATCCAATAACATGTCAAAATCAGCTGCAAGCATTTTGGATGCAGAACATCAAGAGATGCATGCAGTTCTATACAAAATGGATCTGTGCAGTTTTAGAAGCTCTTGTGTACAGTTAAGAATAGTACAATTTAGGTCATTGTCATCTGATTAGGAGTAACTTACTAAGGATGATGGGAAGGAGGAAACAATGGGTTAGACAGTTCTAAGAATTTCTTAAAAGAAGCCTTGGAGATAGATGAAGGGAGGGAGGAGAGAGCCGATGATGGATATACGATTTGAGCAATGAGAAGGTTTTTTTATGTGCACGTGTTATTGCGCCCCTTGAGGCCTTCAAGCTCCCTACTCAGAGGCGCTTGAAACTCCGAAACTCAGCATGGACACTGCATCAGAGTTTCATACCGAAGCACTGAGCAATTGCAAGAGAAGGACTTGCCCAAGGTCCCTACGCAGAGACTTGAGGTGGATTCGAACCTGCAACCCTTTGGCTGCAAGCAACGAAAATACCCACTACGCCACTGCACCCCACAAGAAGTCTTATGCTGTTAATGAAATTTCATTTTTCGTCTGGTTTTATGCTCATTCAGAATGAAACCAAAAGAGAAAATTTGTCTTGGGCTCTAACAGAAAACTGAATATATAAACACTGCAGACAACCAGGAGAATTACTATGTAATTAATTATCAAAATGGATCTAAATTTATTTTTTGACCAACGTAGAGAACTGAAAAGCGATATGTTATTTTGCTTCAGGCATCGCAGCGCAAGGCGTCTCTTGTGATTGTTGATCGGACGTTGGACATGGCCAGCGTTGTCGGTCATTTTCACGATTCATTGCTCGACAAGATCTTGTCTGTTCTACCATGCTTACCAGGTCATCACAATGATGTCATCGTCGACATGAGTCCAATCTGTTCTGTTACAAGGTAATCCTTTAGACAACTTGAATTCCGATAAAGATTCCTAAGACTGCATGTGAAACACATAGATATTACGTGGCTATCAGTTCTGCATGTTGTTCTTACCAGTTTGTTTTTCTGTATTCATTTCAGAAATCCGAATTTTGTTGCAGTTGCACCTGGTTGCCTCAGCCATCCAGATGATCCGGTTGCTAATCCTCTTCTGAATACGCTTGGGATGCTGAAGCAGAAGGTTTGTCCTACTATGTCTCTTGCTTTCTGTGTCTCTTACTTTGTCTCTCTCTCTCTCTCTTACCTTTTGTGTCTCCTGATTCCTCTGTCTCTTAGTTCTTCTGCCTATTTCTTTATTCTTAAATGGAATCTATCTGTAATATGCTGATATTTATGGGGTCTACTTTGTCTTTCATGCCTTTAATGTCTCTTAGTTTATCTGTCCTTGTGTGTTTGTCCCTCTCTGCTCCATTCTAACTAATTTTCGATGTCTTCACAATGGTCACTTTGTTGTCCAGGGCAGAACAAAGACCCCCTCCCATATATCAGCATATTACACCCATGCGTACATAACACTTGTTGACCTCTGGAACTTGGATTCCATTTCAGAATTTATCTTCTTTTTCACAAAGTACTGGACTTTAACTTTGACCTCACAGCTCAATGAGTGCTCATGCAACTATATGTTGCACTCAATCGGTGGATAATCTTTGACTCTTGCCGTTCTGTTTTTAGCCTTCTATCGTGATAAATTTTATGGTTATCAGATCCATCTCTACGACACTAGTCCAACTTATCCTTGTTGGCCATGCTGTCTTCTCCAATCTTTGGGAGACTTGTTCATTGAGGTTCACAGAGCCATTCAATGTGATATTTATCCTAGGTATTCCATGCAACATATCCAGGAAAGTTCAGTATGGGCTTATAAACTGTGACAAGGACTATTACTGTTGTTGCTGAACATTCTTCTGATTGCCAGTCCAGAATGCTAAGTATGGTTCTATCTCTGCCTCTGTTTTTGACCGACCTTTTGACCCCTGTTTTTGACCAACCTTTTTGTTGCAGTTTGATGTGCTTTTGCTTTATGTCTGCGTAAAGTTAGATTAGACTGAACTGAGTAAGAGTTTTTTTTTAGAGTTCTGTACATATATGTCCTGGTTTATATCTGTGTCTATATCCTGGATTTGGAGCGCCTCTGAATAGTTATCTTTAATAGTTATCTTGAATAGGTCTCTTGAAGAACGTTATAGAAATCACTCAGATAGATGGATAGATATTAGCTAAATTGAATTATCAAATTATCATTGCAGATATCACCTGCTTGTGTATTAGTTGATCTTTAAATTAATGGAAGTTATCCGGCAAATGTTGTCCGACAGAATAAAAACTGGAATGATTAACTTTTCAGGAGGCGATGATGGAGATAAGCCGACATTTAATCGAAGCGTTGGGAAAAGATTCGCTCGAGGTTAAAGTTCAGTTTCGACCTGGAAAAATCGGAGTTGATCAACTGGAATCGAATGTAGCGTCTTTTAAGTTAGTAGTTGTTACTCTCCGCTGTATATTATATTTATAAATCAATGTTTATAATATAATATTGAATTGTAAATTATCCTATTTATTAATATAAATATAAAGATGAGTCTTTTTTACTCTTTTCTTATTGCTAAGGAATTAACAAGTTTTTGTGGATATTGGACCCTATATGACTTCCAATAGTGTTCAACAAACTTGTAGCGGTTACAAGAACTTTTGCCCAGTTCTCTAAGATACTTGAAAGGTTGTTAATAAAAGACTGTATGATTTCTTTGATGCAAACTAGATTTTGTTTGATGACAAATTTAATTTTTGAAGGAATCATTACGCTGCTTTGGCTGTGAATTGAATGAATTCTAAATTATACTTGGAATGCTAATAAAATAACATGCTGCGGAATGTTCTATTGTGTATTAGTTTCTGCCATTACGATTATGGCATACTTGTGTTGCTAGTCTTGACAATATGTCTGAGTCAATTTCTATGCTTAGATTCTTGGTATAACAGAGTGTAATTCACCTGGTCACCTGGTGCCGTCAGCTCTTAGAACTCTGGCGACAGTTTTTGATGTATCCTCTCCAGTGTCTCCTCTCTCTTGTCGCCTCTCTAAGCTGCTCCAGACTCATGCCAGACTTTTCCTGTACCTCATCCAACCATCTCTTCCTTGGTCTTCCGTGTCTCTTCCTTCCCTCACCGCATGCCGTCATCAGCTCCTTTTCCAAACCGTTAGATCTCATCACATGGCCGAAGTAGCTCAATTTCCTCCAAGTTGCTGTTTGCTGCAGTGTCTCTTCCCTCTCTATTTCGAGCTCCGCGCGCACCGATTTGTTAGTTCTCTTCTCCGTCCATGAAATCCTTAGCATCTTTCTCCAAATCCACATCTTGCACGCGTTGATTTTCTTTTCCATATCCTGTGTAATTAGCTAAAAAAATGTCCACTAGAATATTGATCTTTGTGAAGTTATTTTAAAGTGCTATATAAATGTCCAGATACATGCACACAAACATTAGTGATTTGTTTCATAGAGGCAGAACCGACTCAATACGGAAGCACTGTGGCCTGCTGCAGCTGGTCCTCGCTACAATACAGACGATGGGACATCCATCACTGGCAAAGCTCGACAGTCAGCTGGCGTTGGAGAAAGGATTGCTACAGTGTCTTGGAGATGAGGAGGAGGCTCAAAGTCCGACGCAGCAAATCCTGAACATTCTTAAGCGAGATTCAAAGCTGCCACCTTCTGAGAGGTGAGTTTGTTTGTTTGTTTGTTTGTATGTGCACTTGTTATAGTGCCCCTTCAAGCTCTCTCTACTCAGAGGCACTCCCGAATGCAGAGCGGACACGGCATCGGAGTTTCACGCCGAAGCGCTGAGCAATTGTGAGTGAAGGACTTGCCCAAGGTCCTTACGCGGCGAGGTGGATTCGAACCCCGAACCTTCCGGCTTCAAGGCAACGACGCCACCACTACACCACCGTGCCCCACAGTTGTCCGGGGTGTTGCCAGAAAAGATTTTGGGGGTTTGCATTCTGGGGAGTGGGCTTTCCAGTGGATAGGGCCGAAATGCTATGTCTTGAGGGTTTGAGCCCGAAAACCCCTTATACGCCCATGGGTGTTTGAAGATTGCTTAAATGTTGTTCACTGTTCTTGAAAAGAGGGACACTAGTTGCTGCTGTTGGGTTTTATTACAGTAACTCAAATCAGTGGATACAGAATTCTGTTAAATTGCTACTTCAGCCCATGCGCCATTGCGCCTCTTACACTTAAAAACTAGAATTTGAATGAATTTTGTTTGATGTGAAAGGGCTGATCAGTTTGCATTAATTTTTTTCATCGTAAAGTTTACTTATTTCTAACATGTCGTTCAGACCTTCACTCTACGCTTAACTTAGCCATTCTGCTAACTCATCCTTCTCATCCAGTTAATTTAACTTAGCATTTGAGTAGACTGCTTTAGAAGCAAACTTAGCTCTAGGTTCTGTCTTGGTGCACTGATCTTTGAATGTGAGCATTTGTCTAGTGTCTACTGCTTGGTTTCAGTGCACCAACGCTTGATACCATCACAACAGATATTGTTAAATTGTGATGATGATTATAATAATAATACTGATCATCACAATAATGATGATGATGATGATTAGAATGATGCTGATGCTGATGATGACATTGATATCAATGAAGACAACGACGATGATGGTGGTAGTAGTAGTACCGTAGTGGTAGTAGTAATAATAATAATAATAATGATAATAATAATAATGATAATCATAATAGATACGTTTCAACTGTTGCTACTTAATTCAACGTTCGACTGGCTCACCTACTGGAACTTTCAGTTCAAATATGAATAATTAGATCGTTAGTGTTTCATATGAATAAATTAAATGTATGTTTTGGATGGTTTTGTAGACTCCATTCTGTCAGCGATCTCTTGCTTCTGCTTGCGTTCATTTACTCGTTGTCGCAAGATCATTGCGATATGACGTCGCAAGACGAGGCAGAACTCAAGGTTTGGTCAAGTGCTTCGTGTCTATCAACGAAGCAATACTTGCATCATTTTTGCATTTTGTTATGTGATTGATTGATTGGTTTATTGATTATTATATGACCTCTCTCTTCTCAAAACCTGCTTCTTCTCATGTGGTATTGCGCATCGGCAGCGCTTCTGAACGGTTCACTCTACTACAGGAGCTTCATAAATGGTTTGAATAACAATACAATATAGTGCTGCTATTATAGTGCTCAAGAATCAGTTCGTGGTTACTTCAGATGAAGTAGATATTTGAGACAAGCTAGGTCGAAATCCAGTCGATTTTGGAAGTCAGATCTCCCAGGCTGTCGTTGTGGATTAGTAAGCTGAAATGACAAGCAAAGAAGTTTTTGACCTGGGTGACGTCAAAGAATTAACACAAGAAACTGAATTCATCAGCGAATTCTGAAGCTTTGGAGATGTGACCAAGTTCAAATTTAACTCAACTTGTGTGCGGAATATAATAAGTGCGATTTTATTGTAACGATGGGGTGGAAAGATGAGGTAAGTTTGGAGATTTTAGGTACTGGTAATTTTGCCATGGTGACGGTGGTGGTTGTCGTGGTGCTGGTGCTCGTTGTGCTAGTGCTCTTGGTGCTGTTGCTGGTGGTCGTGATGATGCAGAATTATATAAAACTAAATGAAATTGGTTTTGATTTGTTTAGTCTGCGCTTTCTGCTGCCGTCATGGAGTGCGGGAAGGATGAGGAAATTGTGCAGCATTTGGGTACGTAGTTTTTATATGCTGCACGCTTTGACATAAAACCAGTTAAACCTTCCGTGATATATTGGCCCTTTTTGTAGATAGTTTCTTATCTAATGACGCTCTGATCGACTTTGCCCTCTCCTTTGTCTTTGCCTGGGTCACTGAAAATTTCAACGGACGAGTTGTGGACTGAAATCTTTCTTTTATTTTATTTATTTCTCGCATTTGCTACATCACCCCTTCAAGCTATCTACTCAGAGGCGATCCCGACTACAGCGCGGACACTACTTCGGAGTTTCACGCCGAAGCACCCGAGCAATTGCGAGTGAAGGACTTGCTCAAGTTCCCTACATGGCGGCTTGAGGTGGATTCGAACCTGGAACCCTCTTGCTCCAAGGCACCAAACCCACCACTATGTCACCGCACCCCGCGTTTCTTTAGAAAAGAAGCAACAGTTAAACTTTCTGGTTTCTGCATTTTGCAACTGATATTGCTGATATTTATGCATGCTGCATTTTGTGATTCATTTTATTGTGCATGGCAAGCATGGTGGACTTCGGGCCGAGAGGTTAGTGGTTCAAAGCCCTGTCAGGGCTGAATCTGTTTTGAGTCGTCTGCTCCATCTGTGCATCTTGTCAACTCGACTGTATTGAGTGTACAGTCAGTGTGTACACTGGCTGTACACTGTTGGTGAGAAGATGAGATGGCAAGGGAGAGGACTGGCTGCTCAACCTTGCTTGCCAAGGCTAGGAAAATGAATTCGCTTGTACTTGTACCCATAACTACCTCTTGATTTCTTAAGAGACGCCTTTTACTTCTCTTTTCTTCTCTTTGCTGTTGCAACTTAGTTGTTGGTGAAATACGTTAATGTTATGTGGTTTGTTGGACGTTTTATGCACTTTTTATACACATTTTATACATGTGTGTTTCATTATAACTCTGCTGTAGATTCAAAATACGATGGAGATCAGCCTGCGATGATTGAAAGCATTCTTCAGAAACTCAGGAATCTGCCAAGAGCGCGAGACCATCTAAAAAAATACAGGTGCGGATGTGTGTTGTGGTCTAAGTGTATAGGATGATCAGTGAGACTAGAAAAAACATGTTAGTTTCAACACCTTTTTTTAAAATTGCATTTATTTGGAGATACATTGTTCTGGACACAAATCTGTTGTAACCTTTCTTAAAATATTGTTTTTCACTGCACATGATTGCTTTTACAACTGCACAGATTCATTTACAACTGCACATTTTGTGTACAACTGCACGTTAAAAAAGCCATATGCGTTGCAGACTGTGATGATTGTTTAAAAGTCAAATCGGTCGATCGAAAGGTCTGATGACATCGGTGACTTGTTCATCTCGTCTCTATTTGGTTGGAAGTTCACTGCGTGGCTAAGAAGTGATACAAATGTGAATTTTTGTTTGATTTTTAACAACGCTCGGTTTCTTTTTAGAAGCGTTTATGAAGCCGGATCGCTGAGCTCACAAGCAAAGCTTCAACCAATTCTTAAGCAGATCATGGAAGATATTGTCGACCCTGCTCGGCCTGATCTTGTCGATGTCCATCATAAAGCGGTTGGCTTTGGGGAGATGCTGAAAAGCGGCTTTGGGTAAGTGATTGCTTGTTGAGAGTATTTGTTTAAGATTGTGTTAAGAGTCCGTCAATCAATCTTTATTCATAATGTCACAACAGTAATATTTACAACATGTGTTACAACAGTGGACCCTTTTATTTTATGTGTAAATGGGTCATTTTAGTCATTTTACTTGTCTTGCGAACGTTTCATTGAAGAGAATTTTTATGAATTAGGTGTTTTAAGTGTTGTCCAAGGGTTATCACTCTTATTTATTTTATGTGTAAATGGGTCATTTGAGTCATTTTACTTGTCTTGCGAACGTTTAAGATTGCATACATGTATATGCATACGTGATTATGCATATGCATACATGTATATGCATACATACATGTATATGCATACATGTATATGTGTATATGCATACATGCATATGCTTGCCTAACAATGCAAAGAGTGGTAAAGTTAATGTGTTGTGTAATTTTTTAACTCTCAATTGCTTCTCACATTAGATTATATTATCATAATGCAAATTTATTACCATAACAATCATAATTATAATTTAAATAAATTAACTGAGCCCTGAGAAACCGAAGGTCGAGCCGTGGAAGGTGAGTTCGGTTAAGCAGACCAGTTTCAAGCGTAGTTTTTTTAATGACGCTAGAGAACCAACGGTGCATTTTGAACCGGTTACACTGTTAATAATTAGTGTTGCCTGTTTGCTTGAAGTCTCTTTCGGACGGTTAGTAAACCTCGACCGAGTGACCACCCTCTCGTCATTCTCTTCGTCTTGGGTGGTGTTACGAGCACTGAAGTCCGGCAGATCCGAGACGTCGTGTCGGCCGCCAAAAGTAGCATCCAGGTGAAAATTGATTTACAAGTTCTCATTGTCCACTCGAATCACCTGTTTATTGTTTAATACTATAACGATGAGCTCCATTGTTTTTCCTAATCACTTTTTACGACGCTATCATAATTATTGTTGTGGCTGCCTTGATTATTTTGGCTGCTGGAATTATTGTTACAACGACTACTACCTACCTCTTGCTAATAATTTAAAACACTAGATGTTTATAGTTAGAATGTTGTACTCATAAGATGTATGTCTCCCCACAGGTATTTCACTCAAAACTGAAAACATTGCTCTTTCACAAATCCTATCATGATTCTTCCTCCTCTCCTCACTTCCCTCGTCATTTCAACTCTAAACATCACTCACCTTAGCCGTCCATCTATCTGCCTGCCTGACTCTCCGTACTTCACCCGCTGCCTATCGATTTTGTTTTGATTAAGCGCCTGTGAATAAGCTGTTTCCCGCGACTTGACTTTTGTGGGCACTGTAGAAGTCTCGAGATTATGATTATGATTATGTACACCAGAATGTGGATATGCTATTGGTTAATTAATAATGGACCTACTTAACTGCCATAATTATTGTAGATTTGCTGTAATTGTTGTAGCTGCCGTAATTGTAACTGCTGTAACTTTGTGACCGCAGGTGTTGGTGGGTAGTACACGTCTAGTCAGTCCATCGGACGTCCTGCGAATGACCCTCTTTCAAGACAATCTCCTCGCTGGCACCGATTGATGATAGACTGTGGACATAATTTGTAGATTGGTCTTTGACAATGTGTGGCATCGTCCGAAGTGTTGCGACGGGTGGAGGTTTCATAAATTATTATTAGAACTTAAATCTGAATGAATGAAAAAAAACTGGAAATTTGGTATGTTCCAATTTATGCAGTCAATTGTTAATGTGGCCACTGGCTGTTGAATAATGTCTGTTAGCAGATGGATTAAACTGTGATGTTCGTGTCTGGTGTTGTGGATTTGTTTGTCATATGCTCTTGGAGGCAGTGAACTGATAGAACATTTTGGAAAGTCAACTTTTGCGATCGAAGACTTTATTTAATCAACGGGAGGGCGATGGGTTTTGTGCTGTTTGTGTTTGGATATGTTATGTTTTACTAGCTTTAACATATATATGAAACACATGTTGTCTTGTTAAAGTCATATTGAAGGGCCTCAGAAGAGCCATTTTCATAACTTCTTGGCAAAAATAGATAAACTGCACAAACCACTGTTTGCAATTGTATTTCTCAACTGATTCATCGTGCACTGTTAGTTTTTAGGTAGAATTGCGCTGTAGATAAGTATCCTTTATTTTCATCTGACAAGTAGATTGTAGTAAGCTAATAAGCTGAATCAATATGTCGCATAACAATGTCAATTTGTCACATAATGGTGTGCGCAATGGGTCAAGGTCTTGCTACCAACATGGTAAACACGCAAGGGCGAGTCTAAGTTTGCAAAGTTTTGACAGTTGCAATCAATCAATAAACTTGGGAATTTTAATTTCTTAGTCTGCCATCTCATTGTACAGTAATAATTTGTAGCAATGGTGAAAACCTACTAAATCATCTAAACCATTAATATTCTCCATGCTTAGCCTAATGTAGCAGCTGCATTTCCAGTTTCTGACCTACATTGAGCAGTGGCGGCTCCAGGATTTCAGTTTTGGGGGGTTGAATCCTCGCAGAGGAAATTTTCCATTTTCATCCGCCAAAATTTCTGACAACTTTTTTAGTCAGTCATTTGGTCGAAATCTCATGTATTTCATTTTTTAGGGGGCCATCTTCACATTCTCTGCCCTCAGGCAGGTTCGTATGTCCAATAACGCCATTTTTCTCTGTTCTGTGCTTTTCTCTTCAGTCCACTGTATCCATCCTCTGTCAGCATCCAGTCCAGCAACATTGTTCTTGGTCTACCCCGCATCCTTTTCCCCTCTTCCCATTATCATGGCAATATTTCAGTTTTACATGTAAAAAACCGGATGGCCCTTTTGAGGGGGCTTAACCCCAGGCTGGCCTTTTTTAGGTTTTTAGCTTCCTGGCGCCGCAACTGACATTGAGATGTCGAACCCGCTTATAGCACACATGTAGGCTGCGTGCGCTGTGCGTTTGTGTTGCTGATTTCGTGATTTGTTGGTTGGTGGTCGGTAGATGGCCGTGAGGTCAAGATGGGTTTATGGGTTAACGCGCTCATCAGTCATGACGTTGACCGAATTAGATGAAATCGGTCAACTGAAGGAAGGATAGTGCGAGAAACTGTTCTTTCCAGGACAGCCAGGAATCGGCAAAATGTCCAAAGCAGACGACGACAGAAACGATGCAGAGACAATAAATTGCAGACGGTACTGGATGTTATCTGCAAGTGCCAGTCCCAAGCCTGGATAAAGGAGGAGGGCGACATTAATCATCTTTGATATGGCAGTGTCGTTAAACATGTAACAAGAGGGAGGGAGGGAGGGAGCGAGCGAGCGAGAGAGAGAGAGAGAGAGAGAGAGAGAGAGAGAGAGAGAGAGAGAGAGAGAAAGACGCCACAGGTCAGAGGTCAGACCAACAAGAAGTGAGACATCAAACCCTGGACAACTGGCGCTACCAATTTGAAGCCCACATAACCGATCATGACAGTAATTTTGGCCCATTACCCATTAGGCTCCATCTTGTGCTCATGGACATCGTGGCAGAGGACTATACAGTTATACAGTATACAACTCGCAGTGTACCAGATTGCCTACATGGAGCCCACATATTTTCGCTGATAAATTGTTTTATAGGCCTATAGGCCTAATTATAGTCCTAATTTTATATTTTAGCCTAAAAGTGTGAATTTAGATTGAGTATCTTGGCGCAACGTTTAGAAATAGCATCAGATTGTGTTCGTCAATACGAATAACCAAGTGATAAATATTCTGAGCAACGTGATGATTATTTTAAGGGAAAGCCAGCTGGCATGATCTTGTTCGTGGATTTTTGGACATTGCAATTTGCAGAGCAGTTCCATTAACACAGCATCCGGTACATCGACTTAGTAGGCCTAACGTTACCTGTTTTAATAGACCTAGGATTGAAAATGGCATGTCGTTTTATAATTGTTAAGGCCTCGCGCAGCCTAATTGGGTATTATTTGCTTGGACAGCTTGGTACAGGCCCAGTGCCGGATTAACTTTTTAGAGGCCTGGCGCAAACAATGCAACAAAACTAAAGTAGACCCTCTATCCAATCAAATTATCAAAGAAAATGGGGGAAAATTAATTATATAAAAAACATACTTTAATAATTTATGAACACAAAATGAAGCTGTGATAGGATCATAGGAGATTTTTTAATTTTACTTCTTAAAGTTCAACTGTTCAAAAATGTTCGTCGAGTTTAAAAGTCTTTCCTTCGCGCTGTTAAAGTAGGCTAGAGAAAGAATCAATGATATCTTGAAAGACAAGATCTGTCAAGATTTCCGACTCAATGTTCAAAAGAGTTAAATTTGCCAATCTGTCCTGGCCCATTGTTGACCTCAAAGATGATTTTATGCGTTTTAAATGGTGTGATCGTAAAAAAGCAGAATCGTTTAGTTTTCTTTTGGTACTATTAAATTTTACTTTATTTCTGTCAACACCCAATTGACCTTCAAAGTTTTCTCCCGTTTTTTCCCTTTCACTCTAAAACGTCTTCTACTCTCTCTCTCTACTATCAACGCCTTCCTCTACAACTTCTTACACTGTCTGGGCGTACACTCTTCCCCTGGCCGCTCTGTCCTTCTCTCTGCCTCTCTTCGTGTATCTGTCCGTCTGTCTGTCTGTCTCTCTCGCTCTCTCGCGCGCTTCGGCGACGGTCGGCCGAGCCGCGCTAAACTTTCCCGCCAGTCTGGCACCTGCAGGCCTAACTGTCTAGACGCTGACCTTGAGCTGGTCTAGTCGTACGCCTAAACATCAACTGACTAAATAGACTATACAAAATTAGCTCACATTACCTCCTTCCTTTCTTTTAAAGAGAGCTAATTATCTATAAAAATTAGCGAACGTACCTTAACTAAATAATGCAAATAGTCCATAACATAATACATCATAAAATATCTTATACTACAATCTAGACAGACAATCAGCTACTACATTCAATTTACCTTTCTTATAGTTCAATAGAATGTCAAAATTTTGCAATGATAAAGACCATCTGACTAATTTAGCAGATTTCGACATTGATTCAGTCAAATAAATTAAAGGGTTATGGTCCGTAAACACATTGATTTTAGAACCAATAAGAATTTCTTTCAACTTGTTTAAAGCCCATATGATCGCATAGGCTTCCTTCTCAATCGTCGCCCACCTCCTCTGAGTATCTGTCAGCTTCTGACTGATAAATGAAACGGGACGTTCTATCCCTTCCTCGTCCATCTGAGATAGGACCGCTCCCACAGCAAAATCACTGCTATCACAGTACAAATTAAATGGTTTCCCAACCTCAAACATATATAGAATCACATTTGACAAGACAATCTGCTTAAGGGAATCAAAGGCTTTCTGATGTGCATCAGTCCAAACAATGTTATCAGGTACTTTCTTGCTAGTCAAGTCTGTTAATGGTTTAGCAATTTCAGCAAAATTACAAATAAACTGTCTGTAAAATCCAAAAAATCCTAAGACTTGCTTCACTTCCTTCCTAGTTTCAGGTTTCTTCAAATTAATTAAACTGTCAATCCTGTCTGGATTCATCATCTTCTTCCCCGATCCTATGAGGTGACCGATGAACTTCACCTCACTCTTACCAAACACACATTTCTTCAAGTTCAAGGTTACATTATGCAGTCTTATTTGTTTCAAAAATAATTCCAAATGTCTCAAATGAATGTCCCAATCATTCGAATGCACTGCAATGTCATCAACATAAGGTTCAGTAAAATCATGAATCGGTTGCAAAATCATATTTATCGCTTTTACAAAAGTCCGTCCTGAGTTAATCATTCCAAAAGGAACACGCGTAAATTCATACAGTCCATTATGTGTAACGAACGCAGTCTTCCATTGGTCACTCTTTTTCACAGGACAAGTCCAATATGCACTGCGACAGTCCAGAACAGAAATGAACTTGGATTTTCCAACTTTGCTCAAGACATCGTTGACGATTGGCATAGGATATCGACAATTTTCAGTAAAAGAGTTAATGTACCTGTAGTCACAAGCCAATCTCAAGGATCCATTCTTCTTTTTGACGATGACAAGTGGACTTGCCATTCTGCTTGACGATGGTTGAATAATGTTTTCTTTCAGCATCTCTTGTATTTGTTTTTCCACTTCTGCTCGGTATATTAATGGTATTCGATATGCCATGAATTCTTTTTCGCGAAAGTCTGGTCTCAGCACCACTTCGTGTTCTACCAATGTACATAATCCAGGTTTGTCTGAGAATCTGTCTGCATATCGATTCAGTACATCAAGTAATTGTTTCTGTTGTTCGCTGGTCAGATGTCCAATTTGTTCGTAATCCAATTGAAGTGACTTCTGTTTTGTCTCTGAATAGTCTTCCTTCAGTGGTATTTCTACCACTGATCCAAATTCTTCATCCTCTTCCACAATCAGACCACAAGACAATGTTCTCGTAATGAACTTCCTCATCTTGTTAGCATGAATAATCCGTCGACCGTTTTCGTTCATGTCCACCAGATACGAATATTTGGATCTTCTTTGCAGGACCTTGCATGGACCATGCCATCGTGAGATCAATTTATTGGTTGACGTTGGATACAGCACGATGACGTTCTCTCCTGGCTCGAATTCTTTATCTTTTGCTCTTTTGTTGTATTGACTGGCGTACTGTTTTTGCTTTTCTCCAGCACAACTCTCGGCGAATGTCAAGGCCTTTTCCATGTCGGCTCTTAAATTTTTCAGGTATTTTGCCGGTTGCACTCCAATGTTCGGTGGTAGATTTATTTCTTTGGTCCAGCTTTCTTTAAGGATGGTGAGTGGCCCTCTCGGCAACTTTCCATAGACCAGCAAATACGGTGCCACTCCTGTAGTTGCGTTAGGCACTTCTCTCAATGCCCATACTGTAAATGGAATAATTTTATGCCACTGTCTCGGATTTTCCACAACGACATGATGAATCATTTTCTTGAACGTTTGATTCCATCTCTCCACCAATCCTGCCGCTTCTGGATGTCCTGGCGAATCGAATCGAGGACAACACCCCATCAGTTTCAGAAATTCTCTTGTTAGCCTGGCTGTAAAATTCGTCCCTCTGTCGCTCGTGATCACTGACGGAACTCCCACATCCATAAACAGCTTCATCAAAGCTTCGCATACAGCCTTCGCGGTCAATGACTTCATCAAGAATATTGTCGGCCATCTCGTACATGAGTCCACGATGCACAAACAATACTTATGCCCTGCTGCTGAAGTCGGTTCGATCGGTCCTACGACGTCCATGGTCATTCTTCTGAACGGCACATCCTCTCTTGGTATTGGTGTAATCGGCACTCGATCCATCACCAAACTTCGTGCTTTCAGCTGACACTTCTCACAGGACTTGCAGAACTTCACCACATCTCTACGCATTCTTGGCCACACAAAGGACAACTTGATACGTTCCCTTGTCTTCTCTTCTCCCAAGTGTCCGCCAAATACTGACTCATGTGCTAATTCCATCACCTGAATTCTTCTTTCCTTCGGCAACACCAACTGATACACCAACTGGTCCAACATTTGATGCTTCTTATACATCAACCCATTCACCACACTAAACTCTGATCCTTTGTCTTCAGCTATCTTCCACCACGACCTCAGTGACTCGTCATTTCTCTGCTGCTCTTCAAATTTCATTGCGTCTGCCAATTGTCTTTCATCACTCGTATTCTCGGCAAACAAATCCCTCATACTCGTGTCCATTTCACCATCACTTCCAGAATCATCATAATCATTATCACGTTCACATGCAACCATCTCTTCTTCAATTTCATTGTTTCCGGATGTTATTCCTTCTTCTTCTTGAATGCTTTGTTCATCATCGCTTTCTGTATCCTCATCTAGCAAACTTTCATTTGACTTTTCCTCTTCTCCTTCTTCCACTTCATTTCTCCGACTCTGTGCTCTTGTAGTCACATTCACTTGCAATTCTCCTTGTAATACATTCACTGGTGGAACCTCTTTCAGTTCTGCGATTATCTCCGGATGCAGCAAGAACTTCTCTTTGTTATCTTTGCACAAGACTGCCGGAATGCTGGCACACACTAAGGTTAAATATGGCGCGATATTTACTCCCTTGTCTTTCCAATCTCCTCCTTCGTTATGACAACTCATCCGCACTTCGATTTTCACCAACTTAGCTGGAATGGGTTCTCCAGCCACACATTGCAAATGTACTCTGCCAATTTCTTCCACTGTCGCTCCTTTCAACAATTCCTCATTGATTACTGGAATCTCAGTACCAGAGTCGATCAGCGCTCTGACTTGCACGGGATGACAACTGTCATCATTTCCACGTATCTCTACATTGACATGCTGTAGTAAAGACTTCTTCGTACGTTGACACTCATCTTTGCTTTCTGTTTCTCGACCAGCATCTTTAATTGGAGCAGAATTTACTATTTCTCTCTGTATAGCAAATTGAGGCGTGCACTTCATCACTGACTTCACTTCCGTTTCGCGGTTGTCTTGTTCTTCATACTGATTCGGTGCATTCCTTACTTGTATCTGATTTACTCTGAGATTTTCTGCACTTCGAGTAAATCTATTTCTCAGATTTGTCGTTCTTGGTGGTGCTTTGCAATCCTTTATCAGATGTCGGTCTGACTGACAATTATGGCAACGTTTCTTAATAATCCCTCTCTGTTCAGTGTTCTCCCGCCTGTAATTGTACGCTGTATTGTTTTCTCTTTGGCGTCCCATCACTGGAATTCGACTGTACATTTGTCTGTCACCCGTTGCTTCTCTTCTATCTTGACCAAACTGTCTTCCAGGAGCACCATCATTCCTCGCTTCGTTATTTCTGGCTTGGTTTCCTGTTTCTTTGTTATTACTATTCCACCTGGGTTGCTTCGAACTATTACCCCATGCTTCATATCTCGGTTTGTCTTGAAACATTAGACCAATTCGATTGTTCACGTGCACGTCTGCGAGTTCTGCAACATTACTGGCTTCCAAGCATTCAGTACCCTCCTTTGCTAGTACAAACTGTAGTGGACCCGGTGGTAGACATTCTTTCAATTTATCCGCCACCAACAGATCAAATAACTTCTCGTAGCTTTTACCCACTCGCCTACTTCTGACATAATAGTTCAACAGGTTCTTTAATCTTGCTGTAAACATCGTGTATGTTTCTTCCGCCGTTTTCCTCGCATCTCCAAATCGTGATCGATATTCTCTCGCTGTCAATTTGAATTCTTTCAGTAAATGTTCTTTCACTATGTCGTAATCGTCTAGATCATCGAAAGACAATCGGTTCAACACCGTTCTTGCTCTTGGCGTCATTAGTGGCAACAGCAATTTGACCCAAAACTGCTTTTCCACCGTAAAACTGTTGAATGCATTCTCAACTGTCTCAAAATATAATGGCACCTCCATCATATCATATGGCATCTTAGGTAATACGTGTTTCATTGCATCACCTATCTTTTTAATCTTGGACACCATTGTCTCACTTTCTCTGACCCTGGTTCGTTCTGACTCTTCACGACTTCTTCTTTCGTCTTCATTTCGTTCCCTCAGTCTATTTTGATCTTCTACCCTACGCAGTTCTTCTTGTTCTATCTTTTGCTGCAACAATTCTAACTGTCTTCTACGTTCCTCCTTTTCTATAGCCATTTCTCGGAGCTGAGCTTCCTTAAGAGCGAGTTTCTTTTGTTCTAATTCTAATTGTTCTTCCCTTTCTCTTTCCGCTTTTTCCAAATTTTCTTTCTCCATTTTCAATTCTTCCTGTCGAATCTCTTCGGCTCTTTGTAATTCTGCCAAACGCATGGCTTCTTTGTCTTCCTCACGCATCTTTTGCTCTTCAATCTGTTGTTTTCGTATTTCTTCATCACTTTTCCTTGCCCTCTCGTATTCTATCATCAATTCCATTCTTCTTCGTTCTGCTTCGTCACGATCTTTTTTCATTTGTTCTAGCTGAAGCTGGAACTGCTGCTTCTGCATCTGTATCTCTTCTTGTCTCATCCTTTCTGCTTGTTCTGTTCTTACTTTTTCCTCTTGTCTCCGTTCTTTCTCTTCTTGTTTCCTTTGTTCCTCTTTCTCTTTCTCCTCCTGTCTCCGTTTCTCTTCTTTCTCTTTCTCTTCTTGTTTTTGTTCTTTCTCCTCTCGTCTCCGTTGCTCCTCTTTCTCTTTCTCTTCTTGTTTTTGTTCTTTCTCCTCTCGTCTCCGTTGCTCCTCTTTTTCTTTCTCTTCTTGTTTCCGTTCTTTCTCTTCTTGTCTGCGTTGCTCCTCCTTCATCATCATAAATTGCATCAACGCCTCCATAGACACAACCTGTGGTTTCTCCTCAACGCCACCTACAGCGCCTTTCTCTTCAGCTTCCTTTAGCCACACCTCTGCTAGGGCTCTCATCAAATTTTCCCTTGACATCTCTTCGACTTCTTCTATGTCGAGACCCTCTTCAATTAATAACTTTATTAATCGAGCAGACGACATCTTCTTTATACTCGCTTGCTTTTGTTCCGTAAGTTTCTCCATCTTACTTTCTTACTTCAACTGATTTGCGTGAAGAAATCGAGGGAGTGACTATGCTTTCTGCAATTAGCTGACTTTACTTCTTATGGCTTGTTTATACAAGGAGCGAGTTTTGTATACCTCTCTCTGGCGTTGTCGTAATGTTATTCGTATACCCGTTGTATCTTCTCACCAGTTGTTCGGATGCTCAGTTTCCTTCTCCCGTTTGGTCGGCTCCTCAGATTAATTCGATATTCACCTTCAATTTACGGACGGTGAATATTCCGAAAATTGACGTCGACAATGCTTCGTAAGCAAAATCCACCGTAGATATTCCTCCAATTGAAAATATTCCTCCAAATGAAAATATTCCTCCAAATGAAAATATTCCTCCAATTGAAAATATTCCTCCAATTGAAAATATTCCTCCAAATGAAAATATTCCTCCAATTGAAAATATTCCTCCAATTGAAAATATTCCTCCAATTGAAAATATTCCTCCAATTGAAAATATTCCTCCGATTGAAAATATTCCTCCGATTGAAAATGTTGCTCCAAATGAAAATATTCCTCCGATTGAAAATATTCCTCCAAATGAAAATATTCCTTCAATTGAAAATGTTGCTCCGATTGAAAATATTCCTCCGACTGAGTTCACTATCCCAACGTCCGTTGCTTGAATTCAGTAACCCACCGCTGCCACCAAAAATGTCAACACCCAATTGACCTTCAAAGTTTTCTCCCGTTTTTTCCCTTGTGTTCAGTAGCGTAGCCTACACCTAGCCTAGTCACTGTATTTCGTTATCTAAAGCTAGGGTACAAATCTCTAAAGTTCTTAACTTGTTCAATTACAACAAAGCTCTGTTTCTTGTATTTTCTTCTTCTTCGTTCATAACACACGCAGATAACACAACAATAGATCAACGACGACAAACGCTTGAATTCTACGACAGCAACGCAACTATTATTATCTAAACTCCACTGTTCTCTAAAACGTCTTCTACTCTCTCTCTCTACTATCAACGCCTTCCTCTACAACTTCTTACACTGTCTGGGCGTACACTCTTCCCCTGGCCGCTCTGTCCTTCTCTCTGCCTCTCTTCGTGTATCTGTCCGTCTGTCTGTCTGTCTCTCTCGCTCTCTCGCGCGCTTCGGCGACGGTCGGCCGAGCCGCGCTAAACTTTCCCGCCAGTCTGGCACCTGCAGGCCTAACTGTCTAGACGCTGACCTTGAGCTGGTCTAGTCGTACGCCTAAACATCAACTGACTAAATAGACTATACAAAATTAGCTCACAATTTCCATGTTGTTTTATGAATTTAGAGTACATGCCATCTTGATTACGACATGGTTCAGGTCCCATCTGCAGCCAATAACTGACCAAATCTTCATTTATAGTCCACAGAGCAGCATCTGTTTGTGGCACGTTTCCAACAGATTGATTCTCTTGTTTTAATGGTAGATCTATGGTATAAAATTATATATATATATATATATATATATATATTCGTTTAATCAGAAAACAGGTTGACAAGCCGCAACACAGGTACAAGATGAACAGAAAAAATAGTTATACACGAAAAATAAGAAAAATAAAATATAAAAAAAATGTTTGTACATTGCATTATTTATTAATTTTAAACTAATCGCTTATTTTTATCATTTGCTTTAAGCTATTGTAAAGTACTCTAGGTATGAAGTTTTTATCATCTTTAGTTGGCAATTCAAAGTTATGAGATCTCGGGCGCAGACCTTTTCAAGTTTGCGTTTTCTTTGCGTTTCTGCCAACCGGACTCAAATTTCTTCATTTTCTTTAGGCCTACTTATTTTATTTGTTTAAAAATTAAAATTAAAAAAAGAAATAAGCAGCTTAGCTACATAAACACTAAATAGTAGATAATAATATTACATGGAACATACACTGTGTCGTCTGTACCGTACGCATATCTATATTTTATTTGGTGATGGGGTCGATCCGCGCATAAATTGATTACGTCATACGTCATCATTACAGTACACAATTAATTAGTACGTCATCATTATAGTAGTAGTAGCCTGCTGTAGAAGGCCTGTTTTTATAATACCACCAAATTTTACATGCAATGCTTGTTTTAGAAATTAAACATTTTAAATAAGCCGGACTGTGACTTATATAAACAAATTCGATCGGATAATCGGATTTCTCAATGTTTTTTTAAATTGTTAATTACCCCCGAAAGAAGGCCTGGCGCAAATGCGCCAGTTGCGCCATAGTTAATCTGGCACTGTACAGGCCATCATAGCTCACCATAATCTCCAAATCTGAGTGTATATCTTTGGCCAAACAGATTCAAGCGCTAAAATCGGCACAGTAGGCGTTGAGTTCAGTCCCTTATTTTCTGTCTGAATTCGTGAGAGGAGTGTGGTCAAACGACATCTTCGAGGTCATCCTATGACTTGCCTCATCCGCTCAGATCTGGTCGCAAATTTCTCTCACAGAGGTTTCGCACGTGATCCAGTGGCGGCGCTAGGGGGAGGCTAGGGCTAAGCCCCCCCCCAAAAGGCCTTTTTCTAACATGTGAGAATGAAACCAAGCATTTCCATCATTCCATGATCAGCCCCCCCCCCCTAAAAACTGAAACCATATGCACAAGATTTCGACCAAGTGACTAAAAAAGGTCGTCAGAAATTTTGGCTGCTGAAAATGGAAAATTTCCTCCGCGGAAATTCAGCTCCCCAAAACTGAAATCCTGGCGCCGCCACTGATGTAATCGGTTCTTTTTGGCAGGCACAGAGTTTATTTACTGTACAAATGTTGCATTGTGGTGCGCTGTGGTGAAAATGGAAAATTTCGGTGCCTTGAAGCCTGGTTCGAATCCACCTCAAGTCGCCGCATATTGACGTACCATGAGCGAGTCCTTCACTCGCAATAATGCTATTCGGCGTGAAACTCGATTCAGTGTCAGCGTAGTCGGGACACGGGAGTGCCTCTAAGTATAAATCAAGTTGACGGGGAACTATAGATTAACAAGTGCTCATACATGCATGCACACATAGCCTACATAGGCCTACATACAACATGCATGCATAGGCCTACATACGTACATGCATACGTACATGCATACAAACATACATAGCCTATGTACATGCATAGGCCTACATGCGTTCATATATTATTATACATACCTAACCACAGTCAGTTTAACCTCAAAAGTAACAGCTGAATAAAATCATTCTCGTTTAATAATATAGTTAGTAGGCCTATTATGGTTAAAATTAAATGCATAAGAAGATTCTTTGAATGGGGCTTAATTAATTTGACCACGGTTCCATCACCTATAGTACAAGTTGTGCCCTCGGGCTCCCTTTCCCCCTGTGCATGTAGGACACAATTTAAAATATGCAGGAGATTCTCTCCCAGAAGGTGTTTGTATGTCTCTCGTGTCTATAGTTTTGCTCTCACAGAAGCGTCAACAATAATTTGAGGTAGACATCACGTGATCTTTACTTCATGCGTCACGTGATCGTCAGTCTTTCGCTCGAGCGAAGTTTTAGCTGAAGATCTTCGGTGTGCTTAAGCGCTTCCTTCAGCTGGCGATTAAGCGCTTTCTCCGACAGTTTCCACATGTGCAGCAGTTCCTCCTTCGTCAGATACTTCAGCGTCTTACTCAGATCCCTTCCACCGTTTCCAGGCCGTCTGCTCCCAGGTGCTTCCCCCGCCCTTGTCCCTGTCCTTCGCGGGACGTCCACTGTCCGTCGCCTGCTGAGGACGTCCTTGTCCCTGTCCGCTGTGTCCTGTTGACTGCGAACGGGCAGCGAGGCCTTTCGTTCGACCAGGTCGCGGTGGTGTCGACCAGATGTGAACTCGGAAGTGGTGATGGTAGTACCACTCCGACGGAAGTACGGTGCGATGTACCGACGATAGATGTCTCCGTTTGGGGATAGGACAACGGCGCCATTCGGAGGGGGCTGTCTGGCGGCAAGACACTTCACATCTGCAGTAGTCGCTGATCCACTATCCATGGACAGACGACGGTGATCCCTGGGTGCTTCGTCTCCGCGGGGATCGCATTCTCTCCTCTGCCTGCGAAGCCCTGGCGACCAGGACTGACTCGTGTAGCGTACCTTGGACAGAGCATGGTTGTCGCCGGTGAAGGGTAAGGCCACCTGGACCGCCGTCTGTCGGTCGGTGTCTGGTGGTGTGTCACCATCTTCGTCGATCGTCGAGTGGTGGTTGGTGCGACTCCAGAGCTGCTTCGGTCGCCGGGGAAGGCGTCCTCGGTCCCGTTCCAAGCGGTGCTGAAGTCGGGGAGGACCCTGGGAGGGTACGATCGCTGGAACGTCGTCGTCCGCGGTGGTAGATGCAGGGGTGGTTGGACTGGTAGGGGTGCTCTCACTGAGAGGGGACGTTGGACTGGAAGGGGTGGTTGGGCTGATAGGGGTCGTCGCGTTCGTTTGCGTCTGTGACTCGCATGGATCACCGGTGGATGATGGTTGGCCGTGCTGCAGAGAATCCGTGGAGAGGGCGCGAGCCAAACCTGACTTACGACCTGCTGCATTCTCGCTAGGCAACGTCTTCCTGGATTTCAACAAGTGAAATAAACATATAGACTTTTCGTTGAATGGATACTTGAATAGTGTACTTAGACTCTAGAATGGCCTTCAAATAAAAGCTAGGATCAGTGAGCTGAGTACGATCCAAGGCTAACTTTAAATGATTCTAATAGGCTATATATAGACTATATATAATAGGTAATATAAGCCTATATAGCTTGCATATCTTGTGAACCATTGAAATCCCTAATAGGTCTGGCGTGTGCGATGTTCGGTCGCCTTAGCAAGGTGTGGAAATCAAACGGCGCGTCGACAAGAACCAAGATGAGACTGTATGGAGCCCTGGTAGTGCCAGTACTGCTTTATAAATCGGAGTGCTGGTGCTTGCGCAAGGAGGATGAAAGGAGACTGCTGGTGGCCGAAATGAGCTGTCTGCGGGGAATACTGGACAGAAGTAGTATGGAAAGGATCAGAAATGAGAAGACCAGAGAGGAACTGGGAGCGGAGGAAACAATAGTGGAGAAGGTCAAGAAGAGAAGACTCTCGTGGTTTGGACATCTATCAAGGATGGACGACAGAAGACTACCAGCTGCGGCTCTGCACGGCTATGTGGAGGGAGGGAGAAGCAGAGGGCACCAGAGGAAAGCCTGGCTGGACAACATAAGAGAAGATCTAGAGGAAAGGTACATGGATATGAGGAATGCCATTATGCCATATGCCATGGATAGGCTATCATCAATGATCGATAGAGCAGTGTGGAGACGCCATGTAAAGGCCTCATCGTCGGCGCGGCCGGACGGACGGAGGAGAGCAATGGTGGTGGTGGTGGTGGTGGTGATGATGATGATGATGATGATGATGATGATGATGATGATGATGATGATGATGATGATGATGATGATGATGATGATGAATGAAATCTCTGTAAGTTACATAGTCAATATGCTTATAATTGCTATGCATTGCTACGTTTTATTCAGCTCTGTTGTGTATTTTGCTAAATTTATAGCAGGTCTTCAACGAGCCACGTGAGTGAAGTAACTAAGACATAATAACTAAGACATAATTATATAATTATATAATTATTTTTTCTTTAACCAGCAGCTGGTAAGACGCTCTCTAGTGCACATGTAATGTAATGATTACAATCTGGATAGGATAGTACATGTGTCGGTGTTTAAAATATGCCTTGATATCTGATGACCATTTTTTGTCTTTCCCTTCGGAATTCCAAGACACAGAATCACAGAAAGGTTTTTACTTATCACTGCATATGAACAAGACCTTCCGGTTTTGTGGGGAAGGGGGAGATCCTACGTATACATTTTTGGGTGGAATATTACCTATATGCATGTTAACAATATTTCCTGGGGGAAATGTCATTCCTGGGAAACTTCCCTCTACCCCACCACCAGAAACGCCTAGATCAGAGGTCTCAAACACGCGGCCCGCGGGCCGCATGCGGCCCGTGGACACGATTAATGCGGCCCGCGACAGCCATCTGGATTTTGGTCATTATAAGGAAAGAATTCGGTTAAAAACCGATGTTGCAGTTCTTTTGCGATTTGAACCACAGTTCAAACTAGTTTCTACTCATTTTGTTGTGCACATTGAATCTGCAGCAGCAAGTATTGAGTGGAAGTTGTAATAGTGGACCTTAGATGGATATTAGGCTATGCTGAACAGTAAGTAGCCTACGATAGGCTACAACGAAGTTGTTGTTATTCTGGAATTCCGCATATTTTTACCACAAGACAAATTCTAAAATCTGCGCCTGGCTGCAACACGCGTATTTACAGTGTTTTGGCAGTTACTGTAGGCCTACCTACACAATAATATTATGTGAGCAGTTTTTGTTCATTGATGACAAATTTTAAATTGCAATTTTAAGGGCACGCCTTACAGGTAGCCTGCAGGCGACTATTTGTAAGCTGTAAAGGCCTATATATACTCCGATTGGTCGCATCTCAGAAGATAAAACCAAACATTAATGCTCTCGTAGTTGAGAAACGTCAGACGAGTAGCGCTGATCCCACTTGTGCAATACCTCTGAGACTACAGTAGGCCTACCTTGGTATAGCCTACTCTTACTAAATGTGCTTTCGATGCACTTCATATCATTGTGACTATGGTATGTAGCACCGTATAGTTACACTGAAAATATAATATTGTGTAAATTTTACAGGATTATATCATTATCGCGTATGCTGTAATGATATACTCTAGGCTAATTACTATAGGCCTATAAATAGTTTCACTTGCATGACATATTTTTATGTTGCGGCCCGCCAACCATTGTAATTTACCAAATGTGGCCCACGTGATGACTTGAGTTTGAGACCACTGGCCTAGATTAAACACTGCACACGTGTGTTAGGTAGAAACAAATAATCTTATAGACCCTATAGTGTTGCTCAAAATGTAATTCACCATTTCAGTTGTTCGACGACGTTGAACAGATTCTTCCTATTTCTGGCAATTTTCTCTTGCTGAAAACGAAAGAACAGCAATAATATTATTACAGGCCTCAGATATTATTCCTCTGATGGCAATCAAGAGACGTGCTAATCTGCTACTAATTAACCGATCCTCTTATCCTCGAAAAACATTGCATCGAATCAGCGCTGATTATGGGATCATGGGATATTATAGGCTATCCATTGCAGTTGGATTCTAACGATGACCTTCGGAGAATAGTGTGTGTGGAATAGGTCATGACATCAATAGACAAAATAGATTGGAAACATCAACAGCACAATTATTGCGACGTCACTTCGGTTATGTTACAGATAGCCTACATTAATATAGAAGCTCATTCTGAGAATATATTAACTAGGCCTATTGTAATGTCACTTTGATTATGATACAAATCTACTATCATAGAGGTTTATTTGAGAATATACGAACTAGACCTATTGTGACGTCACTTCGATTATGATACAAATCATGGTAGTTCATTTGGACAATATATGAACTATATATGGGCCTTTTGTGACGTCACTTCGATTATGATAAAAATTTATTATCGTAGAAGTTTATTTTGAGAATATAATGAACGAGGCCTATTGCGACATCACTTCGATTATGATACAAATTTAATATCATAGAAGTTAATTTTGAGAATATCTGAACTAGGCCTATTGTGACGTCACTTCGTTTATGATACAGATCTAATAATTATAATAGAAGTTCATTTTGGAAATATAAAACTAGGCCCATTGTGACGTCACGTCGATTATGATACGCATGAGCTAATTATAGGCCTAGATGCTAATTCTGAAATATAAAAAGAGGCATATTTTGACGTCACTTCAATTATGATACAAATCTACTATTACAGAATGTCCTTTTGAGAATACAGACTAGGCTCATTGTGACGTCACATCGATTATAATGTAGATCTACAAATATAGATTCGAAGTTCATTTTGAGAATATATACAGGTTAAACTAGGCCTCTAATCTTATTGTGACGTCACTTCGATTACGATACAAACCAACTATTATACAGGTTCATGTCGAGAATATAAACAAGGCCTAATAATGAAATAGAAAATAGGACAAAACTGGAAGAATTACGTCTACTTTATATCTCATAATTATTGGCTTCTTCACGGGTTGGAGTATCCCATCCATCTCTAAATAGACTGTGTTGTAGGCGAAAGGAGATTGAAGCGTATACTGCAGACAGTGCAGAGTCGATTATCGCGATCGAAATATTGGTGTGTGTGTGTGTGTGTGTGTGTGTGTGTGTGTGTGTGTGTGTGTGTGTGCGTGTGTGTGTGTGTGTGTGTGTGTGTGTGTGTGTGTAGTCGAATGGCGATTGGAATTCTTTATTCTCAGTCTTCCGGAGATTTATTATCGGGCGCTATAGCAAGTGTCAACTCTCTGGGTTCCAACTCATCATCCGTAGTTGATCCATCGATCGAAAAATAGTCTCAGCAGCTCGTGTTGGGTCTGTTCGGTTGCCGGTTGTGTATAGCCTAGGACTATAAGTCTACTGTGATTTGTTGCATTTAGCCTAAACAGTGAGTGAATCTGTCTTTTTCTGTGGATGACATGTTTGACTCCATTCTCATTTGTGTAGGCGACGATTGGTTATCTGTCCATGTCTTTCTAAGCCTTTGTCTGAATCCATATAGGCTATATATAATATTATTTATATATGTCTATATAATATTATATATTTATATATACTATTATTTATATATACATGCATATAATATTATTTATATATACATGTATACTTTTGTATAGGCCTATGTATAAATTTCCTATGTATAAATTTTGTCCGTCTTCTCATTCAATTTGCTCCAATGCTTGTGATGTGTGTCGCTCTCTCTCTCTCGATGTGTGCCTACGTCCGCTTCTCTATACCTCTGCCTCCTTCTCCGTCTCTGCCCTGCATTCATAAGTCCGCCAATCACGTAGCAGTCATCACTACGTCATCGGGCGTCACCATGGTAACGCCAGCAGACAGGCAATATTCTCGTTAAGCGCGTACAAGACATTGGCGGGCCTTGCCGTTCTGATTTATCCAGAGGTGATGTCCCTTTGGGGGAAGGAACGGCGGGCCCTAGGGGTCGCCCAACAGACGACCCAGGCTGTGTTCGCCATGACGCGAATTTGATCATTTTGATTAATCGTCACAGGGGTTAACCAGATTAACGGTTCTCTCCCTTGGCGTGCATTTCATTTCCCGTAGCTCAGTGGTGAGAGCGCTGGTCGTTAAACTGAGAGTCATCCGCGCAACCCGGGTTCAAGCCTCGCTCAGGGCATTAATTTATTAAAGTTTCTGTTAGCTGCCGCTGGCGCTTTGCTGATGTGTTGCTTGACTCGGGTTCTGCTAAAAATAAAGATAGCCCCTCCCACTCCTGGTTTGGCCGAATCAGGAGCGTTCCAGTACTTAGGCCATTAGTGTTAAGTTACCGAACCTGTTGTAGCCGAACTGCGTGTCGTGCGAAGCAGGCCGTATTTCGTATAACTTGTACATGTAATCGTTCTGCGGTTTGTCAGATTGAATGTCAATAAACGAAGATTATTATTATTATGAAGCCGACGCTTAACGGTTTTCTACAGCGAACATGAATTTGTCCGCTGTGTAAAGGCAAATGAAATATTCTGTTGCTCAATATCCTGGTTGTGATTATGCGCAGCTATAGGCGACCGGCGGCATATGTGAACGTTAACCCTCGATCTGGTGGTCAACTCCGCTGATTGTAGCCGTGCCAACCAGGATGCTCTGTCTTTAGCGTTCCTTCATGCTTCCTTCAATGTTGAATGAAGGCCTTTCTAAATTTCAAGGTTAATTGTCCCTGGTTCCAGTCTAAGAATGGGTGCGTTGTTGTGTCAATTCTTTCGGACTCATTGTTGTCTGCAGGACTTTATGAATGCCATTTTGAATGGTCATCGTCTGCTAAAGTTCCAAAACACTCGCATTGCCGTTTCTGTATAGATCATAGGAATATTTTAACGAACGTTGCAACTTGTTGGAGTTCAATAAGCCCCCACCCCCACCCCGATCAGTCATCATCATGAAATCACGCAAACACAAGTGCGAAGTAGCCTACTTTATGCTAACCTATAAGCCTAGGCCTACATCCTGCGACTTATTAAACTCCATCAACGCTCATTCAAATATTGTCCATGTATAGAGAAACGGCAATACGAGGGTTTTGGAACTCTATCTTCATGAATTTGATGACGCTATTGCTATTTTAGGCCTATTCGTATCATTGTCACTATAGGCCTATTTCGCTACTATTGCCGATAATTAAGAATATCGTTTTGATTATACGTTTCGCTGTCGACATGGTCTGTAGAGCATCTTTAACCTTGATGCAATAAGATAATGCACTCACGCTGTAGGTACCGTTTATATAATTAATAATTATACATCCCAATGGTTTAAACCGCAGTTGTTGAATCGTATGGCGCCAAAAGTGGGTAAGAAATAGGAGGGACTAGCCTGAACGATGTTGGAAATGTCAGTAAGAAAGAATAGATACATGTAGATTCTAAAATGAACGAATCGAACCTTTCGGACGCTTTTCTGAAAGAGTTTCGTGAAGTCTCGATTCTTCATGACTTCAATCATTTCTCTGGCAGAATGATGAGGCGAAACCAACTGCTCGCTTGTAATTATGCGATGCAATCTCTGTACAGAATAACAAGACATGATATCGTATGCGCGACGCACAGCCTGTGACCATTTAACTTTAATGTAGCCTACACTGACGTAGATATTATATGTAACTGTAGTTGGACACGTCTACCATGTACAAGAATAGAGTACTTAATGCACAGCGTATACGCTATTTTAAATAACTCATAAGAACTCTGCACCTATGACTGATAGTTCTAGACACGTTCTAGGCCCTATGTTTTAAGACAGTCAGCAAATATAATATTATGTTGTTGGACAAAGTCAATGGGAGCAATATGTAAGTGCAGTGTACGCCGTTAGAGCCAACACAGTACAGAGGAATCCCATTAGTAGGTTTGAGTTAGATTCCAAACACAGTGCAGAGAGACAGAGAGAGACATACACACAGACATACAGACAAACATATGTACCCATAGAGAGAAAAGCAGGAGCGGAGTATTTGAAAACCCTTTGTTGATGTGGGATGTTTTCACCGATGTTAATATCAAGGTAGCCTATATACAACAAGCGTGGTTGATGTGTACATGTAAATGTAGCCTATATGGACCTGAGGGAGAAAAGTTACAGCTTCTATTGCCTTTCTTCTATTGTCATTATAGTCGGACTCTTCTTCTGCTCTTTCCTCTTCTATCTAGTTTTCTTTTTATTCGCCTCTTCCGCACTTATCGCCGTCTATAGGACATCAGTCCTTTGGTTGCTAAATCCTCGATATATGCTATTGCTACACCCCTTAATACTATAATTAATGCCTCCTTCTCTACTGGCTTAGTTCCAACTGAACTTAAATCTGCTAAAATTTCTCCTATCTTTAAAAATGGTGATAAGAAGCTGATTAGCAACTATCGTCCAATTTCTGTACTTTCTTTCTTTTCTAAAATATTTGAAAAACTTATGTCTAACAGGGTAATCGATTACCTTAATAAATTTAAACTCTTATCTTCTACCCAGTATGGCTTTCAACGCAACCTCTCTACTTATATGGCCTTGCTTGACCTGCAATGTAATATTATTGATTCTATGGATGAAAAAAAAACCTCTTTGGGAATCTTTTTTGATCTCTCAAAGGCGTTCGATACGGTAGATCATAAAATATTGGTAAAAAAACTTGAATACTACGGGTTTCGTGGGATTAGTAATGATTGGTTTTTGGATTATCTAAGTGATAGAACCCAACATGTTTGCTTTAATGGACATAAATCACTGGCATTGAATGTTTTATGTGGTGTTCCCCAGGGGTCAATTCTGGGACCGCTTCTTTTTCTATTATATATTAATGATTTATCTATGTCCTCTACTATATTCAAATTTATTTTATTTGCTGATGATACTAATGTTTTCCTTTCACACCACTCTCTTGATTGCCTATTTAATATTGCAAATAATGAACTCAATTTAATAGGTGAATGGTTCAAAACCAATAGATTATCCCTTAACCTCGACAAAACTAATTTTATGTTATTTAATATAAAAAATAAATATGTCTTAGATATGAATAAATCTCTTTTAATTAACAATATTCCAATCGCCCAAACGAAGTCTACTAAATTTCTGGGTGTCATTATAGATGAGCATCTTACTTGGTGTGATCATATTTCAACCATTTCTAAAAAAATTGCCAAAAATATTGGGGTCTTACTTAGAATTAAACACTGCATCCCCAATAAAATCCTTATTGATCTCTACTATTCACTCATTTACCCTTATTTGTCCTATTGTAATATTTCCTGGGGTTCCAATTATTCCTCTCGACTCAAACCTCTGATCACTCTACACAAACGGGCTGTAAGAATTATCTGTGGTGTACACTGGAGGACCTCTACTGCCCCCCTGTATTTAAACCATATGTTACTTTCTCTCCCGAACATAAATAAATTCCAAATTGGCCTGTTTATGTTTCGCTTTCATCATAATTTATTGCCAAATTCCTTCTCAAGATACTTCACTGTTGGCTCCAAAATTCATAACCATGCCACCAGATATGCTAAATGTTACCGTAGTGAGTATGCGCGCTTAAAAATCAAACAATTATCTATTAAATATCTGGGTCCTAAATTATGGAATGAACTCCCGGCCTACTTACTCTCTTCTCAATCCATTGGCCTTTTTAAAAAAAACTTTAAAAAATATCTTATTGTTAATTAATGGTTCTTGTTTTACCATGTTATATATGTCACCACTTTGATCTTCCTAGTCTGATCATCATAGCTTGGCATTTCCAATTTATATACCACTTATACTCCCACTCTATATTTTATGCTGTGTCCCTATTGCATCACTTCCTCATCTCTGTCTTTGATGAAAGTCCTACTTTGAATTAATTACTATTTGTCTTCTTCTCTTTCTGTCTCTTTCTGAACATTTCTTTTCTTTATTTTGCTTAATAATAATTTTCATCCTCAGCTGTCATGATAATTTTCTTTCTTTTTTCCTGTTAGTGGGTGCCTAGGCTAGCGGGGTCATTCCCTTTCTAGGTCTCCCTTTCACAGGGATCATTTAATTCTATAACTGCTGATACTTTGTTTATAACTTACTTTGTGTTTACTCTTTTCTCTCGTCAGTGCGTTTTATTGTCAATTGTTTTTTCTCATGCATTGATCTCTATGAATAAACGGATTTGATTTGATTTGATTTGATTTGATGAGCATCCAAGTCGCAGCACAAGATGGCATTCATCTACATGACTTAGCAAAACAAAGCCCTAACATTACATCCTGAGGCTCCTGAGTTTCTTTTATGAGTTCCGCGGCTCTGTCCAGGGAACCATTACTGTCGTCTGTGGTTTATGCTTAGGCCTATGTGTCTCGTGAAAACTGATTTAGTAGTCGCATAAAGTGGCTACATAAGTTTCTGATTGCATGATGTCTGATCAGCGTCATCACAAACCTATAAGATGGCGTTTTGCCGAAAAGTCATTTTAACATGGGGTAATGATCATAAAAGCAATGTTTCTAGTTGTGCTTTAACCCTCGGTCAAAGCAGGTTTAAAACAAATAATTATTGGAATTGCACTGCGCCTTTTCCCTTCTCATCCTCCATTGTAGATTAGCCTACTTACAATCGGATGACAGTGACCTTTTAAAAAGTATTTTTAACTGCACAGAAGTGCTTCTATAACTGCACAGATCCAATTAAAAGTGCACATTTTTTGCATAGAACTGCACACTTAGAAAAGTCATCGTTGAAAATTGTGAAAATTCAAAGCGATTACTGCTGCTTAGCTTGTTATACTTCTTCCAATGAAACTCAAGGGTGTTGTGTTTCGTAAGCTTATACATAGGCATCGCCATCTTGCAATTGAAGTCCACTGTCCTTATGACAGATGGCCGGTTCTTTCTTCTTCTATTGATGTTTTAAGTGCTGAGAGACTTTATCTGCATCAGCTGCAACGTCTTTTTTGATCGAGCCATACAACCTACAGTCGACGCTATAAATAGCACGGACTATACAGACGTTCGTATAAATCTATAAATAGCATGCACACACTTCTGATCCGCAGCGAATAAATAGATCGATCAACACTGTTCCTTTGCTCACTCTGCAATCCAGCTGCCATCACACAATCATCTCTGCAGACGTTGGCTACGCTGGCTCCCTGTCTGAGTAGCCGACCTAGTTCCATCTCTGACGTTGTCTACGCTGGTGCCTTGATTAACAGCCGACCTCGCTCCATCTTTGGCGCGTACGCTGGTTCCATGTCTAGCAGCTGACCTCGTTCTAAACTCAGAATTTTTCTCCGCGTATACGTAGCAGCATATCCATGTCGGCGCGCATTAATTTTGTCCAGTTTAACGAGTTGCGCTTATGTCGGCGCGCTTTTGTCGACGCCCTTTTGTCCTGCGCGCTTTTGACGGGACACCCATTGATGCGCAAAATGAAAACTTACGAAAACTCCGCCACTGATTGCACGCTGCCAGTGCCAGTCCCAAGCCTGGATAAAGGAGGAGGGCGACACTGATTAATTACCTTTGATGGCAGTGTCATTAAACAGTAAAATTAAAACTGACGAACTAGACACTAACGATGAAAACGCGCCGTACATATATTTTCAAAAATAGTCCCATGCATCGCGCAAGAATAATTATGTGCTTCGGCTGTGATTTGTGTCTGTGAGTAATGAGACCAGGAAGCGCTCAGTCTTAACACAACCATAATGAACGAGAAAAGTTGATCGAAGTTTAAATGGATCTTGTCTGTATACGTGATGAAAGCCTTCCCTTCTATGACCTGCGTATTTTATCGCCTGAAGCATTAATTCGTGGGGCATATTGATGAATGGACGAACAAATTGATGGATGGATAAACTGATTACGAAGACGATTCCATGGCTTCTTGTAATGAGCTGATGTCGTAAGTTGCTAGGCAACGGAGCCATAAAGTTGGACCAGCCACATCAAAGCTGTTACGCAGCGAGGATAACGTTTACGCCGGCGAGATGCTATGCCCAGGAGAATAAATGGACCACACTGAGATCGGGTCGATCATTGCTTGATATGATACACGCCACTGGTAACACTTGCTACAGCCGTTGCTGGCTGCCAGATTTGTCTCTTTTTAGGCTTAGCCTACTTACTTGTCGTGTTTTACTATGCATGTAAATCAGATTTCGGGTTGGTAGCTGGTACAATAAAGAAACTACTTACTTACGTACTTTGATTTAGTACACAACTGTATATACAACACCCACACATCCCACGCATTTTATACAGACGTGAAGAAAAATCATCCCCTTGATCTTCTAATGCCTAACTAACACTGATGACCATTACATAAGACGACTTTTTCAAAACTTTTCTATATTATTTTCTATCTCTTCATGTACCCATGTGCGGTGTGTCACTTGGTTTTACCATTAAACGAATATCTATATATACTGGATGTACGGTTAAGACATTAAATTTTTTGTCTGATTCCCGACACTATAATTATTAGAAATCTTGGACTCGTGCAAACGAGGGGGATTCAGGTTGTTAACTGCCAGAAGAATCAATGGACCGGTCCACTGATGCCTCGCAGTTCTACTGAGAATCTCATCAGCCACGGAACGGGTGGTAGAAGGAGGAGAGTCTTCTATCATCTTCGAGGGACTGCCTCTCATTCGAAGAACTACAAACACGGTGCCTACTATAATATCAGCTCTGGATGGGAATCCTTATGTTTGGCTCTACGGGTTTGAGGGAGTTCGCCAGTGATGACTCTTCTGGTCATTCGAGCACTAATACTATTCGCTCATCGGCATATTCAACGAGTGGTTTACGGGTTCAACTACCCCGAAATGACCAATTTCCCAATATCTTTAAGGCTAATCGTGTGTAATTTATCACCATGTCCACTTGAAAAATTCCCGAAATGGAAACCCCTCCGAAATCCTATTTTTTCCAGGCTGCGCCCCTGTATTCGCTCAATATTTCATTTTCTCTTCTGAGTGGCTTTAACATCATATAAAATGAATGGCGCAGACAAGACTTTTGAGCTTCAGATACTATTTTGGCTTCGCGATATAGCTTATAAACTGCTCATCGCAAGATATTTCTGAAACTCAACCAAAACGATGCTAACGTTCTTCCTCGAGGGCTATTCACGGAAGTATCTCCTTAGAAATCAGAACACATGTCGAATAATGTACGAGCGACCAGCCATATCGGCCGACATCTTGTTTTCTATTCTTTTCCAGAAACAGAAACAGCCGCGTATTATAGTAAAAGCCGCTGAATTGTTTTCCAAACGTGTCTTTATCAGCAGCCATCCGCGCCCCTAGCGGCAGACGATTCGTTCTCACTCTGCGTCGAAATAGCTCATTTAGACGCACACGTAGGCCTATACTCACGCTGAAGCAGACACACAATAACGAACACGCACACATACACGCACACATACACACACAAACACTGGTGGGACTTTTCGGCTCATCAAGTCTCTTCACGTCTCGAAAGAAAGCCGGAGAAAATGCGTTATTCTGCCGCAGACGAGAGGAGACGTTTTGCTGCGCGAACGAGATATCTCGCGCGCTTCTCGATTGCTCGACGTGTTATTCTGGCAAATGCGCAGCCAAACGAGATGTCATTGCAATGATGCCTTCGCCCGTAATATATATTTATGTGACCACACATGTATGTATATATATATATTAGGTATACATACGTAGATGTATATAGCGTTTGTGTTCCTTTGGGATCGATTCAGAATCTAATGGTCCTGAGTCGCCTCTGACAAGATAATCGCCTTAGCATATAGAAGCATGCAGCGGGGTGTGATATAGTGTGATATATACAATATAGTTGTACAATATTATCGTATAAAGCAGCTTTCGTTAGGCTATAACAATCATGGAACACATGGTCGCATCTTTAAGATATCATACACTACACAACCAAGTTATGATGTCAAACGCACGTCCATTTTCTATAGTTGACTTATTGACAAAATAAACAAATGTAGGGACCGCGTTAATTAACTCAGGCTACAGACAATTTCATGATAACTATGGAGACAACTTGTACCTGACTCCAGAACATCATCGAAGGACTTTTCCAGAAGCTTTTCGTCGGTTTCCGTCTCCAGTACGGTACCATCCACTTGAAGGTGGCGTGTTCGAGGAACATGAGGACGAGGCAGGCGACAATCCCGACGACGAGCAGCAGATAGAGACCGGCATGTTGGTCGAAGTTCATGGACGCTGCCTCGCCCTGGAGCTGCCCGTCGTTCGACTGGTCGCTGCATTTACTCCGACGGAAATACATATCGCGCAGGTCGTCCATGAATCCACTTTCGTGGTACTCCAACACCTTCTTCGTCACCATCTCCTGCAGCGGAGGATAAAAGAAGGGTCATTGACGACTTTGGCCAATGTCTGTATGCACACTTGTTATATCGCCTCTTCCAGCCCTCAACCACTTCTCAGAGGCGCTCCCGACCACAGCGCGGACGCTGCATCGGAGTTTCACGCCGAAGCGCTGAGCAATTGCGAGTGAAGGACTTGCCCAAGGTCCCTACGCGGCGACTTGAGGCGGATTCGAACCTCGAACCTTCGGGCTTCAAGGTAACGACGCCACCACTACACCACCGCGCCTCAATGCCGTAGTAAGGGGGTGTTTGAACATCACCGGAAACTAAATTATGCTACCATGAATAAATTGCATTTACTAGCACAATCATGATGTAAGGACTAACTTAAGTGCTTTCATTTTGAAGCTCTTCTGTCTATACGACATTTTACAACAGATTAAAATTTAATCATCCCCCAAATCCCTTAGGCCGTTGATTCGGTTGCGCGTCGGCTTGCTCAAGGTCGAGTGAACACCTCGATGTCTGTTCCCAAGCTCTTCTCAAATCTCAATGGCAGGCTGCAGTTGTCTCCCCATCTTGCTGATAACAGCTTGCAGCACTACTTGGGCGGCTGGGGCAAGAACCGCATATCCTAGAAGAATCATCTTGCCGTAAAGTTTTTCAAATAGCAATACAAATGTACGTTACGTTGACATTCTTATTTACCTTGAGCCATGAATTCTTTGGGAGTCCGATGGCGTAAGAGTCCTCACCGAATCCTCGTCCAACCAACTGCAGCTGACACTTCGAGTCGAGGTTCGTTCTCGCGTACTCCAGGATCGGCGTATCGTCCAGGTAGGCATCGATCTTGTGATTCCTGGTCGACGATTTCAATTGAAAAGCATTTCTTCAGAATATCAAATCAAGTGTTCCGACGATTAGGTTTTTAGTAGAACAACAGGGTCAGCGTAGAAGCGTATTAAAATAAACCGAACTATTAAAATTACTTGGACTATAATAGTGAACGCTAAAGGTGCATGCTATAGTGGTTTGTGAGCACGATGCATAAAAAAAGAATACGAGTAAGGTGGCTTGAACTTAACGAGTGTAATTAACTTATTGTGTGACACATAAATAAGAGGTATCAGTTCATCTCAAAGGAAAAAATATAACATAAGACAATGATAAGACTTGTGATAAATTGATAATGACGTATGGATTAGATGCCTAGACGTTGATGGGATGAGGGAAAGTGTCACAGGGGATAAAAAAAATGAGAATGCTGCCGTGGATAGTTGGAGTCTCGTTGAAGGATAAGAAAACGAGCAAGGTTATCATGAGATAGATGCTGGGAGTAGTACGTATCACTGACTAAATACGAGAGACCAGGTTGAGATGATGATATGGTCAAGGGCGGATACAGAAATTTTCTGGGGGGGAGGGTGCCAAATTTTCGCTCTTAGGGCAGCGAAAAAATTTCGTTTTGGTCGCTGAAAAATCAAATCTGATGACTTTTTTAGTCTTTTGTCTCCAACTCCCAAGAAAAAGCTACAATTTTATCCGCCAAAAAGGTTGATGACCTTTTTTAGTCGCACGGGCCTCGTGTGCGGATTTCGTGGGTGTGGCGTGGATGTGGGGAGGGCGCACGCTCATGGGGGGGGCCGCGTCAACTTTCCGAGCCAGAATAGCTGGTCAAAAATAAAGAAATTTCTAAATGGGGGGCCATGGCCGGATTGGCCCCCTGGATCCGCCCCTGGATATGGTCATGGGATGAGAAGAGAGGACAAAACTGCTTGAAAAGAGTTACTGTGAGAGCAGAAGTCACCGAACGTCGCAGTTGATGGACAACCGAAGAAGAAGAGATTGTGAGACTTGATACAACAAGACCTGAAGTCTCTCATATCGAAGAAACTGACAGAAACAAGTGGAGCTTCACACTTAAAGCCCGACCGATGGATCTGTTGCTTAAGCGCTGCTGCTGCTGCCGCTCTAAGCAACTCTAAGCAGCGGCTGAGTACATCAATCGGTTCGTTGACAGCCACTTAATCAGCGTTTCGTTGAAAGGGCAAAGGTCAGCCAGGTCACGATAAACAGCCACGCAGCCGGTGACACGAAACGGAGTATCCCACCTGAAAGCTATCCGGGGGATGAATTAATCTATCCCCAGGATGGAATTAACCGGTCTATACTATCCGGGGGGATAAACCATTCTATCCCCTTTTTTGAAAAATGCGCATAATAAAAAAATATGCTGTAATCAAAATTTAAAGTGACTCTAATTGTTTTAAGTGTCCTAAGCAATGCTCAGACAAAGGCAACTCGAATTTATTTAGTGACTCTGAGTGTTCTTAAGTGTTTTAAATGTTTTAAGTGCTCTAAAAACAGGGCAAAACAAATTATCTAGTAGGAATAAACATACCAGTTAGTGTCATTGTTCAAAACAAAGCAGATGAAAATTAATTTGCAAAAAAATACACGCGGAAGAGGTTTTTCTATTTTTTTTAATTTGGGGGATACAATTAATACGGGTGATACTCTATTTCGTGACACCGGCACCTGCTGAGCGGAACGGGCGACATTGAAATAGTGTTGGTAGGTGTATATAATAATAGTACATGTACTGATTTAGCAAAATGTCGACTTAGTTCTTTTTGTGTCAAATGGCAGAGAAGCTAGAGATCATCAATTTTAATGAGGTCATTAACCGCTGGTTCCCTGTACTGGACAATTCTTCGACTGTCTTCGTCGCATAAAAGTATAGGCCTAAACATTATTTTTTCCTGCTGATCACGACACGCACACGTGGTACAGCGTCACTGTGACTTCACTTTTATCAAGCTCCCCAACCGCCCGGTCCCCATCCCACCCCACCCCACTACAGCACTCCACTTCACCCAACCCCCACCCACCCCACACGCCCCACTCCACCCCACCACCACCCACTCAACTCCACCCCACCCACCCGCCGCCCCACCCCCACCCCAACTCCACCTCAACCCACCCTACCAACCCCACTCCATTCCCACCCCACCACCCTATCACACTCCACACCCCCGCCAACCCCAGCCCACCCCACCCAACCCACTCCACCCCCGCCTACCCCATCTCACCCCACCCCACCCCATTCCCACCTCAACCCTATTCCACCCCACCCCAACCCACCCCACGCCGACAGAGTAGCTTAGATTTACTGACGTTTTTAACATTAATTTTAATTTTGTTATTTACAGTGGTAATTAAAGAGAGTTGTTTTTCCGTTTACAGTATATTAATAGCTCACTCTTTTTTGCACGAGTCGACTAATATTGAAGCGTTTTCAAAGACATTCTTTAAGCTAATGAAAACTGCCAAGAACTATTACTGACGCTTGATGGGCCTTCTGTGTTTCACTAGGATTTCCCGATTTTAATTTCGATTAGTTTCTGCTATATGAGCTTTATATTCTTAATTATAGATGAATTGACTGTGTTTTCGGTGTTTCTAATTTTCTCCATCATTTCATTTGTGTTATAACGGTTCATACATATAGTCTATGACTAATAAATATCCTGGTTGCCTCGCAGGATTTTCTGTGCATCTCCTGCTTATAGAAGCTTCAGAACGAAGCTCAGAGATAATTTGTCTATTAAAATCCGCCAGATTTCTACGGCTTTCGATGATCTACGGCATATTGAGACCACAGCAAATTCCAATCAGATTACTGCTTACAACATAGGAGATTTGTCATTGTAATAATCTAATAAGAAACGAAGCACATCAGGGACGTCATTTCAGTTTTTGTCAGGGGGGGGCAAAAAAAATTTTGCTGGTCAAAATTCCACAATCTTCTTAAGTTCTGTATTGGACCAACATTTGCAAAACTACAGTTAAATGAGATGTTTTATTCTTGCTCTTATTTATTTCTTACTATATTTTATTCAGTGATGGATATATTTTAAATGCCAATACAAGCCTACTTTAAATAGACTAAGTGCTTTGCACTTGTTAATTATATACCATGATATTATTTACCATTATATGATTATAATAGTGCCATTATTCATTATGATAGCCTATATGATACCATCATATTGAAAGCGTATGATTTAATGTTAATATTTGCACAAACACTTTTGTACAACTAAATTATACTAAAGTGACAGAAATGACTTTCTCCCACAGAAATATTTGACAAAATGCAATAATATTAATTATTGGAGGCCTAGTGCATGAGGTTAATGACAATGGCCTTTGTTCCTGTTTACATTATTGTATTACATAGAATTGTATTGCATGGACTCTTATTATCTACCATGATATTAGTTAATATTATATAATTATAATTATATTATTTTCTATGGTAATATATGGCATTGTCATAAAATAGAGTATAATTGTACCATTGCACTGTGAAAATTCAAACAAATTTCTTGCAGGCAAGGGCACATCCCCTCCCAAGGAGAAATCCAGATTAAGCCCTGCTTTAAGTTGTCATTAATAACAATTCACAAAGCAATATGCATGCTGCATGCACTAGGCTTCCAATAATTATTATTATTGGACTAATTATTATTATTAACTATGGGGATTATTCAAGTGGTGGTCAATGGCTTGTTGGTCCGTGGGTTGTTCAAGCCAACACACTGATATCAGATATTTGGATTTGTCTGAAAACGTAATTTGAAAGTATCATGGGTGATTATCTCAACCTGGAAAAGATAATACTCAAAGAAATGATTAATATCCAAGACTTCATGTATAAGAAGCAAATCTGTCCAACCATTGCACTATAAATCCAATCAGTTTATGTAAATTTCAGTTCAATTAGATGTCACATAATATTAGGCCTACCGTGTGCTTTAGCCTTTATGGTAGATCATCGGTTTTGGGCTGAACTTTCATGTCCTTTGGTCCGCTTTTATCAAGGTTCTTCCAATACACAGGTTGGCCCGCTGGCTTAGGCAGCTGGCTCATTAACTCGGGGTGGGGTGATTCTGACGTCACCGTGTGGATAAATTAATTCTAAGAACCTTGGTGGACCCTGGTGTTGGTAGGCTGAGGAAAGACGAAACCGCTCCAGCTCTCGGTCAGACGGGATGGGGTGCATATGGGCCTAATGCTTGTAAGGCTGGAGGGGATAATCTTGCCTGCCTGGCTGCCTCATGTAACTGGTGGCGGCTTGAACTGTGTGGCGGCTTGAACTGTGTGGCTTACATGCAGGACACACACATCTGGTGACCCTACTGACCTGGGACAAGGTCTTCCCTATTTCTAGCGGGAACGAGCTGCACGGCTTTTGAGTATCGGCCAGAGTTAATTCCCTTAGCAGACAATACACAAAGGCCGATATATGGGGCCTTGTATGCTGTGTGTGTGTGCAGATCGAAGCTGCCCTCACATACAAAATTACACAGGCCGTGAAGACACAGGCATTTTGGTATTTTGAACAACGTGTGGTGTTGCAAAAATATGTCACATGTAAGGACAATCGGTGAAATTCAGGGGGGGCAAATGCCCCCCCCCCTGCCCCCCCCAAATGACGTCCCTGAAGCACATCTAAAGCTCAGAACATCAGTCGCTGCATGGTTGCAACTATATAATAGCAAAGCGGAGTCGCTGTCCAATAAAATTGTTCTCACCGCTTTCCGATATAAAGAACAAATCTCTGTCTGGAAAATTCGCTTCCAAGATTTTAATTCGAGCGTATAGTATGAATAATTAATGGTAATAATAGATATTCGTTTTATTGACAAAATAACCGATCGACATAACGCTACAGTTAACAAGCACAAAGGAGCAGCGGATAAAGCCTAGTAAATGTTTTTATACAGCATCCGTGTTATGAAGCTTTTATTGTTTTTATTGGTTAGTTCGAATGGATGTAGCCTAGGGCGTAGATTGTATTTTCCAGGGAGTCTATCGGAGAAAAATTTGCGAAGAACATGATTGTCGTCTATAATAATAGCTGCAAAGAGTGCAGCATCAGCAGATTCAGCCATAATGGCTGCTTTGGGGGAGTCGGATGGAAGGAATCCAGCTCGTCTAACACGTCCTAAGAACCTTTCGATGCGGTCGACCTCACCAGCGCTCAGAAGTCCCCACCAGGCGGGAGAGGCGTACAGCAGACGTGCAACTGTGGTCGCTCGAGTAATGACGTGCAAGGCCGGTCCTGGCATGCCGTGAGCTCGCAGCATGCGCAAAGCGTAAATTGAAGAGGCACACGAGCTTAGAGTATTATCAACATGCTCCGAGACAGTTAGATGTTCACCAATTACTGTACGCGGTGCAGTGCGTCTGCTATTCGAAGACTTGTATTTCAAAACCCCGAAGGGTCCTTTTAAGTTTAGTCCACGACGCTTTTTCGCTCGCGTCTGTGGACGGTCACTTTATCGATGGAAAGCTGAAAGGTCCTAGAGGTAAAAGAACCGCTTAGCTAGCGTCAGAACTCGTGCTTCTCCGACCGAATGCGTTAAAGCTGATCTAAGCCGTCGCCCGGATGACAGATTCTCACATACCAATCACGACTACCGCAATCTGTAAAATAGCGCTTAAGGCCTATAGTATAAATTTAGACTTGATATAAAATTTATATAGCGCCGCGTGCCACGTTCTCAGTAGCGCTGAGACTCAACGGGCATGAATAAACCCTAATGCCAATCGTATCGTAATCTAGAAATTTCTGCAGCGTCCAACGCGCGGGAACCAGCTTCATTCACATGCATTTAGTCAAAACATAATCTGTAGACGGGTAGGGTGAAATCGGTTCCAGGTGGAGATCCAAAGAGGTCAGGCAGACAAACAGACAGACAGACAGACATACAGACAGACAGACAGACATGCGATAGGGTTTGTGGGGTGCGGTGGTGTAGTGTTCGTTTGCCTTGCAGCCGGAGGGTTGCAGGTTCGAATCCATCTCAAGTCGCCGCGTATACGAACCTTGGGCAAGTCTGTCACTCACAATTGCTCAGCGCTTTGGCGTGAAACTCCGATGCAGTGTCCGCGCTGTATTCGGGAGCGCCTCTGAGTAGATAGAGCTTGAAGGGGCGCTATAACAAGTGCGCATACGTACAAACAAACAATCAGTGAGATATAATTGTGAATGATGTTTAGAGCTCAATTGTTGAGAGATGTGATGGGAAGAAGAAAAATTGACTGGGATGGAATTATTGTGCAAAAGCAGTTTTTCAGTTTGAATGGTCGACCTGAGGAGAGATAACAAAGAGGCGAAGATCTGGTGACATCGATATGATATCTATGCATTCATACAGGAGCGGATCCAGGGGGTGGGGCAAATCCGACCATGCCTCCCCATTGGGAAACCCCATAGAACGTCGCCCCCATTTGTTTCAATGGTGTACTTTCCAAACCATTCGGCAAAATGACTAAAAAAGGGTGATCATTTTTTTCGGGATAGAGATCAACAAAATGTTCTCTAAATTTTGCCCCCCACCCGTTCGATTTTTTTTTATCCACCCCTGCATTCATATGAATATACACTGTTATACAGTGATTGCATTAAACTTAATGAATGAAAATGTTGGATGATATGATAATTCTGAGATGAAAAGAATAGGCGCAACACAAATCTCGTGATTACATTACAAACTCATGCTTTGGATCAGACCCGAGACGAGTATCTGATGAAATGTCTGGTGTCTACCAGAGATCGTTTGTTCTAGTGTCTAGTATTGTTCCTATAATTATAATATGGTACGAATTGTTTCACTCACAGGAGCAGTTTCAATGCTGCTTCCACCGGAAGATCGGATCTGTATCGCATCGCTTTCGTGAGAAGTCGCGAGTTGACTTTGTTCGTGAAATCTTCGACAGCTGTTCCCTTCAGAATTGCGATGCGCGTCTCCGGCTCCAGAAGCTGCGAACAATGACGCATCATTCGCAGACAATACAACAGGTAGAGATGTCCCAAGACAATGCATCAGGTAGATGTCCCAAGACAATTCAGCAGGTAGAGATGTCCCAAGACAATGCATCAGGTAGATGTCCCAAGACAATGCATCAGGTAGATGTCACAAGACAATAATACTTTATCGATGTCCCAAGACGTACCATGCACCAGGTAGATGTCCCAAGACAATACATCAGGTAAAGGACTGTACGTTAGGTAGATGCCCGAGTACGCTATCGAAATAATGACCCGCTAGGCCAGGCTAAGGTTAATTGATTGATTGCTTGTTTGATTGAAGTCAGAGAATAAAGACGCGGGGGGAAGTGCAGCAAGATGCCTGTGGTAAAAGGCAAAGATGTAGACCTATGGCAAAGTGGAATAAGATGTCCATGTTGAAGGGCAACGATCTAGGAGGATGTGCCCATGTTTAAGGTATAAGCATAAAACAGGGAAGATGGTAGAGCAAACAGCTTTCTCACCGGGTCACCCTTCTAAAACTTAAGTTTTAACTGCGTGGTTGAAGCAGCGCCAGTAAAACCTTTCCCGGCAAAGAATTTTGAATTTTGTAGAAAAGTGGCGCGTTTAGGTGATTTCTAAATTTGACTGAGCATTCATGCAACTGTTTTTTCCTTTGACCTTGAGCAGTGAGCATGCTCAAAATTGACGTTTATTTTGGCGCATTTTCCCTAATCAAAATGATTTTTTTTCAAACTTTAAGCAATGTACTGATGAAATGAGATGACGTCTTTATAAAGGGACCGGAAATGATAAGAAGCCCACAGAGATTAAAAAATTTGACGGACACAAGCGGCAACGAGTCCTCTGAAGACCTAGAAGCTGGTCTATGTAGGCTACTAAAAAAAAGTCACGGTAGCATAATATGGTGTTAACTTTGTGCTGCAAGCTGAGCGGTAATCAAGCGGCAAACCATCTATCTGCTTGATCAGCACAATTCCCAGGTTTTGTCTATGGCCTTGAGACTGATTGCCAGGGCAGAGACAACATTAATAGGGGGGTGCTAGCTACATGTATATTGCACATGCGCCTATGCCTGGCGCTGTCTAATCTCCGTGAAATGACCTCCCTTCGTTATTCTGACGAGCTAATTTGCTCGTTCTGTGACGCGGAAAAATCTGGCATGTCTTTCAGTTTCATATGAATATATTCACATATTCACACGAACATATTCACATATTCACTTGAACATATTCACCTATTCACCTTAACATATTTTTTCACATAATCAGATGAACATATTCACATATTCACATGAACATATTCACACGAACACAACTTTTCACATAATCACATGAACATAGTCACAATAGTCACATATTCACATCAACATATTCACATATTTACACGAAGGTATTCATATATTCGCATGAACTTATATTCTTTTACTAAATAAATAAGTAGGCTAAGTCTAAAATTGCTATGTTGCCGTTGCTTAGTTAAGTTAATTAACTTAGTTTATTTGGTTTGGTTGGTTTTCTATGGGTTTTTTCATAGTCGCATTTGTTTGACTTTCCGCTCTCTGCAAACATAAACTGTCTTTATTACTGCACAATGTGCTACTTATAGGTAGCACTAATTTAAAATTTGGGGGGAACTGTGACCTTCAAGGTCTTCCATTTGTTGCCTGAATAGCAACACCGATAATAACTGTAGGTCTACACTAGCAAATTTGGGAGCAATAAAACTCGTTGAACTGAAATGGAATTGAAACTGAATAGGCTGCATCGTAAGAGAGCCTTAGTGTAACGTTAGTAAAAGACTTATTCAAAAGCCTTTGGCAATAACAAGTCTCACTTCTTACAATCCTACTCCATCTTCACTCCTTCCTCCGTCTTTCAGTCTCTCTCTCGTTCTAAATGAAATCCTCCTTTTCACCTCCTCTGCTCCTTCTTTCCATGATCTTATCTCTGCCGGATTTGGCATTCCACTCACTTGGCATTGGTCTTCTAAGCAGCCACAAGGCACCGTGTATTACCGTGTAATGCGCGCGAATAAGCTGGTTTCGTGCGCTGAGCAGCAGCGTCTAAGTTGATTTACGAGTGTGATTATACGAGCTTTCGTTGAACCAGATGTTGAAGCCGTTTTTTTCTTCTTCCGAATGCTGCCTTTTCTCCAATCGTCAGGCGAACGGTCTTTTTGCCATCGTGGCATCTGCGACCAATGACTCTGACCTCGGCCTTTCCGACCCTAAGCCACAGCCATCCATCTTTGCCAGTACTGCAGTCGACCTTGTTATAATATAATATATGTGCGATTTGTGTCTCCATGTTGAAGTCACGTGACCCTTACTGAATCCCTTGAGGTCTTGTTAGGAAGTATAGGCCGTGAACAGAGGAAGTGACTGATCATAGAGTCTGACTTTCATCACAGGAATATAATTATTTCATTTCCGTGCTGCTGCAGTGCATAGGCTACATAATATATTATACGCCAATGAACAACAGCGACATCCCTGTAGTGAAGGCCACTCGAGGGGACCACAGCGGACTCGGATATGCGGATTGAAACGTTACTTAGTGACACATGACACGGATTTGCTCAGGGCAGTGGCGTAGCCAGGAATTTATGATAGGGGGTTTGTTTTTTGCCTGGCCGGATGCCCTTTCTGACACCAATCCATCAGTATTACAGTAAATAAAGAGGGTAGGCTATAAAGCAACAAAGGGAATAAAGTAAGAAAAACAATTGTTATCACAAGCAATTGTTTTGTTCTTTCTTATTTAAGTGGATAAATAACCCTTTAAAAAACTTTTTTCCTCGGCCAATGGAGGGGGATTTAACCTCTGAAACCCTAAACCCCTCTTGTCTATACGCCACTGGCTCAGGGCAACTGTCAAAATGCTGCATCTGTTAATCTCTGTCGTAGCGTAGGCCTATACTTTGTAAATCATCGATATTGTCAATCATCGGTTGTTAATCACGTATTGTCATTTGTCAATCGCCGATTTATAATCATCGACACATAATTTATTCATAGATTACTGATGACGAATTGTTTATCGCTAATTGTTAAACTCTGGCTGCAGCTATTCAACGCTTTGTAAAGTCATCCAATGCTGTTCATCGACTTTTAGTCGGTAGCTTTCAATCATCAACTTTCGATTATTATGGACTGTCAATAAAGGCTTTTTAGTGTGCAGTTCTACGCAAAAACCAGATCATTGATTGTCAATCAAGGATTGTTAATCATGGATTGTTAATCATTGATTGCTACCAACCTCTTTTATATTTTTCTTTGAACGACGCATATGAACATCCAATTACAATAACGAATTGCCAATTATACAATTGCTTATTCTACGACGGATGCTACTTATTACATAGGCCTACTTGCGTATCTACATGTCAGGCAGCAGCAGCAATGTAGGTTAGTTAAAAACTTAAAATGATCAAGATCAAAGGTCAAGTATAGAGAAGCGGAGAAAAGGGGCGATGGTTAATTTGATAAATTGGCGATGTATCACAGCATTGTTATAGGCTTACCTTAGTGCAATGTACAACAGGGAGTGATGCCAATTAGTTATCGCCAACGTCTAGCATCAGTCTTGTGATTGGAGTAATTGTCATTTGTTTGTATGTGCACTTGTTATAGCGCCCTTTCAAGCTCTCCTTCTCAGAGGCGCTCCCGAATGCAGAGCGGACACTGCATCGGAGTTTCACGCCGAAGCGCTGAGCAATTGTGAGTGAAGGACTTGCCCAACCAAAGTCCCTACGCGGCGAGGTGGATTCGAACCTCGAACCTTCCGGCTTTAAGGCAATGACGCCACCACTACACCACCGCGCCCCACAAAAACGCCCCACATTTGATGTGAGTGAAAAGCAACCTCGTCAGTTTTTTAGTAGCTGATTCATATTTTGATTTTATACGACAGTGCATGAATGGTTTCGAACCATAGCCGTGGCTGATGAGGGTGTCATAATGTCAAGTCTTACCCTCGGGTCATCAAGACCGGTGATTATGACTCCAGCGTTTTTTCCGGCTAGGAAGGCGGCCAAGTTGGCCGTGTAGCTGGAGTAGATAAAGATGGAAGCACCAGCCCAGAAGTTCTGCAGCCACTTGGACGGCCAGGCCTTCGGTGACTTCGTCTTGATCGTGTGTTGGAAAAGGATGGCGTAGACCATGTTCAGTCCGGACCCTAGGGTGTAGTTCGTCTTCCTCTTCCGACCCCATGGGTTCAGTCCGAACGGACTGTTCCACTCGAGGAGACTAAGGGCCACGGCTACCACGGTGGCACTACAGACTATACTGATCCACACCCAACCGTCGAAGGGCTCCATGAAGGCGTAGATCGGTGGACTGCGCCTCTTCTCGGCCACGAGGATCGAGTAACCCGAGTAGAAGTAGGGATAGGTGAAGTCGATGACGTGGCTTCGAGACCTCGTGGCGCTGAAAGCGGAGATGGCCATGTGGGCGGAGTCGAGTAGCAGGTCCTCAACCATCCCATTCCACGACCCGTTTTCCATCGATCCGAATCGATTGTCCGGCGTGACGTACAGCTGGATATTGAAGTGCAAGTCCCTTGCCAGTCTCTCGAGGAGGGTGATGGCCAGACCCTGGCAGCAGCTGACGTTGAAGGACTCGGTGCTGTTGCTGGACCCGCTGTCGAAGTCCTTGAAGATATCGTCGAGCAGCTCCTTGTTCTTGCTGCTCACTCGCAGACATGGCACCGTCGTCAGGCACTGTCCGGACACGGCCGGCTGCTCCATGACGAACGGTTCGACGATGACCGTAACGACCCTCAGCGTCCGTTGACCCTTGGCCGTCGGACCGGAAACGGTGTTGCCAGGCCAGACGATCGTCGAGAAGCGAACGGTGTCGTTGCGTAGACTACCGACGATCCTCCATTGCTTTCGACCTCGGTCGTTGAGCACGAGGTTGAGCAGCTGGAGGTCGTGGATCGTCCTTCGAATTCCTTCGTCATCAAAGGACAGCTCGCCGAATGACGTGGCAACGGAAGTGTTCTTGAGAATCCTATCAAAGCCAACCAACGCATATGACGTTAAGAACTGCCTAATCTGAATCCCATCTTCTTTGATAGCCTTTCCTTATCTTTTTTCCTTATCTTTCTCTCGCCTAAAATGATGACTCTTCCAGGGCTGTTTTTAAGGAATTTTTAGAACTGCACAACCCCTTCTTTGCTTTCCTATCCTCCATGGTAAATTACCTCCAATCGGACGACACTGACCTTTTTTTTACTAGTTTCAACTGCACGGAAGTGCTTTTACAACTGCACAAATCCTTTTAGAGCTGCACATTTTGTGTACAACTGCACGCTAAAAAAGCCCTGGACTCTTCTGTCGGAATAGCTCGCACTGGGAGTACTTCTGAAAGGCCGTCGATGAGAGAAGCCATTTATAGCTGATACAATACAATAATCAATTGAAGAACATTTATTGTACTTAACGTCTACCTCTGATTCCTCACTTCGCTGCTTTTCAACTCGGTTGTAGATTTGCCTAAGTTTAGACTTTAGAGTTAGTTCTGACTCTGGGAGACGACTTTAAATAATCAAATGATCCTTAAAGCCTCCCTTTCAGGTAATAATATTGTGAACATTATAATATTATAACAATATTATAATAATAATGACAGTTGTAATAATAAGAAAATAACCGTAATGACAATAATTTTATAATAATAAAAATAACGATGACAATAATGAACTAATTGTAGTCTAACGCTCATATCCAGGCAGGACGCTCTTCTGATTGGTAGTTTTTGCAAAAGATGTTAGTAGTAGCAGTAGCAGTAGCAGTAGCAGTAGCAGCAGCAGTAGTAGTAGCAGCAGCAGCAGTGGCAGCAGCAGTAGTAGTAGTGGTAGCAGCAACAGTATACTATAGCAGTAGTAGCAACAATAGTAGTGGCAATAGCATTAGCATTATCAGCAGTAGGACCAGCATGAACAGCAGCAACAACAACAGTATATAGAAGTAACGGATTGATAAGAGTAATACTATAACTGCTATTAGAATGATCATTGAAGCAATCGTGCAAGACGTAAGGAGAAGGACAAGGGTGGAATTTAAGACCCCTGCCTGCGCTGAACGGACTGTTTCTCTGTCTGTGTGTGTTTGTGTGTGCGTGCGTATGTGTGTTTATCTGGCTGTGTGTGTTTGTGTGTGCGTGCGTATGTGTGTTTATCTGGCTGTGTGTGTGTGTGTGTGCGTGTGTAGGTCTAGACTGAGAGTTGAAGCCATAATCCTGCAGTTGATGACCTTAGCGTTGTGAAGACGACGTGTGGACACCAGAGTAGTCTGCAGGATGATAAAGATTAGGATTTGCTTTGAAGCGAATGACAGAGATTATCCATCGGAGATGTCTTCAGTAAATCGCGAAGAAAAAACCCGTTTCCCACGTGATTACTGTATACAGCAGCAGACAAAGTAAAGAGGACTTTAGTTGTACATACATATAAGTACGTGTATGTGTGTAGGCCTACACACAGCATCCTTGCAGTCCTGGGTTCAAGATGCGTATATGCATTGCATACTAATGAATACTTGCCATTACATACATACATAATTTCATACATACTAATAGACATCCATTATAGGTTACGTGTACGTTGTACATTCACAGGGCCTACTACGCCATGGGGGGATGGAAGCAGACTGCTTCCAATTTGGGCCAGGGGGGGAAAGGTTTCCCCCCTGGTGATAAAGTTGAGTATAGAAGATTTCCTCCAAAACATTTTTCCCTGGGTATTCCCCAGTATCTGCCATTGACTTGCATCTGGTAAATCCCCCAAACAATCCCCTCCCCATCATAGCACAGGGTAAATTTTCATTTAATTTGACTTTTGCTTAACACTCACTTAAATTTGTACTTGCACTTCCATCACATTCGCGCGCATCAGGGCTTGCCACGTGGGGGGGGGGAGTAAGTAGCCTGATCCAACTTGTGCCAGAGGGAAATCCCCCCCATATTGATAGATGGGCATAAGAGATTTCCTTCTGGACATATCCCCCGGCATCTCGCTCTGTACCATTCCTCCCTGCACACCCACGCTAAATTCCCATTGAACGTCCATTCCGCCATCTCAAGGATAGATATTCATTTAGTATGACCTTTGCCTTATTCACTTACATTTTGTCCCTGCACGTATATGGCACTCGCTCTCACAACTCCTAGTTAATTACATTAAAAAATTTAAAGTGTATTTTATATCTACTGACACTGCACTTGTTTTATAATATAGGTTTCAAATAAAATGAACGATATTTTCAGAATGAATTTTAGTGATATGAGGCAAAGAAGCAACAGTAAATTAGTAGGCCTACTTTTGTTTATATTAAGCCTAAAGAATTTTTGCCTGTTTATGTAAACATTAATCAAGCAATAAAAGCTTGGTTGGTCAACAATTGAAGTTCAAACGCAAGTAAAGCAAATGGCTTATATTGAAGTCTATGCAAATGCAAACTGCTTACACTTTTGAAGCCTACATTTGAGGGAAATGTTCGAGGGAATTGTTCTATTGAAACGCTCTGGTGGAATCCATGCAGAGAGGAAATTACGGGGAGTGGTCCAGGGAAATGTCCATGGGATTTGTTTGGTTCCCAAAATGGATATTGCTGTAGTGTACAACTGACGGTTGATTATGTATACTCAATTTGATATACCAAAAGAAATTTATATTTTACTGAATGCTGAACCTTTCCAAACTTCATAGGACTAAGTACTACAGTGTCGCACTGTTAACCCATAATGAGAAATTTTAGAATGTTACCATTATATTGTGTAAGCTTAAATTAAAAAAATTAAATAATGGGGAGGCTACATTTTATGATATCCTAAACCACGTTTCTGAGCATTGAATTCAAGAGAAATTTTGTGAAAATGACAGCTTCAAAAGGTATAGTGTGCAAATCCAAAAAAGTGAAATTTTCATGACTTTATCGTTCATAAACAACTAGCAAACAAGAGCCTAAAACATGCGCTCTATAATAGTCGATGCCAACAGCTAAAAATGCGTTGGTTTCTGGGGCTCTGCCCCAGACCCCGCTGGGGGAGCTTATGACGCTCTTCCAGACCCCCTAGTCGCTATATGGGTCTCGTGCCTTCGGCACTCCCAGCTTCGCGCCTTCGGCGCTTGCAATATATATATATAGGCAAAAAATTTATGTTAGGGGGGGACTGCTTCCAGCTTACAGGGGGGGGATAGTAGGCCCTGTACATTCATATGCAACTATACATGTATACTATTTTTACGCAGCCTACACATTTTTGCGTACATACATGCATGCAGGATGACAACGGCCAGAGAGTTGGGGGTTTCAACCCCCAGTCTTTCTTAGTAAAGTCTGTGTTTCACAACCCAATTCCAAGTGGATCATAGTCCAACTCCAGTTATTTTTCAAAAATATATACATACATACATACATGTACATACATACATACATACATACATACATACATACATACATACATACATACATACATACATACCGCTTCGGCGTGAAACTCCGATGCAGTGTCCGCGCTGCAGTAGTCGGGAGCGCCTCTGAGTAGAGGGCTTGAAGGGCCGCTATACAGGAAATGCGATAAATACATAAATTCCGTGTTCTAAGACCAACTTATTC